>LR738713.1:131273945-131290370 GCA_902687465.1 Secale cereale | reverse complement strand
GTTGTTCTCATAGAATGGAGCCAGTCCGGTCTGACTACACTCTTCCAGAGAGATGTTGAGCATTTTCTTTGCGGATTCTGTGATCTCCTTATCAGGAAGCATTACGTCAATGTGGCGTTGAGGGTCATCCGTCTTTCCGGTATACTCATACATCAAACCGGAGCGCCGACTCAGAGGAATGATGCTCCAGGCAAGCCAACAACGGACGAAATCCACTCCGGTCAAACCGTTGGCCATAAAGGCCTTAAGCTTCGCAAGCTGAGGGGCAAACCGGGCCCGCTCTGAGGAACTAAGACGCTACGGCAGGGGATGATCCTCAGGAAGACGATGTTCGCGGTAACCCGGCAGTGGGTTTTCTCCTTCAGGCGAGGTATCTTTGCAATAAAACCAGGATTGGTTCCAGTCCTTGGGGTGTGTATGGAGTGCAGCATGAGGAAAGACCACGTCTCTTCTTTTCTGAATACTAACACCGCCCAGCTCTTGATGTGGTCCGGTAGTAAACTCTGTCTGCCGGTTTAAGTGGAAAAAGTCCCGGAACAAGTCTACTGATGGTTCTTCTTGAAGGTATACTTCCGAGAAGACTTGGAAATTGCAGACGTTTGATATAGAGTTCGGACCTATATCTTGAGGATGGAGCTGAAAAGCGGCCAGCACATCCCGGAAATTTTTTGAACCGGGAGGGCTAAAACCCCGGGCCAGATGATCAAAGAAAACGATAACTTCTCCTTCTTTAGGGGTAGGAGGACACTCATCCCCTGGGGCCCGCCATTTCAGAACTGCTTGGGGGCCCAGAATACCGATTGAAGCAGCGTTGGTTAAGTCCTCTTCCGTAATGCGGGAAGGAACCCAGTTGCAAGAAACGAACTGCTTGGCAGCCATGTGAGCAAAAGGAAAATGCTGAAAAAGTATAGTGCAAAATCCGGATTATTCAGTATTGAAGCATAAACCGGAGTGCATTATTAAATTATATCGACGGTTTAGGCAGGGGACTAATGGTATTGGCAACCCGGAAGCAGATGTTAAACAAACTGCTACCGGTTTATGATAACAAAAAAAAGAAGAGGCTAAACCGTCGGGCTCATGGTTAATTCTTTGCAAGAGGAGTATGTGATTGGTTAAACCGGTGAGTAACTTACAGATCTATCAAGACGAAGAAACAGGTTTCTACAGAAGGTTAAAATAAAAGTGGATCTGAGCGGTAAGAAAAAGATGAAATATACGCAAGTCTATCACAGGAAGAACTACGAAGGATTTTTACAGATCAAATGAATCTAAGGGTTGAATCTAAAGGTCTGAATCTAAGTTTAAACTACGGAGCAGGAGCATGTTCGAAACAAACCCAGGGTTTGAATCTATAGCAGATATAACCTACAAGACGAACAGCAAAGCTTCGAGGTCTCATGGAGGAAGCCATGGAGGAACCCTAGATTAAAGATCTGCAGCGAGAGGAAAGGAATACCTGAGAAGGAAAGGGACGGCGGCGAAGTACTCTGGACGCGTTTCAGGGTGATGCAGCGGCCTGACTGGACGACAGCGACGAGCTCGAAGGCAGCGGCGGAGCTTCGGGCGACGGAGGAAGAAGAAGTGCGGAAGGAAAGAAAAGAATAGGGCTCAATGGTATTTATAAAGACTGGTAAGGTGAAACGGCAAGCGCGGGAATCAAGGAGGTCAGAGATTGGATAAAGATTCCGTCGTCGCCTCGATCTTCGTGATAGCCTTTAAACAAAGGTAACAAACAGTTGTGAGCAATAAATGCGGAGGTGATGTCACGACAGATTGAAATGATTTCTGGAGATGATGTCATAGCCGGTTTACGAAGCAGAGAAGCTACAAGGAGGAAAATTATGCAGATATTTAGAAGACTGACATGAACAAGTTCAAATCATTCTGGGGCCTAATGTCAGGGATATTACTAGCAGGTATAAACCGGCTAGGAAGATCCGGATTATGTTAATATAGCAGTGTTATCATAAGCCCAGTAGAGGTTACGGCCCATGAAGGCTTAGGGCCCGTATGTAAAGTTTACGGTTTATGAACCGTCCTATCATGTAACTTGAGGTATAAGGAAGAAAGAGTAGAGACCGAGGCGGACACGATTATGAGCCGGCCTCAGGACTCTGTAAACCGGACCGGGCGTTACCTCCTATATAAAGGGACGACCCGGCGACGGTTCAGGGACAAGTAACAACCCGTCGAGACACAGGCAAGCAATCCACTCCCTCTTCATCGACGCCCAAGCAATACCAAACCAAACTAGACGTAGGCTTTTACCTTCATTGAAGGGGCCGAACTAGTATAAACCCTCTGTGTTCTTTGTGTGCTTTAACCTCTTCAAGCTAACCCGCGCGATGGCTCCACACCTAAGTCCTCTAAACCGGACATCTGCCGTGTTAATTCCACGACACCGGCAATCTATGATAATTACCATTGTACAAATTTTGGATTATCACATTTAATACACTGGCTTGGTAAAACCAACAGTGTGATCATATATCACTCGAACCGGTTTTCAAACCGAGTTATATTATTCAAATCTTCAAATAGCCAACATAGCTAGGTGTTTATTATGGTTATCAGTAACCAAAATTATGATTAAGATTTTCAAAGTCGCTTTAGCGCAATGGCTATCATATTATCAATGGAAATGATTTATTCTAGAATTGAAGGAATAGTCCCGAGTCACTGCAGGCTTACGACCCGACACTTGGGGGCTACATTATTGAAATTGAGATTACATCAAATACGCAAGTCCCATGTCACTGCCAGCATGCACCATGGCACTTGGGGGCTAATGCAAAGTCATTTTTTACTGGCCTTATTGAAGACCCGACTCGTCATATCATAACGAGCCGGCCCTTGGGGGCTACCAATTGCTCCTGTCAACAATTCAAGGTACACAAGTCTTAATCCATTATATTGAATGGTCTGCTGCTCAGTTGGTAAAGCACAAAGCTCTTAACCTTTTGGACGTGGGTTCAAGCCCTACGATGGAGTTACATTATACTCCCTCCATCCCAAAATAAGTGACGCAAAAGTGAATCAACTTTGTACTAAAGTTAGTACAAAGTTGAGTCACTTTTGCGTCACTTATTTTGGGACGGAGGGAGTATAATGTTACTTTCAATGAAGTATATATCAATCCCAGCTTAGTATTATCTTACTAAGCCGGCCCTTGGGAGCTACACGTTGTTGTTCAAGTCTACATAATCATATTTACAAAGTCCCTGCTCATTATTGCATAATGACCTGGCCCTTGGGAACTACACTGGTTGAAGTTTTTGAGCATCAGGCAATTACAAGTCCCAGGTTGCTGCAAGCATGACAACCCGGCACTTGGGGGCTACATAATATGGAGTATTCAGTTTTTACTAGTGATTGGGATGAACAATCTGGATTTCTTCAAGGTTGCAACATTTATATTGAAACAAGTCTTAAGCTATCACTATGTTCTCCTCTTAAGACTTGAGGGCTACAGGTAATATGCATATAAAGGAGGACCATCTTCAAATTCACAGTTTTTGGCAAATCAGGAAGATTAATTGTGTGACCTGGCATTGGAAACAATCATAACCCGGCGTCTATAAACAGTCATGACCTGGAATCATCAGTTTTTATAACCCGGCAATGGTGGTAATCATAAACCGGCAAGTTCTACATTTCCAAACCGGCTGGATATCAATTGAATATTTGAAGATCAATATTTTTGTCAAGTCAGAGCATTGAGGGCCGATTCAAATGGATTCTTGATTTACAATATTTCTTATGCAAGCAAGTTGATTATGAAGCTGGTCTATTGACTCGGATATTATAGAAGAAGGAAAGGACAAGGACTTAAGGATGGTCAGGTGCCGGTTTACAAGAATTCTTAACCCAGAGCACGACCTGTCAAATTTGTTCTTGTGTTTATTTTGCAGCATAAGTTTACCATGGATAAATCCAAGCTAAACTGGGGGATAATGTCGGGGACATACCCCGCGGCGTAACCCGACCGGAAGTATAAACCGGCCGGACCTGGCGTTTCATTAGTAACCCGCCGGAGGATTGGTGACTTATGAGTCAGGCGGTTCACTGGTCTGACGGGTCACGAGCGTGGCGACTCATTGGTGATCCGGTGGGTGTTTTGGATGGATGACAAGGCCCAAGGCCCAGAAGGCCGGCTCATGTTATGGTGGGCCGGTTTAAGAGAAAGCACAAGGAATATTCTCCTACAAAGGAAGCAAGACTAGGACTCCTTGTACTAGGGTAATTCTAATCCTACTAGGACTAGTCATGTAACCCGCCCCTTCAACATATATAAGGAGGGGCAGGGCTCCCCAAAGGGGGACAAGCAAGAAGAAACAATTTCTAGGGCTAGACACAAAGAGACGGTTTACCGGCGACACCATGAGGGTCATAATGAGATCTAGCCTCAAACAGCATGTAGGGCTATTACCGGATGATGTTTCCCGGGGACCGAAGCTATCTAAATCCTTGTATTGCATTGCGTCTCTCGATTCCGCTCAACCCCTCTCAAGCTACCACATAGATGCGTTGGCCTCGCGACAAAGTCCTTACCCAAGGACATCTGCCGTGACAAATCCACGACACCCACCGTGTTCACTTCCAGAAGCCCTTCGGAAAGAGACCATCATGGTTACTCACGCATGTAGTGTATTCATGAACATCGTGTCAAGTTATCTACAACCGGATATTAACAAATTCCCATCTGCCACATAACCGTGGGCACGGCTTTCGGAAGATCAAACCCTACAGGGGTGTCCCAACTTAGCCCATCACAAGCTCACGATCTGCGGAGTCGCAACTCCAAAGTGGGAAGACCCAAGTATTCTTGGAATCCTGTGCTCAAGATATTTCGACAAAGGTAAAACTAATCCTGCAAGACCTGCGGCGTGCCGACACCCTGACAGTAGCCGCGCGTATCTAGTCTCAGGCCACGACCAGATGGGTGATTCTACAGGTATATACCAAACCTCGGCTTCCCCCGTGGTGGCCCCGTAGAACCCCCGGTTTGGACCAACACTCATGAGGAGCACTGTCCCAGGTTGTTAACTAAGAACTCGGGTTTGCAATGCGCTATGCAAGTTTTAGTTATTAGGAAAATGTAAAACCAATGTTGGGCCTTGCTGGAAAATCTTTAGCACTGAGCGAATTATCAAGGAGGGCCCATAAACCCCAACCGTGTTAGGGACGCAAAATCAAGGAACATAACACCGGTTTATCGGTTCCTAGGGTGGCATGAGTGGAACAAAACACCAGCAAGAGGCTTAGCCTTCCACCCATTACCAATATATAGGTGATTTAGTTTAACAGATTATATATATTGTGATATCCCAACAATAACTTCATCACGGAGCAAGAATCTTCAAATCTTCAACTGCAACTAACAACGCTATAAGAGGGGCTGAGCGATGCGTACTTAGCCAAACAACGGTTTGCTAGGAAGGTGGTTATAGTGTTTCATGGCAACAATAGGAGGGCTGACAATCAGGAATAGGCATCGAGGCAATATCTAAAGAGCGAGACATCTAGCATAGGCAAAGATAGTAGTGGTATCTGGGAATGGTCATCTTGCCTGTTGATTCCACGGTGGGATCGTAACCTTGCTCCTCAAACTCAGCCTCGGTAGGAACCTCGTACTCCGAATCATCACGGGGCTCTAACCAAACACAACAATGCAACACTGGAACACAATCAATCATAATACAATGCTCAAACACATGATGCATGAATATGAAGCATATGGACATGGCAGGACATGATGCATCTCCTAGGGTCACAAGGAATGCACAAGCATCATAGCAACCAAGATCACAACACATGATGCAGAACACAAGCAAAAGAACAAAACTAACAAGTTCACAAGGTTATGAAGACTATTAACACAAGCACCCAACAAGTTTAAAGGAGTTGATTGACATGGAAAGGGTGCAACTAGGACTACAGCAACATGCTAGCATATTTAAGTGGGCTGGAAATAACAAACAACAATTTCCAGAAACTCCCATAATTATTTAAATGCATTTGGGACAGATATGAGAAACTACTATTTTAAAGTTGTTAAACATGCAAATCAATAGCACCACATTATTCTACACATTTTCCCACCCCAAATGCATATAAAGTTTGTTAAATTTGGAGTTGTAGATATTTAGTTAGGAATTTTACATGTTTTAAGCATATTTAAACACAAGAATAATTCAAACAACATTTTAAATGCTTTCAACATGGCAACTAACAGCATATTAATATTCTACATGAAAATGTAAGAAAGTTTCATATATAACTCTCCTTCATCAGATGCATAATTTAAAAGATATTAAATATGCAAAGAATATGCAGAAAAAGAAAAAGGAAAAGAAAAAGGAAAAAGGAAAATAGGCGCAAAGGTCAAACTGACCCAGGCCAAACCTAGCCGCAACCATTGACCTGTGGGGTCAGGGGCGCTAAGGTGGCGGCGGCTGTGTGTGTGCGGGGGGTGGAACTGTGCGGAGAGGCCCACATGCGGGGCCTGCCTGTCAGCGTCTCTGAAAGTGCAAAAAAAGGGGGAAAGCCACTGTCCCCTGTGGGTTTCGAACCAAGCACCTCCTGCATAACTGACGAGATCCAAGCCACTGGGCTAGGCGAGCTTTCCTCATAGAGAAGGAGTCTGGCTCCTTTTGAGGCATTCTGCAACAAATGCATATCCCCATCTGGCAGAACCAGAGAAGCTCATCGACGGCGACGAGCGCAACGGCGACGACGGGGCACTGCGGTGGCTGCGGGACTCGGTTGCGGAGCGCTCGGGAGGCTGGTGGTGCAAGGGGAAGGACAACCTGCTCGAGCACGAGCAACGGCTCGGCTCGGGCCGCGGTGGCGCTGCGGGTGGTGGAGTAGCACGGCGATGCAGAAAGGGCGCGCGGGCTTGGGCGTGCGTGAGCGCGGTCAGGCGCCGACACGAGCGAGCACGTGATATGTCCAAAACGTATCTATAATTTCTGCTTGCTCCATGCCACTTTTGGGTGATATTGCTATGATATTCATACACTTCCATACACTTTTGATCATATTTGGACTAACTTACTAATCCAGTGCACCCTAGTGCCAGTTTCTGTTTTCGGCTGTTTTTGTATTTCGGGTTTTCACGTTTCGAGAACTGCCCAGAAAAATCCAGAAAAATTATATAAAAAATCAGCGATCCGGAAACAACACTGCATCCGAAGGGCAGCCTGGGGGGGCCACAGGGGCTCCAGGCGACCTGTGGGCGCCCCCCCCCCCGGGCCGCGCCGGGGGGGCGCCTGGGCCCCCCGAGGCTCCCCCGGTGCCCTACTTTGGCATATATTTAAAGGGTCCTCCGTAACCCTCAGAACAGGACTCCTTATCGCGATCACATCTCTGTTCCGCCGCCGCCGCCGCTTCCAAGATCGGGAGCACCAGGAGAACTCTTCCCGGCACCCTGCCGGAGGGGAGGATCACCACCGGGAGCTTCTCCACCACCATGGACGCCTCCCGGATGACTCGTGAGTAGTCTCCCTTGGACCATGAGTCCATGACCAGTAGCTATGTGATGTTCTCCTCCCGTTCTTGTGCTTCACTAATTAGTCCTCATGAGCTGCCCTACATGATCGAGGCACCTATGTAATCCTTATGCTGTTGCTATGTTGAGTTTGCTGGGATCCGATGGATTATGAGATTATGTTCAGATTGATCTTGAGTAATATATTTGATTCACCTCTTTTATATTTTAGTTCATAAGTAATTCTTGCATGTTCTCCGTTGTTATTTATTGCTTTGGCCGAGTAGTAAGTAGTGACTCCAAGAGGGAACGTTATGCTCGATTGTGGGTTCATGCCCCTCGATGACTAGCTTGAGTGATAGAAACATGAGTCTAGGGGATGTGCTGTTTCCACAAGGGGGAAAACAACGGTGCTTGTGCCCGCGGGTGCAAGGATTGTTTACTTTACGCAAAGTTCTTTTAATGCAGTTGTCTGTTGCATTGAGTTTACACTATGGGTGGGACTCACAACTTAATACCAGCGAGATGTTCTGGATAGATATCTCAAGGTGGATGATTAGCAGTAGATATTGATGGATTTCGGTCTACTTACTTTGGCGTACCGCCCATGCTTTGAACCTCAAACTTTCTTGCAATGTAATCAGCATTGGTTTGCGTTCGTGGTCCTGTCAATTGCCCAGCTGTAATTTGTTTACCTCACATAGCTGTTTTATCGTCTTTTGGGAGAGAGACATCACTAGTGAACATCATGAGACTCCGGTCCATATTACCATTATTGATCACATCCACTATTTACTTTTTGCTATTTACTTACTATAGCAAAACACTATCTATCACTACTATCATATTGCTTTTAACCCTTTGTGAACTACAAGGCCGGAGAGATTGACAACCTCTCTGTACTCGTTGGGAGCAAAGTTATTTGTATCTGTGTGCAGGTCCACGTTGATTGCTAATTGCGCCGTTAGCAATTGACACCTACTTGTTGAACCTAGAAGTCTTTGGGGATTCGATCCTTGGCATCTTTGCTAGGGGAAAACACTTCTACTTACTGCATCTTACACCTTCCACTTGGGGTAACCAACGAGGGGTTCGAGGCCCATCAAGGAGTATTTTCTGGCGCCGTTGCCGGGGACTCCACTCTTCAGGATAGGGGAGTTGCATGCTATCTTTTACCTTTGCGTTTTAGTCTTATTAGTTTACTTTTCATTTTTGCTTTAGTTCCTTTTATCGAAAATCACAAAAATAGTTATCTTGCTTGCTTGCTACTATGGGTAGGGGTGGGCATTCGGTTTATATGGTTAATTCGGTTTGGTTTATTCGAGTTTCTAGAATTTCGGTTTCTGAAAAATGACAACCGAAATAATCATGATAAAAATTGCCACCGAACCTTATTAACCAAAATATATCGGTTCGGTTTGTTCGGTTAACCAAAAAACCAAAATACATGTGCACCACCATCAGTTGAAGCAACGTATCATGTAACTATTCATTATACTTTCTACAAACATAGCCGTCAATCATCTTAAAAAATAGCTACCAATTAGTATTTGCATGCATGAGATCCTATAATATATGCATTAGACCCATGCTCTTGTGATTGCATGATTCTATGTATAATTTCCAAAGCGATACATAACTAGCTAGCGACTTAGACAAATTAGCTATCTTATTGTGCTTGTGTGGAGAGAAACAAGGGTAGTGGACTCATAATTCGGTTAGTTCGGTGTATACGGTTTTCTAAATCAAAAACCGATTTAAAATTAAACACCAAATAATTTATATTTTTCAAACCAAACCGAATAACCGAAAACCGATTTAGCCTATATTTCGGTTAAAATGGTTCGGTTCGGTTTCACATTTCGGTTTTCGGTTTGAAAGTGCCCACCCCTAACTATGGGTTCCACCGAGAACACCAAGTTGTGTGACTTAACTAGTCACAACAACGATGACTTTATCAGCACACCTATCACTACACCTGCCACTTCAGCACCTTCATATGAAATTAAACCTGCTTTACTGAACTTAGTCATGAGAGAACAATTCTCCGGTGCTGGAAATGATGCTGCTTTACACTTGAACAACTTTGTAGAACTTTGTGATATGCAAAAGTACCAAGGAATAGATGGTAATATTGTTAAGCTTAAGCTTTTTCCTTTCTCCTTGAGAGGAGGAGCTAAAATTTGGTTTCAGTCTTTGCCTAGGAATAGCATAGATTCATGGGACAAGTGCAAAGATGCTTTTATCGGAAAATACTATCCACCTGCTAAAATTATCCAACTTAGAAGTAACATCATGAATTTTAAACAATTGGATAATGAACACGTTGCCCAAGCTTGGGAACGTATGAAATCTCTTATCAAAAACTGCCCTACTCACGGTTTGACTACTTGGATGGTTATCCAAACTTTTTATGCAGGCTTGAACTTTACCTCGCGGAACTTGTTAGATTCGGCCGCGGGAGGAACTTTTATGTCAACTACACTTGGTGCTGCCACAAATCTTCTCGACGAGATGATGACCAACTATTCCCAATGGCACACCGAACGCGCTCCAACAGGTAGGAAGGTAAACTCTGTCGAGGAGATTTCCTCCCTTAATGAAAAAGTTGACTTGATCATGTCTCTACTTTCGAAGCAATCTACTATTGATCCTCGTGATGTTCCTTTAAATTCTTTGATTGCTCAAGAACAAGTAGGTGTTAACTTTATCTCTAGAAACAATTTTAACAACAATGCTTATAGGAGTAACTTTGCTTATCCTAGTACCAAGAACTCCAATACTGAACTAGAGACCATGCTTAGAGATTTCATCACTACCCAAAAAGCCTTTAATAAGAATGTAGAAGAGAAACTACATAAACTAGATGATCTTTCTTTTAAGGTAGACCACTTAGCCAATGAGGTAAAATTGCTAAAAATTGAAGCTTCTCCTCTTAAAGAGATGGAAGTCATCCCTATTAATGCTACTCAAGTACAAATTAATGAAAATATTAGGATGATGGCTAAGCTAAAAGAAAGATGGGCTAGAGAAAGGGAGGAAGAAGAAAGAATTAAGAGCCTTCCTACCCACCATACTGTTGCTACTATCCAAGTTATTGAGGATGTTCACACTCTTAGCATCCAATGTACTCCTGGTTCCAATGGACCTATTAATGGTGATGCTATAGAAACTACCAAACAGGTGAACCTTAAGGACACCACTACTACTTTACTTGATGCTCGTGACCTTGATTTTGATAATTGCACTCTTACAGAAGTTATTGATTTCCTTCACAAGATGTCTAGAGATCCCCGCACTAGCACGCTTAACCTTGCCTTCACGGAGCATATCACTAATGCTCTCATCAAAGCTAGGGAGGAGAAACTTAGAGTAGAAGCCTCCATACCTAGAAAGCTAGAAGATGGTTGGGATCCTATGATAAAAATTTATTTGAATGACTGCTCTTGTTATGCATTATGTGATGTTGGTGCTAGTACCTCTGTTATGCCCAAAAGGATATATGATATGCTTAAATTGAAACCTTATGATTCTTGTTCTTTTGGTGTTCGTCTCGTTGATTCTTCCATAAAGAAATCTTTGGGGAGGATCGACGATGTTCTTATTATTGTCAATGATAATTATGTGCCCGTTGATTTCACTATTATGGATATTGAATGTGATCCTTCATGTCCAATTATTTTGGGACGTCCCTTTTTGCGCACCGTTGGTGCTGTCATTGACATGAAAGAGGGTAATATTAAATTTCAGTTTCCTCTCAAGAAAGGGATGGAACACTTCCCTCGTAAGAAGGTCAAGTTACCTTTTGAGTCCGTTGTACGGGCTAGTTATTCTTTTACTCTTGACAAAACTTGATCTATGCATTATGCCTAGCTTAAAGGCATAAAAGAAAGCGCTTTTGGGAGGCAGCCCACATGAATAAATTTTTGCTTTTGTTGTGTCTTGGTGTTGTTTACTGCTGTAGCATCATCATTGTATCTTTGATTTTCATATTTGTGCCAAGTATAGCCTCTGATTGCTAGAAAGTTCAAAAGTTGTGAGGTGCTGTCCAGGAAACAGATTCTGTCCTTGGATAGAAAAATTTGTATAAAATCACCAGATCATCTTTTTGGTCTGAATGTTTTCGACAGCGTTCTCTATATAATTGTCTTTCGTGCATCAGTTCTGAGTTTTTTGATTTGAGTTGCAGAAGTATCCCGAACAGGTCAATTACTTCATGTTGTTCTGTTTTTCACAGATTCTGTCCTGTTTTGCCTTACCTTCACTTTGCAAATTGAGAACTTGCTTTTTCTTTGCAAAAACCTTTTGGCAATCTTGAGAAACAGTAGAACTTCAAGAATAGCCTTATTTCCAGCAAGGTATAATTATTTTATTAAGGGTACTAACCTCGCTAATCAGATTATGATGAGTTGTGTATGAAGGGAGTTTTCAAGTGTGCGAGGGAAGATGATAAAAAGATTCAGGAGTGTCAAGCGCTCAAGCTTGGGGATGCCCCCGTGCACCCCCAAGAAATATTCAAGGAGACTCAAGCGTCTAAGCTTGGGGATGCCCCCGTGCATCCCCTTCTCCATCAACATTATCAGTTCGTCTTTCGTTCCGCTATATTTTTATCACTCCATATGTTATGTGCTATGCTTGGAGCGTCTTGCTTTTAGTTTTCTTTTTAGTTTTTCATAACGAGTCGGAACCCAGCATTCCTTTATGTGGGAGAGAAACACGCTCCACCTCTACCTATAACATTACATAGAATTTTCATGTCTATCTATGTTGTGTGTGTTCTTTGTCTTTTAATAGCTACTATCATACTCTGCTCTTAGTATTCATGCTTATCTTTTCAAGAGCTTTTATTTAGTTGGTTGCTTGAACTCTCTTTAATTACCATGCTCACCTTATTAAGAGAGTTTGCTTCCGTTGCATGGGTTAATGTGTCTATGATAAAGATGCTACTTTCATGATGGTGCTTAGTAGTTCAGGTTTTCTTTTGGTTAATCTCAAATAGCTGGGGGGTTCCCAATGTGTTATTGGAGTACCAACTTGGTTTGTTTGCCTATGATGTGGTATGGTTTAGTAATATCTTCCTTCGAGAATTTATTTTGATTGACTTGGCGTATGCTCACGCATATTCAAGACTGTAAAGAAAGTCTGTCAAGCCTTCATGATCTTTTGTTTCTAAGTAGCGATATAACTACCATGCCTGATTCAATATTGCTTTGCCGCTCTGCATGATTATGACCGTCATTGCTCTCTTAGTTGGTCGCTCCCAATCTTTTGCTAACCTCCACCTGCACTAAGCAAACTAACCATGCAATACATAGCTCATGGGAAAGTAGCCTAAAAAACTATTGTGGTAAAGAATATGTTGCTTATGTATCTTATTTCTTATAAGTTGCTTGCTGAGCTGTAACCATGTTTCTGGGGACGCCATCAACTGTCACACTTTTGTTGAATATCATGTGAGTTGCTATGCATGTTCGTCTTGTCTAAAGTAAGGGTGATTTACCGTGGGTTGAATTAATATGCATATTGTTAGAGAAGAACATTGGGCCGCCAACCAAAGCCATGCATCATGGTGGAAGTTTTAGCTTGGACCTTAATCCTCAATCTCTCATGAGAATATGCTTATGCATTAAAGAGGAGTCCATCATCTATTTTCTATGTTGTCCCGGTATGGATGTCCTCAAGTTGAGATCTATCAAAAACGAGAAATCAAATGCGATCTATCTCCTTGGACCTTTGTACAGGTGGCATAGAGGTACCCCTTTGTGACACTTGGTTAAAACATATGCAATGCAATGATAACCCATGGGGATCCGAGCTAATTAGGACAAGGAGCGAGCACTATTGGTATTCGATGCATGAGGCTTGCAACTTATAAGATGTTTTATACATGACACATATGAAGTACTACTACCGTTGACACAATTGCTTCCATGTTTTCAAAATAAGAAGCTCTAGCACTTAACCTTTCTTTTACCTTTATGTTGAAGCACCAACTACTAAGAGCATGATTGTCATTCTGAATGTAATGTGCATTGTCCCAAAGTAGCATTGTCTTTTGCATGATTGTGATATCATTTATTCTGAAATGATTGTATCTAGTCATCACTTAAACCTTGAAGGTGCCCTTGCATTTATGTTTTGCATCACTAAAGGGGGCAAGCTAGATATCACTTT
This sequence comes from Secale cereale, assembly GCA_902687465.1. Taxonomy (NCBI): domain Eukaryota; kingdom Viridiplantae; phylum Streptophyta; class Magnoliopsida; order Poales; family Poaceae; genus Secale; species Secale cereale. The sequence continues at coordinate 131,276,704 of LR738713.1, read as the reverse complement.
ATCATATTTGCACGTCATGTTCATTGCAAATCTTTTTGATGTTTCAGTTTCATATTGTAAAGCTTTCAGTCATTTGTGATTTTCTCTTGAGACAACTTAATTACTATAGAATCATTGTCTTAGTAAGCTTTTGTCATATGACTATGAGAAAGTCCTATATGGGTAATAGCATGTCACCACAGAAATTATTCTTGTTATCATTTACCTACTCGAGGACGAGCATGAATTAAGCTTGGGGATGTTGATACGTCCAAAACGTATCTATAATTTCTGCTTGCTCCATGCCACTTTTGGGTGATATTGCTATGATATTCATACACTTCCATACACTTTTGATCATATTTGGACTAACTTACTAATCCAGTGCACCCCAGTGCCAGTTTCTGTTTTTGGCTGTTTTTGTATTTCAGGTTTTCACGTTTCGAGAACTGCCCAGAAAAATCCAGAAAAATTATATAAAAAAATCAGCGATCCGGAAACAACACTGCGTCTGAAGGGCAGCCTGGGGGGCCACAGGGGCTCCAGGCGCCCTGTGGGCGCCCCCCCCTGGGCCGCGCCGGGGGGGGGGGCGCCTGGGCCCCCCGAGGCTCCCCCGGTGCCCTACTTTGGCATATATTTAAAGGGTCCTCCGTAACCCTCAGAACAGGACTTCTTTTTGCGATCCTATCTCTGTTCCGCCGCCGCCGCCACTTCCAAGATCGGGAGCACCAGGAGAACTCTTCCCGGCACCCTGCCGGAGGGGAGGATCACCACCGGGAGCTTCTCCACCACCATGGACGCCTCCCGGATGACTCGTGAGTAGTCTCCCTTGGACCATGAGTCCATGACCAGTAGCTATGTGATGTTCTCCTCCCGTTCTTATGCTTCACTAATTAGTCCTCGTGAGCTGCCCTACATGATCGAGGCACCTATGTAATCCTTATGCTGTTGCTATGTTGAGTTTGCTGGTATCCGATGGATTATGAGATTATGTTCAGATTGATCTTGAGTAATATATTTGATTCATCTCTTTTATATTTTAGTTCATAAGTAATTCTTGCATGTTCTCCGTTGTTATTTATTGCTTTGGCCGAGTAGTAAGTAGTGACTCCAAGAGGGAACGTTATGCTCGATTGTGGGTTCATGCCCCTCGATGACTAGCTTGAGTGACAGAAACATGAGTCTAGGGGATGTGTTGTTGCCACAAGGGGAAAACAACGGTGCTTGTCCCGCGGGTGCAAGGATTGTTTACTTTACGCAAAGTTCTTTTAATGCAGTTGTCTGTTGCATTGAGTTTACACTATGGGTGGGACTCACAACTTAATACCAGCGAGATGTTCTGGATAGATATCTCAAGGTGGATGATTAGTAGTAGATATTGATGGATTTCGGTCTACTTACTTTGGCGTACCGCCCATGCTTTGAACCTCAACCTTTCTTGCAATGTAATCAGCATTGGTTTGCGTTCGTGGTCCTGTCAATTGCCCAGCTGTAATTTGTTTACCTCACATAGCTGTTTTATCGTCTTTTGGGAGAGAGACATCACTAGTGAACATCATGAGACTCCGGTCCATATTACCATTATTGATCACATCCACTATTTACTTTTCGCTATTTACTTACTATTGCAAAACACTATCTATCACTACTATCATATTGCTTTTAACCCTTTGTGAACTACAAGGCCGGAGAGATTGACAACCTCTCTGTACTCGTTGGGAGCAAAGTTATTTGTATCTGTGTGCAGGTCCACGTTGATTGCTAATTGCGCCGTTAGCAATTGACACCTACTTGTTGAACCTAGGAGTCTCTGGGGATTCGATCCTTGGCATCTTTGCTAGGGGAAAACACTTCTACTTACTGCATCTTACACCTTCCACTTGGGGTAACCAACGAGGGGTTCGAGGCCCATCAGCACGGGGAGCGGCGAGCGCAAGAAACAGGCGCGGATGCGAGCGAGCACGGCAGGTGTTCCCTGAAGTTTCAGAGGAACGCCGGAGCACGGGGAGCACAGGGATGACACGGTTCTGGCGACGGCGCAGGTACGCAATAGGCGATGGGAATGAGATGGGGAGGAGCTGGGTATACCTCCTATACATGTGATAGGAAGACGAGGCCGACGACGGGGCTACGTGACGCAGGCGAGCTCTGAACTCCGGCGCGAAGTCTGGCCGAGGCGGCGCTGGAAGCAGAGGAGGAAGAAGACGGCGCTGCGAATGCGAGATGGCGTCTGATCCGTGATGGAGAGGAAGTAATCGACGACGGGGAAGCAGCAGGACACGACGCCAGCGGCTGGACCCGACCGGAGGATCGCCGGCGACGACGATGCGCTCTCAGCTGCGCTCGGGTGTTCTAGCGGAAGGAGAAGGAGGGAAGGGGGAGATCCCCTTGGAGGAGGCGGTGAAGGAGGAACCCTAGAGGAGGCCTTGTGGCTTATAAAAAGGGGGGACGGCGACGGCTGGCCTCGACGTCCGTGAGGTCGAGCTCATGGCGTCGACGCTCTGAAACAGGGGAAGGACACGGCACGACTGAAGGGGAAGGTGACCGTCGAAGTGGAGAGGCTGACATGCGGGCCTGGTGCGAGGGAGGGAGACGGTGCGACTGTGCGCTTGGCTGGGCCGTGCGCGTGGAAGCTGGCTGGGCCTGGTGGCTGCACTGCTGGGCTGCTGGCTGCGGGAGGCCCAGGTAAGCCCCTCCTGCTTAACCTTTTCAATTTCTGTTTATTTAAATAAATAGTTGAATAAAGAAAAGTACAAGGGGCTAGGTGAGGAGTTCGGAAA
>LR738713.1:131224129-131262878 GCA_902687465.1 Secale cereale | reverse complement strand
GATCCGTAATTCATCATCCCGTGAATAACTACTTAGTCACATTGAGCTCATTATGATGATGACTTACCGAGTGGGCCCAGAGGTACCTCTCCGTCATACGGAGTGACAACATCCCAGTCTCGGTTCGTACCAACTCAACAGACACTTTCGGAGATACCCGATGCGTACCTTTATAGCCACCCAGTTACGTTGTGACGGTTGGCACACCCAAAGCACTCCTACGGTATCCGGGAGTTGTACAACCTCATGGTCTAAGGAATAAATACTTGACACTTAAAAGCTTATGCATTACGAACTATACAATCTCGTGTTATGCTCAAGTTTGGGTCTTGTCCATCACATCATTCTCCTAATGATGTGATCCCGTTATCACTGACATCTTATGTCCATGGTCAGGAAACCGTGACCATCTGTTGATCAACGAGCTGGTTACTAGAGGCCTACCAGGGACTCATTTTGGTCTATGTATTCACACATGTATCGCTGTTTCCGTACAATACAATTCAAGCATGAATAACAGACAATTATCATGAACAAGGAGATATAATAATAATGCTTTTATTATTGCCTCTAGGGCATATCTCCAACAGAATTTTCATTATAGACCTTGCCTTGTATATTCCAATGATGGGCTTCCTCAAAATGCCCTAGGTCTTCGTGAGCAAGCGAGTTGGATGCACACCCACTTAGTTTCTTTAGTTGAGCTTTCATACACTTATAGCTCTAGTGCATCCGTTGCATGGCAAACCCTACTCACTCACATTGATATCTATTGATGGGCATCTCCATAGCCCATTGATACGCCTAGTAGATGTGAGACTATCTTCCTCCTTTTGTGTTCTCCACAACCACCACTCTATTCCACCTATAGTGCTATCTCCATGGCTCATGCTCATGTATTGTGTGAAAGTTGAAAAAGTTTGAAAAAGTCAAAGTATGAAACAATTGCTTGGCTGAAACCTGGGTTGTGCATGATTTAAATATTTTGTGTAATGAAGATAGAGCATAGCCATACTATATGATTTTGTAGGGATAACTTTCTTTGGCCATGTTATTTTGAGAAGACATAATTGCTTTGTTAGTATGCTTGAAGTAGTACTATTTTTATGTCAATATTAAACTTTTGTCTTGAATCTTTCGGATTTGAATATTCATGCCACAATAAAGAAAATTACATTGAAAATTATGTTAGGTAGCATTCCACATCAAAAATTTTGTTTTTATCATTTACCTACACGAGGACGAGCATGAATTAAGCTTGGGGATGCTTGATATGTCTCCAACGTATCTATAATTTTTGATTGGTCCATGCTATTATATTATCTGTTTTGGATGTTTAATGGGCTTTAATATGCACTTTTATATTATTTTTGAGACTAACCTACTAACCAAAGGCCCAGTGCAAATTGCTGTTTTTTTGCCTATTTCAGTGTTCCACAGAAAAGGAATGTCAAACGGAGTCCAAATGGAATGAAACCTTCGCGAGGATCGTTTTTGGAACAAACGCGATCAAGGAGACTTGGAGTACAAGTCTGGGAAGCCACGAGGTGTCCACGAGGCAGGAGGGCACGCCTAGGGGGCTAGGCGTGCCCCCACCCTCGTGGGCCCCTCGTAGCTCCACCATTATACTTCTTCGGCCTATATATACTAATATACCCTAAAAACATCCGAGAGCACCACGAAACCCTATTTCCACCGCCGCAACCTTCTGTACCGAGATCCCATCTTGGGGACTTTTTCGGCCGGAGGGGGAATCGACCACGGAGGGCTTCTACATCAACACCATAATCTCTCCGATGTTGTGTGAGTAGTTTACCACAAACCTTCAGGTCCATAGTTATTAGCTAGATGGATTCTTCTCTTTCTTTGGATCTCAATACAAAGTTCTCCTCGATCTTCTTGGAGATCTATTCGATGTAATACTTTTTGCGGTGTGTTTGTCGAGATCTGATGAATTGCGGGTTTATGATCCGGACTATCTATGAACAATATTTGATTCTTCTCTGAATTCTTAGATGCATGATTTAATATCTTTGCAAGTCTCTTCGAATTATCAGTTTGGTTTGGCCTACTAGACTGATCTTTCTTGCAATGGGAGAAGTGTTCTTTGGGTTCAATCTTGCGGTGTACTTTCCCAGTGACAGCAGGGGAAGCAAGACACGTATTGTATTGTTGCCATCGAGGATAAAAGGATGGGGTTTATATCATATTGCTTGAGTTTATCCCTTTACATCATGTCATCTTGCTTACTGTGTTACTCTGTTCTTATGAACTTAATACTCTAGATGCATGCTGGATATCGGTCGATGTGTGGAGTAATAGTAGTAGATGCAGAATTGTTTCAGTCTACTTGACACGGACGTGATGCCTATATACATGATCATGCCTAGATATTATCATAACTATGCGCTTTTCTATCAATTGCTCGACAGTAATATGTTCACCCACCGTAGAATATGCTATCTTGAGAGAAGCCACTAGTGAAACCTATGGCCCCCGGGTCTATTTTCTATCATATTAATCTCTCGTCAACTAGCTATTTTTATCGTAGTTTGTTTTGCAATCTTTACTTTTCAATCTATACAACAAAAATACCAAAAATATTTATCTTATTATCTCTATCAGATCTCACTTTGCAAGTGGACGTGAAGGGATTGGCAACCCCTTTATCACGTTGGTTGTAAGGTTCTTAATTGTTTGTGTAGGTACTAGGGATTTGCGTGTAGTCTCCTACTGGATTGATACCTTGGTTCGCAAAAACTGAGGGAAATACTTACGCTACTTTGCTGCATCACCCTTTCCTCTTCAAGATAAAACTAACGCATGCTCAAGAGGTAGCAAGAAGTAATTTTGGCGCCGTTGCCGCGGAGATCTACGCTCAAGCCAAGACATACCAAGTACCCATCACAAACTCTTATCCCTCGCATTACATTATTTTCCATTTGCCTCTCGTTTTCCTCTCCCCCACTTCACCTTTGCTGTTTTATTTGCCTCTTTTCCGTTCGCTTGCCTCTTGTGTGTTCTTCCTTAGTGAGGTTTGTTGCTATCATGTCTGAAACTGGGGAGGTTATCGTTGAAAAATATAATAGTAACGATGGGGGAAATTTTGATGCTTTCAATAATCCTCATGAGGAACCTACTACTTTACACACTAAAAAGTCACAGATTGGTAGTGGTAATATTATTGGAAAAGGAGTTATTCAAGATTTCTTTACTTGTGCCGGTGCTTTGCCCACTATGGGTGGATCTATTCTACATAGAACCAGTAGTCTTGCGGGTGTTATATCTTTGCTTGTAGTTGAACTTCAAAGACAATTTATCCACATGCATCCATGCATTTAGAGAATTTTTCTAGAATTTCCCAATATTGAGCATTCTTTTGTTAAGCGAGCAACTACTATCTTTTTGGCACATGAGTTCGGATTTATAATGAAAAAGGCCAAAGAAATTTTTACGCAATATTGGGTGGACGTTGGTCGCCCTCCCATAGAAGCTATCCTTTTTAATCAACACGACATAACGCGTTTACAATATTTAGATCATGTTGCTTATAATGAAAACCTTAGAAAAAAAAGGTTCCTACCGATGTTCTAGTTGATAGAATCTCTGAACTAAATGATGATTTTGCTATTCAAAACAATGGGTTAGGTTTTTCTCTTGAGCAAAGGCTCATGACCTTTGGCCAAAATAATACTTATAATGATGAATTGGTTGTGCAATATGAGGGGCCAAAGGAGGAACCCATACCTCTCGAGCTTGATCTTGGGGACTTTTGTCCCATTAAATTTAGCCCTTACGATTACTTTTGCCTACCACAAATAAAACTTGCTGCTGAACATAGGGAATATGAGATTAGTTTTTGCGATTTACCTTATCATTATTACAATACCTAGATCTATACTCGTTTTATGCCTAGCTAGGGGCTTAATCGATAGCGCTTGTTGGGAGGAAACCCAATTTTATTTCCTTTGCATTTTCTTCTGTTTAGTAATAAATAATTCATCTAGCTTCTGGTTAGATGTGGTTTTTATGTTTTAATTAGTGTTTGTGCCAAGTAGAACCTTTGGGAAGACTTGGTTGAAGTTTTTGCGATCATGTCATCTTGCTTAATGTGTTACTCTGTTCTTATGAACTTAATACTCTAGATGCATGCTGGATAGCGGTCCATGTGTGGCGTAATAGTAGTAGATGCAGAATCATTTCGGTCTACTTGTCACGGATGTGATGCCTATATACATGATAATGCCTAGATATTCTCATAACTGTGCGCTTTTCTATCAATTGCTCGACAGTAATTTGTTCACCCACCGTAGAATATGCTATCTTGAGAGAAGCGAGTAGTGAAACCTATGGCCCTCAGGTCTATTTTCTATCATATTAATCAAACGTCAACTAGCTATTTTTATCGTAGTTTGTTTTGCAACCTTTACTTTTCAATCTATACAACAAAAATACCAAAAAATATTTATCTTATTATCTCTATCAGATCTCACTTTTGCAGGTGGTCGTGAAGGGATTGACAACCCCTTTATCGCATTGGTTGCAAGGTTCTTAATTGTTTGTGCACGTACTAGGGATTTGCGTGTAGTCTCCTATTGGATTGATACCTTGGTTCTCAAAAACTGAGGGAAATACTTACGCTACTTTGCTGCATCACCCTTTCCTCTTCAAGGGAAAACCAACGCATGCTCAAGAGGTAGCAGACGCCGCGCCGGGCTCCATGATGACCTCGGTTCGGCAACCTTGACGGTTCTTGGTCTTGTTGCACCGACATGGAAACCTTTGCCTGATCCCTCGAGACTCCGCGCCTATGCCTGCTCCCTTAGCACCAAAGGGGAAACTGGCACACTACTCCCGCTGGCGCCCGCCTAGCCTTGGTCATCATGGCTCACGTCACGCGAACCTCGCGAGGTGCGCCTTGCATAGATATCTCTGCTCCTCGGGAGCCAGCCTAGAGAGACTGCCCCCAGGCAGGTCTTGATGTCGCCTGCCTCGTGAGGCTTGGCCCCTCGCGAGGGTCTTGTGTCGTAGTTGGTGAAGTTGAACCGTACCAGGCCGCTGGTAGAGCCAGGCCACGAGGTGCAGGCACGCAAGTCTTGGTACCCCTATTCCCAGGATGCCGACAGTAGCCCTCGGGACCAAGGCACGCACGGACTTGGCTTTGAGGCGAAGCCAAATGGGCAAGGGCGAAGCGCCGCGGGCCCCAAACGCATGTACCCTTGGTCGACGCGTGACGACTTGATTGGACGTGGGCGTCTCCGCTTCCCCATGTTGCGTCGGCAACTGCCCAATTTTACGAGACCCTGCTTCATGCACAGAAGAAACATCATTACGTGAGATCATGGAGGATGACGGTTGGCCTCCTCCAGGCTATAAATGGGTAAGGGGTGAAGCCCCCGTTGCCCATATCCTTCCTCTTGTCGCCCTCCTCCTCTTCTTTCTCCTTGCCGCATCTGCTTACTGTGATGCCCATGGCGCCGATAAGAAGATTCTCTGCTGCTGAGAAAGGAAAGACTCCATGTGAGGAGTGGGAGGTGCTCCCGCTGAAGAACAACTTTAGCCACCCTCACAGTGATGGCGAGACGCAGGAGGTGACGAGGCCTTGGTGCGAGCGACCTCCTCCTGGCTACCCGCTGCCCTTGTACGCCTAGGGGCAAGGGGGTCATGCTCCATGCCGCCTGCGTCATGGTCGTGGTCATCCTGCTGGGGCTGTCGGTCCCCGAACTCACGCTGAGGGCTCCTCACGTGAGTTCGTGGTATGGACAGTGATGCCGCCGCCCTCTTGGATTTAGTTCCCGAGGTTCTTCGCCGAGCCGATGCTGGCGAGGGGGCCTGCCAAGCTGTGGTTGCGGCACGCTGGGTGCCTTAGCCAAGCTTCAGAGGTGGAGGTTGAGGCCATCTCCCCGGTCGGTGTCTTCATGACCCGAGGATGGGGCAAAATCGCCTGCATGTGCCGCCCTAATGGAGTCTCTGTCGTCCACTTTGAGTTCGACGGCGCCTCCACATTGTTCTTTAAGGTCTTCGACAAGGAGGGACGCCGCCAGGAGTGCTGCCCCAGTGGGAGCCGCCAAGGAGGCATAGCAACGAGCGCCGTGCCAGCTCTCAGTCCTTCTGTTAACTCCCATAGCAGCAGCGTTGGCCCTTGGGAGTCCAGCAGCCCTCTCGAGGCTGACGAGTCTTCGGAGATGAGCGACGACAGCTACGCACCTCCAAGCTCACGCCGCGCCCAGAGTGCGGCATCTGCGCAAGCTCGTCACCGATGGTGACTTGAGCGGGGTTGGAGATGGCCTCTCGTGGCCCACTTTTGAAGACGGCGTCGGCGGTGGCAGTCGTATTTAGGGTCTCCTGGAATCTCTTTATTTTGCTCCCTCCGAGGAATCAAAGGCAACCCCGTGGGGGCGTGTAAAGAACCTGTAATGCTTTTGCTCCGATGCTTATTATCCTAGTTATGAAACCATGTTTGCAAGTCTTGCTCCGGCATTGTCCCTCCTTTTTACCCTTTCAGTAGTTTTGCGCTCTACGCCGGTAGGTCCCAGTCCCAAGGAAAGCTTCAGCCGTCGCTGGTATGCCAGGTCGCGATGCCATGGTCAAGGCTAGGAGGTGAGCGGCCCGGGGTTCGGTAAGAGCTCCTGAAATATTGTTACAACATGCTTGCTAATTAATATGCTATTTTGTACTCCCTTCTACTGCTGCAAGATGGTGGTTTCTAGAAGATACTTGAAGATGCTAGTCTTCGATAGGCTAGGCCTTTCCCTTCTCTTCTGGCATTCCACAGTTCAGTCTACATATACAACTTATTCCGTTGATACTGATGCATACTTACTATAAATCTGATGCTTGCGAGTACTTTGGATGAGTACTCACGGTTGCTTTGCTCCCCATTCCCCCCCCCCCCACCCTTCTTTCTTCTTTCTGGTTGTTGCAACCAGATGGCGGATTCCAGGAGCCAGACGCCTCGACCGATGTCTATGACTACCCCTACGGTGCTTACTTCTACGTGGAGACCGCTAACGACCAGGAGTAGTTAGGATTTCCCAGGTATGAGGCCTTGCCTCTTCGATCGTTGATGTTTGTGCTGGCCTTCTTAAGGCAAAACTTGTTTAACTTATGTCTGTACTCAGATATTGTTGCTTCCGCTAACTCTGTTGCTTTCGAGCTTCTGTATTCGAGCCCTCGAGGCCCCTGGCTTGTAATATGAAGCTTGTATTATTTTATTTGTGTCCAGAGTTGTGCTGTGATATCTTCCCGTGAGTCCCTGATCTTGGTCGTACACATTTGCGTGCATGGCTAGTGTACGGTCAAAACGGGGGCGTCACAAGTTGGTATCAGAGCTGACTACCTATAGGAACCCCCTTTCCAACTCCTTGGCCATAGTTGAGTGTAGTCTTTGAAAAATTGAGTTACTAACTTGGTTGTGTGGCTTACGGGCCCGCGTCGCAATTGAGTGGCATTAGTATCTTTTATTCCTCGTCTATACTCTGGGACTTTGACCTCTCTTCTATTCGAGTTAAATGATTTTGTTAACTCTAACTCTAGGTTCTCGTAAATACTTTCTCCCGGAGAGCTCGTCACTCCAGATGATTGCTTGGTGCACCAGAAGATTCTGAAGATACTCTGTGATGTTTTCCCGAGACATGTGTACCCTTCATCGTTGCGATCCCTACCACCGATAAATCCTTATGGGTAACTACCTGCATTGTCGTTCTTACCTTCATCCCCAGTTGCTCTTGTTATTACAAGATGCCCTGAATTACTCCCTATTGTCCTAATAATCCGTTCAGCCTACTGCCTGCTAGTTTCTTGCCGCATGAATACCCCTACGGATATATTACTCGCGCTTGCCGAGTATCCGTTCATCCAGAGTTGTTCATGTGTTTCACAAAAAATCTTTGGAATGCTATTCGATCTTTCGAAAATCCTCAGTAGCCTATTACTCTTCTTCCTCCTTACTTGCTTACATTATGGTTACTTCCATATGTCTAGCAAAGTTCATTAACATCCGTTGTCATTGTAATTTTGAGCATTTGATTCGATTTGTTTGTGAATGGCCGCAATCATCAATCACAAATAGGATTCTTCCCTTCGGCTCAGACGTCACCCCGGACATGAGCTGGGTTCAACAAATCAAACCTTGATTGATTGTTGATACATTTCTATTCAACTTACTTGTCTTTGATCAGAGCCTCTGCTTCTGATCCCTCGATTTGGAAATCATAATTCCATTACACTTGAACTTTGAATTAGTTAGTTGCTTCTATAATCCGATCTCCTTGCATTCTTTCTTATTCTGGTTGAGTATCGTTGCTCACATCAGATCCCTCGTGGACCACTGGATCCTTTGATGAGTTATATCAGACAATGTCCTTCATATTCAATAAACTTGTGAGCCTTTCCTCGGATACATAGTGACATTGGTAAGTATCCTTTGCTTCCTCAACCATGCTCCACTTCTGAGCTTGAGATATTTACTCCTGAAGTTTGTGGTATATGTTCCTAGAATGACCTAGTGGGTTGAACCTACACCTTCCCTAATATGTGTGAATCCGAAGATTATGCGGGTTATATCTACTGGCGTTTTCTTCTGATAAATTTTTAATTCTACAACTTCATCGATCACAAGAAGTAAATGGAAGGTTATGCATTGATGAAGTGGGAGTCAACCTTGAACCTTTGTGTTCATGCCCATGGACCCGATGTGTAACTTATCATGGAAGCTTCTTGTAATAATATTAATCCCCTTGTGATAAGTTCATCTGGTATCTATGTTTGGTCCTTTGCAACCGTGGTTCCAGCCATATTTTTCTTCTTTGATGCCATTTCTCGGACAATTTAAAGTACTTGTCTTCTGCAGATCTTTTCATCTATCCAACCTCTATCTGTTTCTACCTTCGAGCATTACCCTCTGGTATCTCGAGAATATCACGAAACTACATAACTTCTTATGAGTTCCTTATCAACTATTATTCCAATTTTCCATGGGTTTTGAGTTGTTAGACACTCGAGAACACCGATAACTGATTCGAGTCTACAATTTTCTTTTCCATTGTTTCACTTAATCTTTCTTGTAACCTAACATATTTGAGCAGTGATAATTCCCTGCTTACGTAAACATCTCGGTGTACAAACTCTGTTAGTAAGACCTTGTTACTATTGTTGATGACATTCCGGTAGCTGCCGATGGACGAGAACTTTGCCTATTGGTCCGCCTCGTCTTAACGAGCAGGAAAATGGTTCTCTTCGTCCCTCGCCCTTGGTACCAACGTTGTTGCCAACATAATTGATAGGCTACATATCCTCTGACCTGCCTTGCTATCATGACCGTGCAAATGTTAGCGCCTTACTGCTTTTAACCGACATGGTGGGCCCATAACCCACAGTTCCACAAGATCGAAACTTGACTCTCCTGTACATCCCAGTTTTCCAAATTGTTCCTCACACTTGGCTTCGTAAGTAAATCACGATCCACCTTCCTAGTGATCTATTCTGGTATCAGACGAATTACTTAGTCCATTGCTCTGAACCCCTTTCACTATTATTTCGGGCAACAAACGATTGCCTACCCGGTTGAAGCTTCTTATTGCACATACTTACCTTGCTCTCGTTGACTTTCTTGAATTTCAGCTCGAGAGATGCCTCTATGCCACGTTCACTAAGATAGACCCCAGTTACCTATCTTGTGTTGAGCTCCATCCTTCCCGAGTCTTTCCCCCTTACTCCACCCTTAAATCTTGGGACGAGATTTGTTGTAGCGGAGGAGAATTGTGATTCCCGGATAATTAATCTACAGTAACCCTCTACAAATGAGGCCACATCATCATTGTTACTGTTATTAAACTCGCTTAGGTTCGAAACCGGTTCAAAGTCAAATTAAAACAAAGTCAAAATTAGAAGTTTTCAAAATGTCAAAAAAATGTTCAAAGTGTGGAAAATATTCCATAGCTAATTATGGTGGTGACACAACACTTCGATAAAGTATTTAAGTGCCATTTTGAGAATATAACATTGGCTTAAACAATCATTTAAATGCCTTTTGTATTTTCTAAAATGTTAAACTATTTTACTTGTGGGTGAAGCTTTTTGTGACAGGGGTAGAAGTAGCAATACTAATTTAGAAACTACTTTTGTATTTTAAGTAAACTGAAATATTGTGGTAGATCATTAAAAAAGTAAAAAAATAAATTAAATAAAAGGAAAAGGGGAAACTTGCTGGACCCTGGCCCAACTGGGCCAAGGTCTAGAAGGCCGGCCCACCCACTGCCCTTGGCTATAACCCCACCCAGGGGAACGTAACCCTAGCCCAACCCCACTCACGCTCTGTCCCCCTCGCTTCTCTCCTTACCAATCCAACCTGGATCGGGCCCGCCGCCACCGCCCGTCCCCTGCGCCACCTCGCCGACACCGCCCGGCACTGCACCACCGTCGCCGGACGCGTCCTTGACTCCACGCCGGACCGCCCCATCGTCGGACCTCCTCCCCGCCGTCAACATCGCCACCCCATCCGCCTTCTCGAACCCACTGCCGCCCCTACGCTCCTTTGTGAGCACCCCCTCCGTCCCCTCTCCCCCCTTGTGCCCTCCCCTCTACTATCCACCTCGCTTCAGCAAGCCCAGCCACAGCCAGAGCACGCCATGCGCACGCATGCGTCGTGCCCGCCGCGGTCCGCATCATCGCTGTTTGCGCAGCAACGACTGCTGCGGCCTTCCCCGGGCGCCTGCGCGCCATCTCTCGTCCTCACCGCCACGGCCGACCCGCCGCGCGCCTCACTGCGCCCTTTGTGCTTGCCCTGCACTGCCGCCCACCGTCGCGGCCCGACAACTGCTCTCCGCCCCCTAACCTGCAGCTGTTGCGGCTGCAGCAGTGGTTGTTACAGCCCCAATCGTTGCCCGCTCCTGCCCGGCAGTGCCGGTCATCGGCCGGCCGCCCGCGCGCGCCAGCTCCGTGCCAGCGCCCAGCCACGCCCACTCGGCCCTCGCCGGGTCGGGCACTCACTCCCCTGTGCCCGTTAGCCGCGCCCGCCCCGGATGGCCCCACGAGCCTATGACGTTGGGGCCCCATGCCTTGGACAAAAACAAAACAAAATAAAAATAAATAATAAAAATTAATTATTTATATAATTAATTAGAGATTTAATTAATTAACTTAATCAGCTTAGTTAAGTGTCTAATGAACTGTTTAACTACCTAATTGCTCTATGACAAAGGGACCCATCACAAATTAGACTAATCACTACTGGAAACATGGAATTTGCCATCAGCCAACTCTTTGCCATCTGCCAGCGGATGGCAAAGAACGTCTTTGTTATCTGCTTATAAAAAACAGATGATAAAGAACTGACAGACGGCAAAGAACATGGTTGCCATCAGTCAATTCTTTGCCCTCTGCCAGCAGATGGCAAAGAGGTTGACAAATCTTGTGGCCGTCAGAGGTGTAATGACGTACCAGCCCCACCTCTTTGCCATCTGCCAGCAGACGGTAAAGATTCTTTGCCATCTGCCAGCATATGGCAAAGATTCTTTGGGGTTATTTTTTTCAGGTCAAAAAAAATTGTTCTCTTTATTCCCTCCCTCTCTCCCCTCCTCTCCCTCTCTCCCATGCATCTCACCCGCCGCCGCCCAAGCACCCCCACCGCTAATAATAGCTGTCGCTACCAGGCGGGCGGGGCGGACGCCGTCTGCCGCCGCCAAAGTTCAGGAAAGCGCGCTTAATCGAGCGCTAAGGCGCGCTTATGTGTGGTGCGTTGGCTCGCCGCCTCGCTTCGGGCCTGTGCTCTCGGAAAGGCGCGGGGCGCGCCTAGGCGGAGCGCCTTTCTCGCCCAGGCGCGATTAGGCGCGCGGAACAGCGAGGAAGGGAGAAAAGGCGCGCGGAATGGCGAGGAAGGGAGAACAGCGAGGAAGGGGGATCGAGAGTGAATCAGGATAAAGGGCTCACTCGCACGGGGTGGAAGGCAGAAACCCAGGCCGAGCCCGTGCTAGGGTTAGGTTCTCCTCTGCTCGCGCCGTCGGAAGTGGATCCCGCGCCGCCAGCCGCCGCACGTCCGCCGCACCAGATCTGAAGCTCCTCCTTGCCTCAGTTGGATCGTCTTCCCCTCGGGCTCCTCCCTGCGCCACCGGCCGGTTCTTCTCCGAGCTCATCCCGCCTCGCCTCAGTTGGATCTTGCGGCAGGTGATGCCCGTGCTCCTCTCCTCTGGTCATACTCTGCTCCTCTGTTATGTAGTCTGTACTCTGTAGTGTGTCTGTGTGTGTGTATTGTTGGCTTGTTGCTGCTGTTACCCGTGGTAGTGTTGGGTTGTTGGCTGTTACCTGTTACTCTGTTAGTACTTAGTACAGTAGTTAGTAGTACTCAAATTTGCTAGTACTTAGTACTTTAGTCTGTTGCTGCCTGATGGTGCTACGAACTGTTGTTTGCTGCTATTGTTATCAGGATTTCAACATCGCAGCAGAACACCACCGCCGAGACAGAGTCGGAAAGGCCGATAGCTCTTAAGAGGAAGTCCAATGATGTTGGATGGAACTACGGGAAGCTATGCGATGTGACAAACAAGGAGAGGGTGAAGTGTGACTTTTGTGGCCATATTAGCACAGGAGGAATAAATCGTTTCAAGCTACACATCACGGGCACCACATCAAGTGTTATATCATGTTCAAGATCAAGTCCAGAAGCTAAAGCAATATGCCACAGAGCTCTTGATGCGTATGAGACAAAGAAGGTGGCGAAGAAGAAACATAAGGCAGAAGTGAGGGCTGATGTGCATGTTACAGCTCTAAATGAAGCAAGGGAGGTTAGAGAATCTGTTTGTGTTGGAAGCACATCATCGGAGCCAAACAAATTAGGGCCAATGGACAAGTTTGTGCGTCCCATTGATGGTAAATCAAGCAAAGAGGAAGCCTTGAGGCAGCTAAGTATGAATGAAGCACTATTCAAGGAGAGAAGAGCTCAATGTTCACCATATGTTGCTAGATGGGTGTATTCACATGGTAATTCCAAAGTTCTTCATTTCTTTGCTTGCTTGTGCATTGCTTGAATGTATGATAAGTCTCCAATCTCAATCTGTTTGCAACTTTGCATTGTTTTGCTGCTTGTAGGCATACCATTTAATGCTCTTGACAATGATGAGTTTTGTCAAATGTGTGAGGCCATAGGCAAATTTGGTCCTGGATATGAGCCACCTACTCAATATGAGCTTAGGGTGAAGTTATTGAGTGATGAATATGCAAGGACCAAAAGTTTGTTGGATGAGCGTGAGAAGGAGAAGATAAAACTTGGATGCACCATCATGGCCGATGCATGGACGGACATGAAGAAGAGGAGCATAATGAATTTGTGTATGCATTGTAGCGGAGGGACAAGTTTTCTCAAATCAAAGGAAACATCTGATGTGTCACATACAAGTGAAGTCATATATCAGCTAGTGGACAGTGCAATTGAGGAGGTAGCGGTGGAGCATGTGATGCAAGTGGTGAGGGACAATGCTTCCAATAACATGGGAGCCAAGAAAATGTTGCTTGAGAAGAGGCCGAAGATCTTTTGGAGCTCTTGTGCAACTCACACTATCAACTTGATGCTCCAAGGAATTGGCAACCTCAAAAGATTCAAGACAATAATTGATCAAGCAAAGAACCTCACCATCTTCATCTATGCGCATCACAAGACTTTGGCATTGATGAGGGTTGCTACAAAAAGGAGAGATATCATAAGGCCGGGGGTGACTAGATTTGCTTCCGCTTTTCTCACTTTGCAAAGTTTGTTGGAGAAGAAAGATGATTTAAGGTGTATGGTGGTTGAAAGAACTTGGGAAGAGATGAGTCATGTGAAAACAAAGAAAGGCAAGGATGCAACGGCAACGGTCATGGATGCGAACTTTTGGAAAGGTGTGCTCCTATGCATAAAGGTGTTTGAGCCATTGGTGGTAGTTCTTCGTTTGGTTGATGGGGATATTAAGCCATCAATGGCTTGGCTATATGGAGAATTGGTGAAGGCAAAGAGGGAGATGAAGGATGCATTTAACAACTTGGAGAGGAACTACAAAGATACTATGGCCATTGTTGACTAGAAGATGAATGGAAGGCTTGATTCTCCATTGCACATGGCCGCATATGTCTTGAACCCACACTATAGTTATGCGGATAGCTCCATCTTTACCATAGCAAATGAAGGCTTCCAGGAGTGTGCTGAACAATACTTTGCAAATAATCCTGATACTTGCATGTTGGTTGTTAATGATGAATTTCTGAAATATGAAAACAAAGAAGGACCATTTGGGAAGAGGCTTGCAACAGCTTGTGAAAATAAGAGCTACAACCCAGGTATTTCAGTATTTGCTTGCTCCTGCTGCCCTTGCATTGCTGCTGTTAGCTGCTGCTCTTCCTCCTGCTGTAGCTGCTGTTGTATATGCTGCTACTGCTAAATGCTGCTGATGTTTGTTGACTTGTTCAATTGGCAGTTGGTTGGTGGAAGATTTATGGTGGAGAAACACCAAACTTGAAGGAGATGGCTATGAGAATCCTCTCTCTGACCTGTAGCTCTTCTGGTTGTGAAAGAAATTGGAGCGCCTTCGAATCGGTATATCCTCTCTCTACTTGTTTGTCCAATCTCATTTTCTGTTCTCTTCTCTAATTATCTAATATGCTCTCATGTCATGTTTAACTTTAATATGTAGATACATACCAAGAGAAGAAATAGGCTCACAACGGAACGATGCAATAATTTGGTCTTCATTAGGTTCAATAATAGAATGTTGTCTAGGAAACAAAAGCTCCTAGAGAAGAAGAAATGGGATGTGCTCATCAGCACCGATGCTACCGAAGCTCAAGGATTTCTATTTGAAGGAGGGGATGATCATGCAAATGTTGTTTATCTTGATGAGGAGGATGGGGATGTCCATCCGGGTACGGGGATATCATGGGATCTACTTGGTGAAGCAATGGGAGCACAAGAGCAACTCCAACTTCGTAGGAGTGCAAGAGTGAGAGACCTTGAGGAGGAGTTTGAATCCGATGGTGACGATGAGATGGTGGATGAAGAGATTGAGTATCAGGATGATTGAGAGGCATTGAGCAAGTGATCATTGCATGATGGTTGGCATCATACCATCAAGTGATCAAGTTATCATGCATTTGCATTCATGCATTTGTCTTTTGTTTCTTATTTGTTATTTACTTATGTAAGCAAGTTTAAGACTTTCATTTATTATGTAATATGCTTGCTTGGGAAGTTGTGATATGATCTTCCCATTGCCTTGCTTGTTTGCAACTTTGCTGGTTTGCTTTAATATTGATAGTTTGATTGCTCATTTAAGTTGGAGAAGCTAGGAAAGACCGAAAGGGAGAAGGCTATGAGCCAACTTGATAAGCTTCTCAGTTCTTATTACAATGTAATGTAGTGATTTACATTATTACATGGTATATGATGCTTTCAAAGTTTTGTTGGATGCTTCGCTTGCTTGCTGGTTGCTCCTGCTAACATCTTGTCATCTTCTCTATGATGTATGTAGGTGCTGCCCGCTACACCAGAGGGAAAGGGTCAGAGGTCAACACACAAAGAGGGAGGATCAACATACTGGAGAGAGAACAAGGTTATAAACTGGTCTTTGTTGTCCGTATTTACATTCTAACATTATTTTTTGTGGCAAACTGCTCTTTGTTGTCCGTATTCATACAACGGTGTAGAAAACGCATAATTGCGCCTAATTGCGCCTAATCACGCCTAAGCTAAAAAAGCGCAAGTAGGTGGTCGAACGCATAATTAACGCCCAGCGCTTTCTCGAACTTTGAAGCTTAATTAGCTCCAAAATGACCTATTTAACCTAGAATAGCTCTAAAATGACCTATACTTAGAATTTTTTCCTCCAAAATGACTTAATATGCTTAGCTAGCTTAAAACGACCTATTTAACCTAGGATAGCTCTAAAATGACCTATACTTAGCATCTTTTCCTCTGAAATGAATTAATATGCTTAACTAGCTCTAAAATGACATAATATGCTTAAGATATGACATATTTTAGCTCCTAAATGACTTAATATGCTTAGCTAGCTCTAAAATGACATAATAACCTTACTTAGCTTAAAAATGACCTATTTAACCTAGGATCGCTCTAAAATGACCTATACTTAGCATCTTTTCCTCCAAAATGACTTAATATGCTTAACTAGCTCTAAAATGACATAATATGCTTAAGAAATGACATATTTTAGCTCCTAAATGACTTCATATGCTTATCTAGCTCGAAAATGACATAATAACCTTACTTAGCTCCAAAATGACCTATTTAACCCAGGCTAGCTCTAAAATGACCTATACTTAGCATTTTTTCCTCCAAAATGACTCAATATGCTTAGCTAGCTCAAAAATGACATAATAAGCTTAATTAGCTCCAAAATGACCTATTTAACCTAGGATAGCTCTAAAATGACCTATACTTAGCAATTTTTTCCTCCAAAATGACTTAATATGCTTAGGTAGCTTAAAAATGACCTATTTAACCTAGGATAGCTCTAAAATGACCTATACTTAGCATCTTTTCCTCCAAAATGACTTAGTATTCTTAACTAGCTCTAAAATGACATAACATGCTTAAGAAATGACATATTTTAGGTCCTAAATGAGTTCATATGCTTAGCTAGCTCTAAAATGACATAATAAACTTACTTAGCTCCAAAATGACCTTAGCATGTTTTACACCAAAATGACTTAGTATGCTTAGCTAGCTCAAAAATGACATAATAACCGTACTTAGCTCCAAAATGACCTATTTTATAGATATAAGTTGCATCATAATAATCTTCACATTTTAGTTGCATCATAATAATCTTCTTCTTCTAGTCTTCTTCTTCTAACTTTCTTCTTTCCCATTTTACTGATTTCTTTAAGATCACAGAAGCTTGGGTTGATGGAGTGCTTGTATTTAGTTTTTGTTTTGACCTTGTGAAACTTGCTACCTATGGATGAAACTGTGTAATATTGATGAAACTATGTATATGTATGGATGAAACTTGCTACTATTGGTAACATGTGTTGGATATATATGTGTTCATGACTATTTGTAATATGTGTTGAATATGCTATATTGGTCATATAAATATATTTGTGTTTGATTTTCTATGAAAATGAATTGATATAAGAAAAAACAAAATTAAATGGGGCAATATAGGCACTTTGCCATCTGCCGGCAGATGGCAAAGAGATTTGCAATCAGCTGGGAGATGGCAAAGAGGCCACGTGTCATCTACATGTAAAATTTGGGCTGGCCTATTTGGGCTCTTTGCCATCTGCCAGCAGATGGCAGACGGTAAAGCATGCACCCTTTGCCATCTGCTGGTAGACGGCAAAGAGCCTGCAGCCTTTGCCATCTGCTAGCAGACGACAAAGTATGCCGTTAGCCTTCTGACGGGGCTAACCCCGTTAAGAGGCTTCGCCATCTGCCAGCTGATGGCAAAGGCACACGCTCTTTGCCAACAACCAGCGGACAGCAAAGAAGCCTTTGCCGGCAGGGTTCCAGACAAACTGTTTGCCATCTGCTGGCAGATGGCAAAGCCTTTGCCATCCGCCGACCATGCCTTTGCCATCTGCCATGGCAGATGGCAAAGTGCCAGATTCCAGTAGTGAACTAAAGCAATATTTTAAATATATGTGACACTGACAGATGGGTCCATTTGACCCTATTGACTGGTCAATTTTGACACAGTCAATGCTGACTGTTGTCGGTGTAGAAAAGTAGGGGCACTCTTTTTACCCCTTACTTGTGCACGGGCAGTCAGAGCCACGCCTGTGGCCGAACATAACATGGCAGAAGGAGGAAGCTAGAAACGCGGAGTTACCAGAACAATGCCAAGACAGGCAACACGAGAAGACCAAACAAGGGGACAGGCTCCCCCGGCAAGGACTCTTGCCGAGGCGGCCTGTGCACCACCCAGCAAGGGCTCTTGCCAGGGCGATCCACTCAGACGCCTCCGCCACAGCCACCCTTGAAGCCCAAGGCTCGGGAAGCGCCCACGTGATGGCATGCATATCTTTGTGAAGACAAAGATCTATGACTCCCAAGAAAAGAACCAGAAGACATGGCGATCACAAGACTCCTTGCCGAGGACGCCCACGAGGCTCTCGCAAGGCTCCCTACCGAAGACACCCCGGAGCCCCGGTAAGCCTCTTACCGAAGAAACAAGTCTGCGGCAAGCCCTTGGCGCCCCAGCTCGGTGGCCGACCCGCTGGACCAGGCACGCACCCACGTGGCGATACGTGGTTCCTGGGCCAGCTAGCCAAGCACCTCTATGGTGGCATGTAGATCTTCGTGAAGACCCCACCACAATGCCGTAGCTAGCTCAAGAACTCAAGAACACTAAAATATACCCCAAAGCAGGACTAGGGTATTACGCATCCTCGCGGCCCGAACCTGGGTAAATGATCGCTGTGCTGACTTTTAGACCTGCTCTTTGCACAACTTTGCGCTGCCAACCGTAGAAGGGATTCGAGTGATCCCATAGGTGTCGTTTCGCACCGACATCTTTGGCGCGCCAGGTAGGGGGCGCAGCTGCGAAAATCTGGTCTAGTAGTTAGGGTAGCGATTCCTCATCGCCATGGCTCCTAAGAAGAAGACGATCGCGGCGGTCAGTTCGTCTGCAGCCAAACGACTCGTGCCGGCGCAGGCTGGCGACGGGATCATCGTGGATGGGAGCCGAGGCACGATCCGCGAACACCCGCGCCGTTCCAGCAACCGAAGCCTGGCAAGCGGCGTCGTTCGTGCACGAGATGACGAGCCACATGCCACCAAGTCCAAGGGTGGAGCCGGGCCCCCCGCAGGCGCCGTGGGGCCCTACAAGAGCGGCATCGTACCCCGCACGGGTGACGCGACGACTTCCAAGACGCCCACAGCAGCGCCCACGGCGCGTTCCTCACAGGTCGTTTGCGATGAGCAACATAGCCGCACGGAGGACCCTGGGCGCCGCCGCGGAAAGAGTCCCGCGCATTAATCATGAGATGCATAAGATCAGCATGCCCGCCGAGGCGCTGGCGAGGATGGCGTGCAGCTGTGGGCCCGTGATAGAGCTCCTTCTAACATGGTTAGAAGTCGTAGCGCGTCTCAGTCCGCGCAGCTCTCCCCGCCACCCACCCTAGCGGAAGCCTTAGTGCGCGCGAAGTTGCTTATCGAATTTCCTCCTGCCGCGGAGAAGCGCGACGAGTGGAGGGCTACCTTTCATAGCCTTGTTGCCATCGCAAACAAGGACAAACCTCGGCCAGCGGGGCCTTCGGGCTGACGCTCTCCCGAGCCACCACACGCCAGCGATGGAAGAACTAGAGGCGCCGCGGCCACGGTGCATTCTCCTCCTCCTTGCCAACTATCACGCGTGCCGTCCCATCGGGACGACGCTTGCGACGACGTATCCTTAGCATTGTCCGACCCATGGACCCACCGTGATCAGCGCCAAGTTCTTCGAGAGCGTGCCCACGAGGACGCTCGAACCACCATCGAGCGCCGGCCTAAGGTGCGCCACCAGTCGGATAAATGGGCGGGGCCTGCTGTGGATGCCCCAGCACCGGGAGGATCTGCAGGCTTACCTTACGAGGTAGGCTGCCCAGCCTTTACTCGTGAGCTGCAGCGTTTCCAGTGGCCCACCCACCGCACCTTCAAGCCCGACATCGGCAAGAAGTACAATGGCAAGACTCACCCATCGGAGTTCCTCAGCATCTACACCATCGCGATGCAGGCTGCTGGGGCGCGCGACGACAAGGTGCTCGCCAATTATTTCCCGTTGGCGCTTCAACCCAACGTTAGGTCATGGTTGATGCACTTGACGCCGGATTCCATTTCTTCCTGGTCGGATTTGTGCCATGAGTTTGTTGGCGCTTTTACGGGAGGCCACCAGGCTCATGGCCAAGCATGTCATTCCCCAGAAGGAAGGTGAAAGCCTGCGCAAGTACATACAGAGGTTCAACCGAGTGCAGTATAACATCCCAGGCGTTCATCCTGCCACAATCATCAACATGTTCCACCAGAATGTGCGCAACCGGAAGATGCGGGAGGAGCTGGCAATGAATAAAGTCAAGGATGTGGCCGAACTTTACGTTCTAGCCGACATATGCGCCCGGGCTAAAGAGGGAAGGAAGTACCCCGACGAGGACGCCGGTGTGGAAACCTGTTCCTTGGATGAAGACGCCGTCGCCCCAACGAAAAAGAGTCGACGCCGTAACAGAAAACGCAAGGGCAAGGCTGTGTTTGCCATTGAGGTATCCGACGACACCGACGCCGCCAAGAAAACTAAGGCAGACGACCCTGGCAAGGAAATCACCGGGTGTATTGCCTGCCAGGCCTTGGCGGCCGCCGACAAGCCGGGAAGCTCTGACAAGCAATAATGCAAGATCCACCGCACCAAAGGCCATGACCTCCAGAACTGCCGACAAGTCCGGTAGCTTGCGGAGAAGCAAAAGGCCGAGTATGAGAGGCGAGACAAGGAGAAGGGCCAAGGTGATGCTGAAGGATCTAGCAAGAAACGTGGCGGACAACCTGGCCACCGCGGAAAAGATAATCAACAAGAACGACCCGCCCGGGGCCGTGACAAGAAGCGAGAAGATGACGATCGCGAAGAGGACGACGATTCCGGCGAGCAAGAGTTCTAGAAGGCCACAGAGGCCATGTGCGTCGATGGCGGTGCCTCCCTGCATTCATCCCACCGCCAACTTAAACAGTGGGCGCGTGAGATCACAGCAGCGGAGCCGTCATTCGATGCCCAGAAGCCCCTGAGGTGGTCCACCACTCCTATCATCTTTGATGCCGAGGATCACCCTGACCGCATGATTGCGGCCAGGTGTTTGTCATTGTTGGTCTCACCAACGATACACAACCTCAAGGTGACGAAGATGCTGGTTGATGGCGGGGCCGGCCTGAACTTGATCTTGCCCATCGTGATCAAAAGGCTGCAAATCCCTGATGGAGACCTCGAGGATACGGGCTCGTTTCAAGGAGTCAACCCAGGAAGGAGCTAGCCTAAGGGTAAAGTCACGCTGCCCGTGACATTCGGGGGCGAGCTGAACTACAGGACGGAGAGGATTATTTTTGATGTAGCCGAGATCCCCTTGCCTTACAACGGGATCCTCGGCCGCCCAGCGTTCGCCAAATTCATGGTGGCGGCGCACTACGCCTACAACATGCTGAAGATGCCTGGGCCGATGTCCATCATTACCGTCCCCTCCGACAAGAAGGATGAGCTGATCTGCGTAGTTCAGCTTTACCGGGAGGCAGTTGCAGCGACTGCCGCTAAGGCGCTTACTCCTGCCACAGAAGCCCCGGGAGGAAAGAAGACCGGTAAGACATCTCGTGCCTACTCTGGCAAACGCTCCTCTTCGGAGTCTAGCGTTCCCGTCGAAAACACGCCAGAGAGCTCCACCGGCAAGAGCAAGAAGTCCAGAGCTACTCCATCAGAAACCAAGCGGGTGTCCGTCGTGGAGGACGGCACGGGAGGGGCTTTCACCATAAGCTCCGCCCTCGACAGCAAATAGGAAGACGCGCTCGTCAGCTTCCTGCGGGTGAATGTCGACGTGTTTGCATGGCAAGCGTCTGACATCCCTGGCGTTCCCAGGTAGGTGATTGAGCACCATCTTGATGTCTGCCCTCATGCGTGACCCGTCAAGCAGAAGGTCAGGAAGCAAGCTTTGGAGCGGCAAGAGTTCATCAGAGAGGAGACCAGGAAGTTGGAGGCAGCCGGCTTAGTGAGAGGAGTGCTCCATCCAACGCGGTTGGCCAATCCGGTGGTAGTGCGTAAGGCAAATGGGAAGTGGAGGCTGTGTATAGACTACACAGACATTAATTAGGCTTGTCCAAAAGACCCTTTCCCATTGCCACGCATCGACCAGATTGTGGACTTCACAGCCGGGTGTGACTTGTTATCATTCCTCGACGCTTACTCAGGCTACCACCAGATCTTCATGACGAGAGAAGATGAAGAGAAAGATAGCATTCATCACCCCATGTGGTACGTATTGCTTTATACGGATGCCTTTCGGATTCAAGAGTGCTGGCTCAACATTTGCAAGGGCGGTCCAGATTGGTTTTGAGCCTCAGCTACATAGAAATATGGAAGCTTATATGGATGATATAGTGGTCAAAACCAAAGACAAAGCAACGCTCGTGCAAGACTTGGAAGAGACATTCACGAATCTGCGCAAGATCAACCTTAAGATGAACCCTGAAAAGTGTGTCTTCGGCGTCCCGTCCGGCAAGCTTCTCGGTTTCTTCATGTCACAACGTGTAATTTAAGCAAATCCAGACAAGATCAAGGCCATCGAGCAGATTGAAGTGCCCAGGTGAATCAAGGATGTGTGTCGGCTTGCTGGGTGCATTGCCGCCATGGGCATGTTCATCTCCAAATCTGCCTAGCGCGCCCTCCCCTTCTTCAAAATATTGAAAAAGGCGGGCCCGATGGAGTGGACCCCAGAACCCGAAGCGGCACTGCAAGACTTGATGGAATACCTCTCCTCTACACCGGTACTGGTCGCGCCTAAACCATAAGAATCGTTGCTGTTGTATTTAGCAGCAACGAACCGAGTGGTCAGTGCCGCGCTAGTGGCCCAGAGGGAGGTCAATACAGAAGCAATAGCAGCGACATCACCTGATGCCACTGGGGCCGAAGAGGCGCAACCGGATGGAGTGATGCAGAAGAAGGAGATGATGCAACACCCGGTTTACTTTGTCAGCTCCCTATTACAGGGGGCTAGGTCAAGGTACTCTGGCATGCGGAAATTGCTCTTCGGCCTCCTTATGGCCTCGAGGAAGCTGCATCATTACTTCCAAGCACATGGAATCACCGTCGTCACCCGCCTCCCATTGCAACGAATATTTCATAACCCAGATGCGACTAGGAGGATTGTGGAGTGGGCCCTGGAGCTGTCAAGCTTCGGTTTGAAATTTGGAAGCACTTAGACGATTCAGAGTAGAGTCTTGGCAGAGTTTGTTGCAGAATGGACCTCAACGCCCGACGAGGAGATCTAGGAGACTACTCTCCCCGGCAAGGGTGAGAGTCGCGACTGGATTATGTACTTTAATGGGGCTTTCTCGCTGCAAGGCGCCGGTGCTGGTGTGCTGCTCGTTGCACCCACCGGAGAGCACCTCAAGTATGTGATCCAGATGCACTTCCCGAGGGAGGTATCAACAAACAACACTGCCGAGTATGAGGGACTGCTTGCCGGTCTCAGGATCGCAGCAGACCTCGGGATCAAGAAGCTCATCGTCAGGCAAGTAAACAAAGATTTCCAGAGCTCGTTGATGGAAGCCTACGTGGATGAAGTAAGGAAACTGGAGGAGCGTTTCGATAGTATACAAGCTGAACACGTCCCCCGAGCGGAGAACGACATCGCCGACTACTTGTCAAAACGCGTCACCCTCAAACTACATGTGGAACCAGGTACCTTTGTGCTCTGATTATTTCACCCATCTATTGAACCATCGACTAAGCCAAGAAAGCGAAGGAAATCAGACCCCGGCAAGTACTTTCCTGCCAAACCCGTGGGAGTGGCCGGCAAAAGTGTTGCCAGAGACGCTGAGCCTTCCACGGGGCAACAGACTTCGGCGGGGCGTCAAGCCCTAGCCGTAGAGGCAACCGCTCCTAGAGCAGAGGAAATGCCTTTGGTCCTTGCCGTCGAGCCCCAGGCTCCGACATGGGCGCATCATAAAGTCCAATTCCTCCAGACCGGAGAACTCCCTGAAGAGCAGGAAGAAGCGGAGAAAGTAGCCCGTCGGTCCGCCATGTACCAGTTCGTCGACGACGTCCTGTACAGGAAAAGATCGAACGGCATGAAATTGAAATGTATCACCCGGGAGGAAGGACTGGAGCTGTTGGCAGAGATACATGGAGGCATATGTGGCTCCCACATAGGGTCAAGAGCCCTTGCCGGCAAGGCATTTCGTCCTGGTTTCTTCTGCCCCACTGCCCTCCAGGATGCAACGACACTAGTAACCAAGTGTGAAGCGTGTCAGTTCCATTCGAAGAAACTTCATCAACCAGCTCAAGCTCTCCAGACAATCCCTCTCTCCTAGCCATTCTCGGTCTGGGGGCTCGACATATTGGGCCATTTTCCCCGTGCTGTCGGGGGCTTTGAGTACTTGTACGTAGCAATCAACAAGTTCACAAAGTGGCCGGAGGTGGAAGCAGTGAGAAAGGTGATAGCACAGTCGGCCGTCAAGTTCTTCAAGGGCCTAGTCTGCCGTTTTGGTGTGCCAAACAAAATTATCACCGACAATGGTACGTAGTTCACAAGCAACACCTTCATGCAATACATGCAAGACCTCAGCGGCAAGGTCTGTTTCGCTTCTGTTGCACATCCACGAAGCAACGGCCAGGCAGAAAGGGCAAATGCTGAAGTACCGCGGGGCCTCTAGACAAGGACTTTTGACAGGATACACAAGTGCGGAAGGCGCTGGATCGATGAATTGCCTGCGGTTCTTTGGTCGATCAGAACGACACCAAAACGAGCCACCGGCCAGACACCCTTCTCCCTCGTTTATGGGGCGGAGGCAGTTCTCCCCACTGAACTCACATACGGGTCACCCCGAGTGCTCGCTTATGATGAGCTTGAGCAAGAGCGACTGCAGCAAGATGACGCAACACTCCTCGAGGAAGATCGTCTTCGGGGGGCTGCACAAGTAGCACGCTACCAGCAAGCCTTGCGCCGCTATCATAGCAGCAAGGTTCATGCCCGAAGCTTTGAGGAAGGCGACCTTTTTCTTCGGCACGTTCAGTCGGCCAAGAATTCCAACAAGTTGACGCCAAAGTGGGAAGGCCCTTATCGGGTAATACGAGTCACTAGGCCTGGCGCAGTCCGCCTGGAGACCGAAGATGGGATCCAAGTGAGTAACTGCTGGAACATCGAACATCTTTGCAAGTTTTACCCGTATGGTGTGGTTGCTGGGCCTCCCGGCAAGCCACCCCTTTGTACAAGCCTTGCCAGCAAGGCATGTAAGCCTTTGTACAAAGCCAGGCGCAGACCCTGAGCATAAATAAATGAAGTGCTGGCGCCCCCTATGTTTTAGCATGCATGCTAGGTTGAGTCTCTTTCTCTGTTAGGGTTGATAGAGCTTAACGGCGGCTAACCCCTAGCATAGAGGTCGAGTTTGCGTCTCTCTGTTTCCTTTCTGTCCTCTTGATTCATAGGATCCACGGATGTCCGTGCTGAACCGTTTGAAAGAAAGGGGAAGGGCCGACGCTCCAACCCCGGCAAGGCTAAGGTTGCCAGGTGCTGCACAACCAAGGGTCATACCACAACAAGACAAGGTTGCCGGGAGCTACATGACCCAGATAAGTCTCTTGCCCCCAGCTCCTTTCTTCTGTATGAAACTTGAACGTACGAAGCTTCGCTCGCTCCTATACCATCGTGCTCCCTTTTTCCCTTGTGTCCAACAAGCTTTGTCGTGGACCGGGGCTGGGTGGTAGTGTGATGGGAAGGGAGCAAGCAAAGGGCCTGAGCCTGCCCTGTTACTATTCCCGCCAAGCCCGCGAATATAGTTATGGGGCAGGGAAGGAACGACAAGGCTTGTTGCTGGGCACGTTGCTTATCTTAAGATAACAAGGATCCGTTCCTTGGTGTGGCTCTTGCCCACGCAGAAACAAACCCGGCAAACACCCTTCTCTTCATAAATACGTTATAAACAAGTACAATTCGTACTGAATGCATACATAAGCAAGGGGGTTATAGGATTTAAATCTTACAAAGGCCCGTAGGCTTAAAAACTAAAAAGAGATAAGATGCCCGTAATCCCTTTCTTGTTCGTCTCCTTAGGAAATGGAACAAAATGGCGAAGGGCAAAAGAAGCGCCTAGGTGAAGCACAAGCAGCAGAAAGCACCAAGAGAACATCCCGGCGGCCGTCCCAAAACAGGCTAACGATGATGGTGCTGGGAGACGAGCTGAAAGATGGGGCAGCAGGCCGGTGATGTGCGGGTTGACGCCCGCGTACTCCGACATGACGACCGCCGCCCACCTTCTTCGCCTTCTCCGGCCTCCCAACGCCAGCCGCCCAAGGAGGTGACCCCGAGAAGTTTGAGGGGCTGGCGGTGCAGATGATGGTGCTGCTAGCGCCACCCAGGGATGGCGTATCCGCCGCCTAGTCGAACCCGTCATCCTCCTGCCCGCCGCCCTCGTCGCCGCTGCTGCTGTCCTCCCCATCACTCTCGCTCGAGGAGGAGTTTTCGTCGTCGGTTGAGCTCTCCACACAGCACCCTAGACTATGTCCCGAGTGCCCGAAGACTTTGACAGAGAGCAGATCGCTCTCCGCTAGCCTGAAGCAGAGGACGTGCCCCTTCACCAAACAGTGGGCACGCGCAAAGGTCTTCCACCCCCGGTGAAGAAGCATCACGCGAGGGGTGGGAAACCTGGTGTCCACCCACATGGCGCCATGGCAACACCGCTCCATGTGAAGCCTCAGCCTTGGTGGCTGATCGACCTCCAACGCCCTCGCGAAAGCTCCTGGAAGGCGGAGGCGACTGCACGACAGCTCGCGCAGCTGTACGATGAACTCCAACGATGTGTCCTTTACATGGCCGCGTGGGGAGGCAGGAGGAGACGACGAAGGAGATGAAGGCGGAGACGACGGCGGCGCGGGTGTCCCTCGACCTCGTCTGCCTCTGCCTCGACCGCCTCGCCGGCCTCGGCCCCAGCCTGCGCTTCTACCTCCAGCATGCCCTCGTCTCAGGCATCCGGCTCCTCTTTGACCACCGCTGCCCTCTGACGGGAAGATGACCTGGTCACTTCCGCGGAGGCACGGCCACGACCGTGCCCTCTCGGCATACCTTGGGGAGGGAAGGAATCAAACAGGATGCAGATGGATGGGAGAGGGTGAGAAGCACCACTCCTCCCCTCCCCTCTTTATAGAAGAGACGGCCAGCCCGAACGAGGGAACATGACCAACCCGCTGCTCCAATTAGCAGCGTCTGGCCCCCCTCCTCAGCATTAATGCCCACGCCCTTTGCGTCTGCCGCTCGCCCTCCCCGATGCATGAGGGATACGTGGCGGGAAGATCGGGAGTCAGATGACGCGTGGTATAACCGTTTCGCACCCCCGCGATCGTGGAGCGACCCAGGTCCACTTAGTAAATGGGCCGCGCCCCCACGAATTCCTATATTCCTTATAAGGAGGGCGCGAACCGCCTCTTTACTATTCTCTGGAACCACAAAATGACGCAAGCACGATGCGGTCACCCCACGCACGACCCCCACGTCAGCGTAGATCGTGGGAAAGCGCAACCATCGAAGGAGTTACTACGGTAAAAGGGAATCCGGCCTCACTGGCCGCGCACCATTCTGGGCCTAACCCAACAACACGTTGCGCTTATGAATGGCCCAGGCCCGGGGGCTCATGTCGGTGTCAAAAAGTAGGGGCACTCTTTTTACCCCTTACTTGTGCACTGGCAGTCAGAGCCACGCCTGTGGCCGAACATAACGAGGCAGAAGGAGCAAGCCAGGAACGCGGAGTTACCAGAACAACACCGAGACAGGCAGCACGAGAAGACCAAACAAGGGGACAGGCTCCCCCGGCAAGGGCTCTTGCCGGGGCGGCCTGTGCACCACCCGGCAAGGGCTCTTGCCGGGGCGATCCACTCAGAGGCCTCCGCCTCAGCCGCCCTTGAAGCCCAAGGCTCGGGAAGCGCCCACGTGATGGCATGCAGATCTTTGTGAAGACAAAGATCTATGACTCCCAAGACAAGAACCAGAAAACATGGCGATCACAGGACTCCTTACCGAGGACGCCCACGAGGCCCCGGCAAGGCTCCTTACCGAAGACACCCCGGAGCCCCGGCAAGCCTCTTGCCGCAAGGTACTCATGGAGGCCCCGGCAAGAAACTTGTCGAGAACAGAAACAAGTCTGCGGCAAGCCCTTGCCGCCCCATCGCCGCCCCAGCTCGGCGGCCGACCCGCTGGCCCAGGCAGGCACCCACGTGGCAATACGTGGTTCCTGGGCCAGCTAGCCAAGCACCTGCGTGGTGGCATACAGATCTTCGTGAAGACCCCACCATAGCGCCACCTCAGCTGTCTGCCTCGCTGGCCCGAACGCGAGTCGCGACCAGACAGAGCGGCCACAGACGGGACGGGCTTCTTTCCCGTCCTCGATAAAGTAAATAGACAACTAAGAAGCGGATTGAATGCACCTTATCCCGTAATGGCGTGTGATAAGCCCATACACTGTACACCTTTCCACCTCCTCTGTGCCACTGTGGCAGCCCCTTTGAACTATAAAAGGAGGCCCGTGGTGTACTGGAGAAGGATTCGGATCCTGAAAAACTGGACAGACACCGTAGCTAGCTCAAGAACTCAAGAACACTCAAATATACACCAAAGCAGGACTAGGGTATTACGCATCCTCACAGCCCAAAGACCTGCTCTTTGCACAACTTTGCGCCCGCCAATCGTAGAAGGGATTCTAGTGATCCCATAGGTGTCGTTTCACACCGACAATTGTACTGCTGTTTGGGCCCACATGTCATTGACTGTGGATGGACCTGCCCTATGTAATAAAAGTATTTTACTGATTAATTCGAATTAAATAAATTCCAGGGGTTTCATGATTTTTAAAACTTTGATAAATCATCTAAAATAATCCGTAACCCGGATAAGAATACTTTATACATGAAAGTTGCTCAGAACGACGAGACGAATCCGAATACGCGGTCCGTTCGTCTACCACATGCCCCCATCATAACGAACACGCAACTGTCCCCCTTTGTTTCAGTTGTTCGAAAATGCCTAACTCCGAGAAAACATTCCCGGATGTTAACCCCCGGCGCCAGTATCGTGTAGCACTACATTAGAGCACCCACTAGCACCGCTTATTGTCGTGTCGTGCATCTGTATTGCATATGTGTGCCTTGTATTTACTGTTTCTCCCCCTCTTCTCTTCGGTAGACCCCAAGACCGCTGACGATGCTGCTGTGATTGACTACGTCAACGACGACCCTCCTTCCGTGTCAGCAGAGCTTCCACACAAGCCCCCCCCCCTTGATCATCCCGATATCGCCCAGTCTATTCTCTCTCCTGCTTGCATTAGATTGTGCTACTGTTATTATTTGGTCCTATTCTGATGCATAGCCTGCTTTTGTACCTGCTATTGGTACCTAACTGCTTATCCTAAACTGCTTAGTATAGGTTGGTTAGTGACCCGTCAGTGACCCCCACCTTGTCCTTGTTGCCCTGCTTCATCATCGACGACTCGATCAACATGATTGACGACCAGAGACCGACACCTCACATCACATCACACACCTTTTGTTGTTCGACTCTGCAGAGCTACTATTGAGTGCCGAGGGTGATACATCGTAACGAACTTTTGATGATGACTCTGTAGTGTAGCTATTCGGTCGTGGTCATCGAGGGTGATTCCTCTTTCACCATTCGCGATACGACTCTGTCGTGCGACACCTCAAGTCTGAACCTCGAGGGTGATTCCTCCTACGTTCGCCTTGATGATTAGATCGAGCGGAATCCACCGAGGGTGATTCCTCGGATTCCCCCTTATTGTTTTGGGCACACGGTTACCCGAACTTTACATGTGACCTGTTAATGTAGGGTCGACCCTGAGGGGTACCCGCGAGTTGATGTGAAAGTCCGGCAGGCCCGTGGAGCACCAGCGAGATAATTATGAGGCACGGCCGGGCAGACAGGCCGCCCCCGACTGGGCTGGGCTAGCCCTTGCCGTATTTCCTCGAGATGGGGCGACGGGGTCACATTATTGTGAGTCTCTGCTCGTCTTAGCGAGCTCCTAATACAGTAAGGTTTGGGTATTTGTTCTGAATCGGCCTCTGGCCTTTACGCACTAATCGCCACGCGAGAATAGTTATGGGCCTAGGCGTCGTGGTATTAGCCGAAGCTTTGACAGACATCCAGTTCAGCATTGCGGCACGGCTGGGCCGGCACCATCCAATATAGAGGTGGTGCCTGGTCCGCCCTGCTCGTAACGACCCAGAGTGCAACAGGTGATGGCCCATGACCCCAGAGTGCTTAGGATGTAGACCGGTGGAGACCTCTCTGCTGAGCCTAGGTAGGGCTGTGATGTGTTGATCTTCCGAGGCTAGGCATTGACTCTGAAAAGTGTGTCCGGCCAGAGATGATCGAGCGTGAGGGTAACGTGGTGCACCCCTGCAGGGAAGTTATCTATTCGAATATCCATGTCCACGGTAATGGATGTTTGGTCTTATATCCTGATCTATTACAACTAGAAATGGTTACTTGAGATATGTGATAGATATTGTTACAACATGCTTGTTAATTAAAATGCTATTTTGTACTCCCTTCTACTGCTGCAAGATGGTGGTTTCCAGAAGATGCTTGAAGATGCTAGTCTTTGATAGGCTAGGTCTTCCCCTTCTCTTCTAGCATTATGCAGTTCAGTCCACATATACAGCTTATTCCTTTGATAGTGATGCATACTTAGTATAGATCTGATGCTTGCGAGTACTTTGGATGAGTACTCACGGTTACTTTGCTCCCCTTTCCCCCTTCTTTCTTCTTTCTGGTTGTTGCAACCAGATGGCGGATTCCAGGAGCTCGGCGCCTCTACCGACGTCTATGACTACCCCGATGGTGCTTACTTCTACGTGGAGACCGCTGACGACGAGGAGTAGTTAGGAGGTCCTAGGCGGGAGGCCTTGCCTCTTTGATCGTTGATGTTTGTGCTAGCCTTCTTAAGGCAAAACTTGTTTAACTTATGTCTGTACTAAGATATTGTTGCTTCTGCTAACTCTGTTGCTTTCGAGCTTCTGTATTCGAGCCTCGAGCCCCCTGGCTTGTAATATGAAGCTTGTATTATTTTATTTGTGTCTAGAGTTGTGTTGTGATATCTTCCCGTGAGTCCCTGATCTTGGTTGTACACATTTGTGTGCATGACTAGTGTACGGTCAAATTGGGGGCGTCACATTGAGTCTCCATATTCTCTTATAAAGCACCAACTAAGGGGTACTATGATCGTACTTGAGCATTGGTTGTAGCTAATATGTGAGTTGTTTCATGAATGGATCAATGATTGAGCATGATGGGTTAGAGATAACTTGCTTTATTATTGATATTTTGAAAGACATGGTTGTTTGTTGGTATGCTTGAGTATTAAAGTCTTCATGTCAAAACTACACTATTGCTTTGAACCATATAAAAGTCTAAATGTCCATGCTATAAAGAAAAAATATGTGATGAACATGATTGGCAGCATTCCACATCAAAAATTCTGTTTTTATCATTTACCTACTCAAGGACGAGCAAGAATTAAGCTGGGGGATGCTGAAACGTCTCCAACGTATCTATAATTTTTGATTGTTCCATGCTGTTATATTATCATTCTTGGATGTTTTACAATCATTTTATATCAACTTTATATCATTGCTTAGGACTAACCTATTCACATAGTGCCCAGTGCCAGTTGTTGTTTTTTGCTTGTTTTTTTACATCACAGAAAATCAATATCAAATGGAGTCCAAATGCAGCAAAACTTTTTAGAGATATTTTTGGACTAGAAGACATCCAGTGGGCCGGAGAAGCACCTAGGGGGACCCCGAGGGGGGCACAACCCACCAGGGCATGCATGGGGGCCCAGGTGCGCCCAGGTGGGTTGTGCCCACCTTGGTGGCCTCCCGCACCGCCTCTTCACTCTATAAATGCCCAAATATTCCAAAAAACCTAGGAGAGTCGACGAAATTTTGTTCCAGCCGCACCCAGTTCTAAAACCACGAGATCCAATCTAGAGCCCTTCTCCAGCACTCCGGCGGAGGGGGAAATCATTACCGGTGGCCATCTTCATCATTCCGACGGCCACCATGATGGAGGGAGTAGTCCACCCTCGAGGGTTTGTACCAGTAGCTTTGTGTTTAATCTCTCTCTCTCTCGTGTTCTTGAGATGCACAATCTTGAGTTATCGCAGGCTTTGTTAATATAGTCAGAGCATATGATGTTTTCCCCTCTCTATCTTGTTGTGAATTGAGTTTTCCCGTTGAGATTTCTTTGGATTGAATACTTTTATGGATTTGAGAACGCTTGATGCATGTCTTGCTATGAATTCCCATGGTGACAACGGGGTATCATATTGATTCACTTGATATGTGTTTTGGCACTCAACTTGCGGATTTCCGAAGTGACATTGGGGTAATATATGCATAGGGGTTGATGCACGTTCTTGTCTTGGTTTCTCCGGTAGAAATATTGGGGCACTCTTTGAGGTTCTTTGTGTGGGATGGAGTATTATGAATCCGAAATTGTTTGATGCATATCATATAATTAACTCACGGATACTCGCGGTGACATTGGAGTATCTAGGTGACATTAGAGTTCGTTGATGTGTATCATATGGTGTGATTTTAGTATGAACTCTTGATAGATCGATCGGAAAGGATAACTTGATGTTATTTTAGTAAGAACTCTCGGTAGATCGATTGGAAATAATAACTTTGAGGTGGTTTCGTACCCTACAAACAAATTCTTCTTATGTTCTCTACTAGATAGGAACTTTGGAGTGATTCTTCATTGCACATTGAGGGATGGTTATGTGATCCAACTATATTAGCATTGTTGAGAGATTGCACTAGCACGTTTTCAAGCATTGCAATACGTTTGTGCTCAGTTTTGTTACTTAATACCTTGCTGTTTTTTATTGTCACCATTACAAAAATCAATATCTACTATCCATATTACACTTGTATCACCATCTCTTCGCCGAACTAGTGCACCTATACAATTTACCATTGTATTTGGTGTGTTGGGGGCACAAGAGAATCTTTGTTATTTGGTTGCAGGGTTGTTTGAGAGAGACCATCTTCATCCTATGCCTTCCACGGATTGATAAACCTTAGGTCATCCACTTGAGGGAAAATTGCTATTGTCCTACAAAACTCTGTGCTTGGAGGCCCAACACGAGTCTACAAGAATAAAGTTGCATAGTAGACATCAGGCGTCCCGATAATTTGGAGAATAAAGATCTTAGTGAAAAAAGTGTGATTGGAGAGGTCAAAAATTCAGCTAGCAATGAACCCACCATTTTAGATTTCAAGGATTTTAAAGTTGTTCTTTGATAGATTGTATTTCCTTGTTGCAATCCATGCTAAATTATCCTCATGCTTATAATCAAAATAAAGCTTTTACAAAATATATTGTTGATGCTATGATGAAATCTTTTGAAGAAAAAATTGAGTTGGGAGTCTCAATCCCTACAAAAATTTATGATTATTGGGAACCTACTACAAAAATAAAAATTAAAGATTGTGAGTGCAATGCTTTGTGTTATTTGGGTGCTAGCGTTTCAACAATTCCAAAAACTCTATGTGATGTGCTAGGTTTCCATAAACTTGATGATTGTTCTTTGAATTTGCATCTAGCGGATTACACTATTAAAAACCTATGGGAAGGATTAATGATGTTCTTATTGTTGCAAATAGGAATTATGTGCCCGTAGATTTTAATGTTCTTGATATAGATTGCAATCAAACATGCCCTATTATTCTTGGCAGACCTTTCCTTAGAATGATTGGTGCAATTATTGTCATGAAAGAAGGAAACATTAGATTTCAATTTCCATTAAAGAAGGGCATGTAACTCTTTCCAAGAATTTTTTTGGGTTACAATATGAATATATTGTCAGGGCTACTTATGGGATGAATACCAAAGATGACAATACTTAGATCATTGCTTTTTACCTAGCTAGGGGCGTTAAAATAGTGCTTGTTGGGAGGCAACCCAAATTTGTTTTTGTTTTTACTTTTTTGTTCCTGTTGTTGAATAAATATATCTTCTAGCCTCTAGTTAGAGATTTTTTTATAAAGTTTATTCGTGTTTCTGACAAGTAAGACCTTTGGGGAGATTTGGAAGATAGTATATTGGTTTTGCTGAAAAACAAAATTTTTTGCGTACAGAGACAGATTATTTTTCTGATTGTTAGAGCGCGATAAAATTCTAAACATTTTTACATGCCTTTGGTCTACAAATTGCACACCTTGCGCTTGTTTTTAAGAACTTTAAGAGATACATAGGTTTCACTTTAATTTGCATCTTTACAGACTATGATGTCTGAGACAAATTCCATTTTCTTGTGTTCTTTGTTTATTTTGATGAATCTATGGGTAGTATCGGCGGGTATGAACCATGGAAAAGTTGGAATAAAGTAGATATAACACAAATATATAATAAGAATGAGTTCTCAACAATACATAAATGTAAGGATTGGATTTGTTTTACTAACAGATCTCACAAGTTTTCTATTGAGTTTTGTGTTTTGAAGTTTTCAAGTTTTGGGTAAAGAATTGATGGGCTACGGAATAAGGAGTGGCAAGAGCCTAAGCTTGGGGATGCCCAAGGCACCCAAAGGTAATATTCAAGGGCAACCAAGCATCTAAGCTTGGGGATGCCCCGGATGGCATCCCCTCTTTTGTCTTCAATCCATCGGTAAATTTACTTGAGGCTATATTTTTATTCACCACATTATATGTGTTTTTCTTGGAGCGTCTTGTATGATTTGAGTCTTTGCTTTTTAGTTTTCCACAATCATCCTTGCTGTACACACATTTTTTAGAGGGACACACATTAATCATGAATTTATTAGTGAATGAAATATGCCCTAGAGGCAATAATGAAGTTGTTATTTATATTTCGTTATATCTTGATAAATGTTTATTATTCATGCTAGAATTGTATTAACCAGAAACCTAGTACATGTGTGAATACATAGACAAAACAGAGTGTCCCTAGTATGCCTCTACTTGACTAGCTCGTTGATCAACGATGGTTATGTTTCCTAACCATAGACATGTGTTGTCATTTGATGAACATGATCACATCATTAGGAGAATGATGTGATGGACAAGACCCATCCGTTAGCTTAACACAATGATCGTTTAGTTTTATTGCTATTGCTTTCATCATGACCTATACATGTTCCTCTGACTATGAGATTATGCAACTCCCGAATACCGGAGGAACACCTTGTGTGCTATCAAACGTCACAACGTAACTTGGCGATTATAAAGATGCTCTACAGGTGTTTCTGAAAGTGTTTGTGGTGTTGGCATAGATCAAGAATAGGATTTGTCACTCCGAATGTCGGAGAAGTATCTCTAGGCCCTCTCGGTAATGCACATCATTATAAGCCTTGCAATCAATGTGACTAATGAGTTAGTTGCGAGATGATGCCTTACAGAACGAGTAAGGAGACTTGCCAGTAACGAGATTGTCGTGGAATTGTTATGGCAGATGTCCTAGTGTGAGGACTTAGTCATGAGGCCGCGCATCTATGTGGTAGCTTGAGAGGGGTTGAGCGGAATCGAGAGACTCAACACGCAAGACACAGACTTATACTGCTTCGGGCCCCGGGAAACATCATCCAGTAATAGCCCTACATATTGTTTGAGGCTAGATCTCATTATGACCCTCATGGAGTCACCGGTAAACCGGCTCGTTGTATCTAGCCCTAGAAATTGTTTGTTGTTGCCTTTCCCTCTTTGGGGAGCCATGCCCCTCATATATGTTGAAGGGGCGAGTTACATGACTAGTCCTAGTAGGATTAGGATTACTCTATTACAAGTGGAGTCCTAGTCTTGCTTCCTTTGTAGGAGAATATTCCTTGTGCTTTCCTCATAAATCGGCCCACCATATCATGAACCGGCCTTTCGGGCCTTGGGCCTTGTCATCCTTATAAAACACCCACCAGATCATCAATGAGTCGCCAGGCTCGCGAATCGTCAGACCAGTGAACCGCGAGACTCATAAGTCGCCAATCCTCCGGTGGTTTACTAATGAAACACCAAGTCCGGCCGGGTTATACTTCCGGCCGGGTTACGCCGCGGGGTATATCCCCGACATTAGCCCCCAGCTTAATTTGGATTTATCCATTTTAAACTGATCCTGTAAAATAAACACAAGAACAAACTTGACAGGTTGTGCTCTGGGTTAAATATTTTCCTGAACCGGCACCTGATCATCCTTAAATCCTTATCGTTTTCTCCTTGATATGTATCCATGATCTCATAGCAAATCTCCTTAGTAGATATGTTCAAACATTACCAATGCAAAAAATCCAGGCACTTCTTCTGAAAACTCCGGGTCAATAGACCAGCTTCATAATCAATTTGCTTGTAGAAGATATTTTGTAAATAAAGAATACATTTGAATCGGCCTTCAATGCTCTGATTTGATAAAAATATTGGTCTTCAAATATTCAACTAATATTCAGCCGGTTTGAAAATTGCTGGGTTATAAAAACTGATGATTCCGGGTCAAGATTGTTGCGTGCGCCGGTTCATGATTGTTGCCAACGCTGGTTCATGATTATTGATAACGCCGGGTTGCAGCCATAGGGTCATAATGATTGGTGATGCCATGTAGGAGTACATGGTGGGTTGTCTCATTGCAGCCGTCCTCAGGAACTGAGTTCTGTGTTGGTTGATCCATGACCAGTTACAACCATGCATTGGGCCCGAAACCAATGGACCCTCTTGACTTATTAAATGCCCTTGTCCTCTGTCCAGGGGTTGCAACTAGTTTCTGGTGTTTGTAGTTTACTGGAGGTCGTGCACAGCGCTGACCCTCGGGGTGGGCTGTGACACGGCAGGTACGTGGCCGGGTGTACCGGTCGCCCGTTTGGTGGCTCGGGAACCCTGTACACATCGTTTGGGGTCGTGAGCGACACCCCGGCCGGATCTCCCCACGGATGGAACCCAAATAGGCGATAAACCTGGACTAGGGACTTGTGTGGTTAGTTAGGTCGTGGCCGACACCCTCGTTGGGCTTCCGCTTGAAGGTTGCCGAGTACATGTCGTGTAAACGACGATAAGTGGTGATAGTGTGTGTGAAGAAGTACACCCCTGCAGGGTTTTATATGATCTATTCAAATAGCCGTGTCCGCGGTAATGGACTTCTGGGTTACCTGTACAGTTCATAGACAAGTGAAAGTGGATACTCTAAAACATGCAAGATAAGCGTGAGTGCTATGGATGGCCTTCTTGTAGGGAGACGGGAGCGGATCCATAGTGGTGTATTGACTGGTGAACTTGTGGACTCGTGTGCGCCACCTCAAAAGAGTTCCTTGCAGTCGTAGTTTAGGATAGCCACCGAGTCAAAGCTGGCTTGCAGCAGTCAAACTCCACCAGCCCCTTTGGTGATACTGATGCATATTTAGCTAGTTCTGATGTAAGTCTTGCTGAGTACCTTTGTACTCACGTTTGCTTAATTTATGTTTTTGCAGAGAGACTTCAGTCTCACTAGTGGTTCCGCGTGGACTTCGACGTTTAGCTTGTTACCTCAGCTACGATCTTGTACCCTTGGAAGGGTCTTGTAGATAGTCAGGCTTCTCAGCCTTTTTCATTTGTTGTTGTGTGTAATCAGACATGTTATGCTTCCGTTGCCTGTATGCTCTGTATGTTGGGTCATGTGACCTCTGTTTGTAATAAATGCTACGATGGCTCTTCTGGGCCTTATCTATATGAATTGTTGAGTTATGTTGTGATGCCATGTTGTACATCACATACTTGCATGTTATGCGTACGTGTAATGTGTATTGCTATGTGTGGGATCCGACACCTAGTTGTTTACCTTTGGTAGCCTATCTTACAGGGAAATGTCTCCTAGTGCTTCCACTGAGCCTTGGTAGCTTGCTACTGCTCCGGAACACTTAGGCTGGCCGGCATGTGTCCTTCTTCGTTCCTGTGTCTGTCCCTTAGGGGAAATGTCACACATTGTTTCTTTAAGTCCTTGTAGCTTGCTACGACTTGGGTTCATACGTTGATGACCGACACGTTCGTTGCTGGGTCATGTATGCCTGTCTCTGTAATTTAGCGCCACTTTTGGTTTATAACTAGTCATGTCGGCCCGGGTTCTCTGTCATATGGATGATAGCGGCACTATCATATACGTGTGCCAAAATGCGCAAACGGTCCCGGGCCAGGTAAGATGGCACCCGTGGGGATACCGTGCGTGAGGCCGCAAAGTGATATGATGTGTTACAGGCTAGACATGTGTGACTTAGAATCGGGGTCCTGACAGCTTTGGTATCAGAGCATGACTGCCTATAGGTTTAGTAAGCCAAACTGGTCGAAGTCGTGTCTAGAAATTCTTTAGTTATATAAGGGAATTGATTGTGGAAGGGAACATAAGGCTCTTTTTACTCCTTTACCCTATGACCTTCTGATATGAGTCACCTTCTTCTTTCTACGGGGATTAAGAACTAGGATTCTCATTGTATATATCAGGATCACGTCAATGGTGGATTCAACCCTCAGTTCAGTTTCAACTACTTCTGTTTGATACACTGTTGGTCTTAGAACATTGACATTATGATGTTGAGTGGTTATGCTATCCTTGTGCATGAGTCTCAAAAGTATTTTCGAGCATTTACAGCCATTATGCTGTCCGAATCATCCCAGGTTTCTAAATTGTCTGATGCATTTGCAAATCCCTTCTTCCTGTTCCCGATGCTCCTTTGGCACTAGTGCAGAACCGGGCAATAGCACCGGTTCGTAAGGCCCTTTAGTGCCGGTTACATAACCGGCACTAAAGTGTGGTCACTAAAGGCCCCCCCTTTAGTACCGGTTCAGCACGAACCGGTGCTAAAGGGCAACCACGTGGCACGAGCCAGCTCCGTGGGCCGGGAGCCCTTTAGTACCGGTTGGTAAAACCAACCGGTACTACAAGGTTTTTTTTGGTTTTGTGATTTCTTTTTCCTTTAATTTTGTGTTTTCCATTTAATTTTTTTCGTTTGCTGGTATTTTACGATACTATACATTGTACACGTTATGCATATATATATATATAT
>LR738713.1:131203104-131224080 GCA_902687465.1 Secale cereale | reverse complement strand
ATATATAAATAGAATTTCTAGTAGAACCAATCATATATATATATATATATCATCAAATGTCTCACACAAACCACCTTATATATTCACACATACACACATGTATAGCTATATACAAGTTCTCCTACATTTTGCCTTCGGAGCTAGTGGCATTAGCCTAATTGGTGCCTTCGGAGCACGATGACAATTGGAAGTGGTTCATGGGGGCGGTAGCGGGTAATGGTATTCTCCCTTCAGATCTATGACCTGGTCGAGCAAAAATCCCGCTATTTCCTCTTGAAGTGCTTGTACGCGCTCCGTTTCTAGGAGCTTGTCCCGCACCTCTTTGAACTGTTAAGAAGGAGATCAATATGCATGTTTATTAGTTGTGTGACTAGATATCGATAATGGTGTAAAAATTGTGAATAGTGTTCTGACAAATGTACCCGTTCTTGTCTTTGAGATCTGCTCCTTTCGGACGTCATCATGCGAATGTTCTCGCAAACGCAGTATGCACACAGATCAGTCCCCTGCGCCTGCTTCAGGGCCTTTACGAGAATGGAATTTGATCAGATAATAATTAATCAAGCATGATAATTAAAGAGATAATGGCAGCTAGCTAGCTAGCTAGTACTACTTAATTACTTACCTTGGGTCGAAACCATTTCAGGCTTTGTTTCCATTCGCCTGGAGTGACGCTGATGAACCTTGCCCAAGCCCTGCCCACCGACAAAGAAAATGAATAAATGAGTTATTAAATAGTTCATATCAGGAAATGACGAACTAAATAGGCCAATATATATAGTTAATAATGATTGAAATTACCTGTTGACTATCCCTTTCAATGTGGTGTAGTCACTTTGTTTTTTAAGTAGTGAGTCTAGTACTTCAACTGTTCCGGCATCAACTTTAATGATACACAAGATCAAGTGAAATCTGCATGCACACACGTTTGGATGTTTTAATGAAGCGGACATATGTAAGCAAAAACATGTAGCTAGCTAGTAGGCAAAAACAGAGAATTTGTAGTACAAGAGAGTGTGACTCACTGGAAGTTGTAAGGAAGTAGTATATCATCATTGTATTTGAGGCACTTCAAGAACTGTAGCATGCTGTCCTCTACATGCTTTTTATAATATTCATCTAGGTTCCATGTGTATTCATTAACGGTGTTTGGGTCAATGAAACCAATGCCATAGCATCCAGCTTTTTTCATATCATACATCTTCATCCTGCATAATACCACAGAAAAGAATATAGTGAGGATAATTACAGGTAATGATTGATCAAAAGGATCACTACAGCTAGCTTGAGACTTAAATTACAGAAAGAAATCACTTACAGTGTCACACCCTGATTTTCATGTCACTTTGCTTAAGCTAATTATCATGTTAAAAATGTGGATTTACAAAAACTTTTGAGTGTTTTTGACTTTGCTTGATTTGACTTTTGTCTGCTGTTTGCTAGTGCTCTAAAAATCAAATAAATCCTCCAACTCTTATACTTCATCTCCTTGACCCAAAACCTTTTCCCAATGATCATGCCATGTGTATAGACCAGTATAGAATTTTCTTATAAAAATATTTTGGCCAAATAGTATTTTCTAAAATTAGTTTTCCAAAAACCCCTGAATTGAGGTTTGCACTACAACTACCTTATTTAGGGTGTAAAAAATCTTCCAAAAAGTATATTTGAATCCTATTAGGTATAGGACTCCCAGAAACCACAAAAGTATAATTTTAAAAGTTATTTTTATATTTTATTTAAAAGATTTTTCTTAAGGCCAGAAATGGTCTTTAATAGGGAAAAAATTATTTAAGTATTTCAAAAATATTTGCCAAAATTCAGCGAGACTCATAGGACATATATTGCCCATATATAAGAGTTTCAACACATGGTCATGTTCAAAATATTGGGCAAATCCTTCCAAAACCCTTTCTGGATATTTCAAGCTTTTGAAATATTTACAAAGAAAATATTCTCCAAAAATTCCAGGGAAATTCTATCATGTCATATATGACATATTTGATGATCTTGCAAAGCCTCATGCCTTGAAGATCAAGGAATCATCATCTAATCCCCTCAAAACCATTCTGTCCATATTTGAAGTTTGAGCAACTCTGCATTGCCAAACTTGTCCAAATGCTCTCAAACTTGGTGAACATGCTAAAATGATGTAATCATGCATCCATGCCAAATGGCACAAGTTTTGGAGAAGCATAATTTGATCTAAGTGCCCCAAAACCACATCTGTTCAAATTCAAATTTGAACAACTTTACATTGTCAACTTTTTACCTGGGGCTTCAAACTTTGTGGGCATGATCATAACCCCAAATGATGATGCTACACCAAGTGGTGCATCAAGGGGAGATGATTAGCTTAACTCAAACTAGGTGAAACCATTTCTGTTGATTTCTAGGGTTCACCAAAGTTACATTGGCAACTTTGCCCAAATGAGCTCAATTTTGGTG
Source organism: Secale cereale (assembly GCA_902687465.1). Classification (NCBI taxonomy): domain Eukaryota; kingdom Viridiplantae; phylum Streptophyta; class Magnoliopsida; order Poales; family Poaceae; genus Secale; species Secale cereale. The sequence goes on along the minus strand of LR738713.1, from coordinate 131,221,632 downwards.
GAGGAGCCTAATTATATGTGACATTTGATCCTGTTAAGTCCCATGTCAAGTGGAGGTCATTTGCTCTCCCAAAACATGATCAAACACCTTCTGCCAATTTACCAAAACCATTGGTTGGACCCCTTTCACTATTTCCCTTTACCTCAAATTCTTACCACAGCTTCTCCTGATCATCTTCTACCCCCCAGTAACTTCTCTATGGCCTCAGCTCAATCATTGGAGGGGGTAAAACCCCAATTCACACTGCTGGACAGCAGTAAACTCCTTCTCCCTCACCTCCCTCCTCATTCGAGTGGCTCCCTAGAGCATCCAAGGCCACAGGCCATTTCTTTACTCCTCCCCTGACCTTCTAGACAACCTTGGGCACGATGGACATGACCAGAGCGGCGAGGACACGACTGTGCCTGCCATTCGGGCGCTCTGGAGCGCGCTACAGTGCGCTCCCGCAGTGTAGCCGCCTCCAATCGGCTGCTCCCGACAGCCTTGGGCCTCCCCCTCGTGTCCCCCGAGGCTGCCTCGACGTCCGCAACCTGCTGGACGGTCGGCCCCCTCCTCTCTCCTCCTCTCTCACCCCTGCTCGCACGCGCACCGGCCGACCCCGAGCTCCAGTGAGCAAGCTCACACGCGCGACTCCTCTGACCGTTTCCCCGCTCCCTTTCTTCTTTCCCTCGTCCTAGACCAACTCCAGGAACACCCCGGACACACTACGGCAGGCTCGCGTGGCCCGTGGCGACGGCAACGTGCTCGCCGGCGCACGGCGCCTCGGTGGACCGGCGCCCACCTACTTATAGGGCACCCCGAGCCCCCCTTGCACCTCCTTTAGCATTCTTCTTCTCTCATACGCCTCCCAAGCCGTTCCATTGCTCTCCCCGTGCCCTGCGGCCTCCTCCCTGGCCGGAGCAGAGCCGCCGGCCGCCGCCTAAATAGGGGCACCTCAGTCCCTTTCTCCTCCTCCTAGCCGCCCCAACGCCTTCTCCTCACCACCGCCAACTCACCACAAGCGCCAGTTCCTCCTTCCCCCGCCTCTTCCTCGCGGTGCCAAACTACGCCGACGACCTCCTCCGCGGCCATCCAAGCTGTCGCCGCTACAGCCCTCCCCGGCGTGCATTAAGCACATGGATGGATGCGGCGTGCCCTCCTGAGCACATCGGTGGGCGGAGTGTCGCCGGAGATGCCCTGCAGTGCCGGCAAGCCGCCGTCGAGCATCACCTCTGTTCCTCCCCGCCGCGTCGCGCGGGAGGAAGGGGATGAACCTGAGCGCTGGGCCCCGCGCGTCAGCGACCTGGAGGCTGGGCCCCGTCGTTTAAGTGGAAGCGGCTTCGGCCGAAACCGCCTAGCCGCCGCAAAGGCGTAATCCCCGCGGGCGCCTTCGACGTGGCCAGGCTCCTGTGCACGCGGTCGAACAGTTGGGCCGGCCCAGTTGCTGTGCAGCTATCCCTCGCCCTGCGCACAGTAAAGGGGTATGAGCCCTTCCTCCTTCCCTTTTCTTTTTTCTGTGTAATTCAAAAACCCATAAATAATTCATTTGAACTCCAAACTTGATGATTCAAATTTCCAGTGTCTCCATAAATCATGCTCTATCACCTGGTGCAACATGCACATTATTCCAGGAACTTTTCCTTCACAAATATTTATCAAATGCCAATATTTCATTTTCTGTGATGACCTTTAGAAAATCACAGAGGGCTCAAATTTGATCCAAATGCAGTGATTCAAATTCCTAGATGCTTGTCATATCCAAACTTAGTTTTGGAACATTTTTATTAATAGTTTCTGTACCCCACCTAATATTGAGCCATTTCTTCATATTTATCAACTTTGCAAAATCCTAGGAAATTCATTTGAATCCCAAATCCAGTGAAACCAACTCCTAGATGCTTCTAAAATCATGACTTGTTGATGGGTACCTTTTCTCATCATTCAAGAATATATTTCTGTACACTTCTTTCAAATCCATAAACCCCTTGATTCGGTCATATTGAAATGTTCCAAACTACCTATTGATCCAACACCAATGAAACCACCTTGGTTATTTTTCATATGACCAGAGGTATCCTAGAAAAGTCCAACTCCTATTTTTAGAGCACTTTTATTCTTGCTTTGATTGTGTTGCTTATTATGATTGTTTCCATCGTTAGTTGACGAAATAAACGGAATACTCGGAGATGGACCAGAAGGTTTGAAGACTCGGAAGAATAAGGCAAGCAGCCCTTTGACCATGTTCGAGAAACCTTTTTATGCATATCTCATAGCACATTATTATCAATGCATCGGAATCATGTTGAGGTGGAGACCACTTTGGTTGCTACCGTTGTTACTTCACTATTGAAACTTGCATCAAACATGACCCTACCTTCCTATGAGGGTTTTGTGGGTGGGAGTAGATAGATGTATGCTATAGTAGTTGGCTACGCAAAATGGGTCAGGGTTATGCATTGAGTGAAACAAGTGTGGTCTGACATACTTGCAAACGACCCCGAGGGTGCCATTAATGCCCCTGGGAGATGATGAGAAACTAGGGCACTACTTGGTGAAGGAGTAGTGTGCCGAGGCTTGATGAGAGTGTTGTTCACAGAGATGGATTAGATTTATGTGTGACTACCGTCCCAACCAAACATGCGCAACCACTCTACCATTATATGGGAAAGGGCATTATTGATTACCTAGGTCGGTACTAGCATGGTGCCCGCATTACTAGTGACGGGGGTGACATGAGGTCACTCTCAGGACGGGGTCGCGCTTGGATAGGCGGCCATGACTGTTTTCACAGGGCACCGAACACACCGTTGGTACCCCGTGTCAGTGGTATGTGATGAATATGGGAGCGAGTCTCCACAATTATTAAGATGTGAAATGTTTGGCATGGGACTGTTACCAATCGAGTGGACTCCATATTAGTGTCGCCTAGGGAAAGATAGTAATCGGGTGCTTACCCCGGGTACTTGAGGTACCGCGGGTCATGGATGACACGGAAGTTCCCCGGATCTTGTGGGTAAAGTGTGCACCTCTGAAGAGTGTCAAACTATTCGAATAGCCGTGTCCGCGGTCAAGGACAGTTGGGTGGTGCTACGTAGACTATGTCCATAAGTTTCTGGGAAACAACACGATTCAGAGATATTGTTGATGTGATTGTGAGAAAGTCACAATGAGCTTGAGCATGAGTTGATTACAACTCTTTCTCGATAATGATGTCTGTGACCTCCAGTCACTTGTTGCAGACACATGCATGTCCATGTTATATGTTGATCATACTTGCATATGAAAAACTAGCTTTCCACAAAACTGCCAATTTAGCAGTAGAGTTTTGCATAATTATTCTGTCATCACACTTGGGTTGCTTGCGAGTACATTCAAGGTACTCATTGGCGTGCCACTGGTTATTTTATTGGCCAGGCATGAGAGAATAGGTTATGATGAAGATTTCTTGGTGACGAGCATGCGAGCTAGGACGCTTCCCAGTCAGAATGCCTGTAGGGTTAAGGCAGATGGCATGGGTCCATGTTGTTACTGAAGATTTCCGCTGCAACGCTATACTCAAGACTTGACCATTATGGTCCTATTTGTGTAATACAGTATGTATGGATGTAAGACTCTTGTTATTCAGCTTCTGTGTGTTCAGTGAGCATTAATCTCTGGGATCACTGTACACGTGCATTCGGTGATCTCGACTTATGAGTCGGGGTCCCCACAGAGCTGGTATCAGAGCCATCCTGACTGTAGGAAGCCTTAGTTAGCATGGTCGTTAGTTAGGGTAAAACTAGTTTTCAAAACTGCCTATACTTCTCTTCCCTTCTCAGTTTTTCGAAAACTAGGCTATACTTGATCTCTTCCCCTTCAAAACCTTGGTCGCTAGAACCCTTATGCCCCTGACCACTGGATTTTCTGTAATCCTCATGGAGTGCACCATGCCAAACACTCACCCACCTCTTCTGAACGCAAGATTGGTGACACCACAACAAGATGATACCAACAGAAATTAGATCCTCGGTGAGTGAGGACATGAAGACCCAGAAGATGGTGCAACCCTAGCCTACGATGACCATGGCATGAGTTGTGCAAAATCATGATATACATCGCTAATATAGTAATCATGTCACTACTATTGTTGTATTGGCAACCACCGGTGGATGAGAACCTTGCCATTTGGTCCGCCTCACCATAGTGAGCAGGAAAACGGTTATTTTCGTCCCCCGCTCTTGGTGTCGATGTTTTCAACAACGAAACCGACATGTTGGACCTTTATTATGCCTTGTTATTGTCATTGCATACGGATCGCCTACCTGGTACCCTCGACGTCCCAGAAGGCACAAGGGATCGTCATGATTAAAGAGACAAGAGAAGGCCAAGTCAACGCCAGCTACAAGGAGGCACCTTCACCACATCACCTCATCAGGCGAGAGGTTGTTGGAGATTCTTCAGGCTCAACCCGGATCGTTCATCAAGCAACTACAAGGGACATAGCAACACCCGAGGAAGCTCAGAAGACTGCATGACGCACAAGTCACGACACTGAATCCGAGAACCCCTAGGGTAGGATGAGTCGTGTACCCCCTATGCGCAGTCGAGTCCGTATGATGGTTCGAATAGAACCATGATTGTGAGTTGCTTCCTTTTATTTGTTTGTGTTTTGATATAAGTCGCACTTTTGCCCCAGGCAACAAGTGCATGGCTATATCACCTTCCTTGCCTTGTTTCTTTTGTTTCGGCCTTTTTGCACCTGTTTGTTGCACCTGCACTATAGAACCCCCTTTAGGCATTTCCCTCCTCTACGCTACTTTTTCCCTCTCTTGTCTCTCCCCAACTGAAGACCCGCAAAACAAGATGCACCAAGGATTCTACCTCGGCAGCCAACTGGCACTAAAGACTTCTGCTACAACCTCCGTGACCAAGTGCAACCCTGTAGAATTATGTTTAACCCTCCATACTAATAACCTATTCCTAGACCCTTTGAGACTTCACGAGACACTCCAGCTCGAATCCTTAACCATGTGCCTAACCCATAGTAAAGCGAGAGAACCAGTTAAGCCTTTATAACCTTGCACAACACTGGGTTCGTAAAGGAACTAGTGGACACAGTGAATGAGCACATTCTCATCCTAATATAGCACAAGAACTGACGATGCCATAGATAGACCAATTTGAGGATATAAGACAGATGACCTGGTGGCTTTATATCAGTGACTTCGAGGAATTATCTGAGACCTTGGTGGATTGTGAGGTTTTCATATTGGTGGGATCATGACCTTGGGAAGCATGTGGAAGTACCCGTTGGGCATGATATTTGGATTCATGTAGGTGATTCTGGATGCTAGATATGTCTGCATGGTTTGGAGTAAATTGGATTTAGGCCTATGATCCTGATTATGATATCATGCTTCTCGGTGGACAATAACCTAGGATTGGATTATTTGTCGAAGTTGATTTAGGGATCTATATAATCGTGACCTTGGAGTTTACTTGACCCGGATGATGAGAATTTGGTGGACATACTATCGTAATGCAAAGTCCTTCCCAGTATTTGGATATCATAGGGACTTGAGATCTTGTGGAACACCGTAGACATCGGATTTGTAGAATTGTTGGATTATGTGGTGATTGATAGAAATTACCGGGCTATTGGAGTGATCTATAGGAAGGAAACAAATCTTGGAGTGGCATATGACGTGTTTCCTCAGAATAGAGATGCCTTATCGTGAGCCTTGCAAGAATAGGTTGAGTGCTTGGATTGTGGAGTTGAATTTAAGCTTAGCAGCTTGTATGACCTACCCATGGATTCTAGGGGTAGACATACATATGGATTTGGGGATCGTAGGCGAATACAATTTAGTAAGACCGTCTCTTGAGGGTCATGAGGATATGTATGGCATGAGTGGTGATTGAAGTTGGTCTATGCGAGAAGATGCCTTTTTCGTTCGGAGTACTAGATAGAGCTATTGGCATCTCAGAAACCGTGCTTAAGGATAAGATGATAAAAGTTCAGTCACTCACTAGAACCCTCGAAACCCTTAAGCCCCACCAAGCCACAACCTGGTCAGATCCTGACCACGGGCCTTCGCTCTAAGTCAGGAAGATCTCTACAAATACTCAACCGAGACCACCACCAATACCCCAGCCTACCTTGCGTACCCCATAGACCTCATGGAGTAATTGGTCAAGTTGGGTAACATCATTATCTGATGGCCTACTTGTCTGCCCGAAGACAAAGAAGAGACGGACAGCTGGATATAAGACATTTGAAGACCACCCTGTCAAGAAGAAAGATCTACACCAACCACCGTCATCAAGAAGTAAAATTCCGCGTCGAAGACCGGGCGTATCTGCAAACCACTCCTCTCAAAGGAATCGAGCATTTCCGTGTCGAAGGAACGCTCACACCAAGATGTATCAAGACTTGAAGGCACGATTCTGGTGGCACGAGATGAAAAGAGAGATTGCAACCTATGTTGCAAAGTGTGATGTGTGCCAAAGGGACAAGGCTGAATATCAGCGACCCGCTGGATTGCTTCAACCACTCAAGGTTCCTGAGTGGAAGTGGGATAAAGTCGGAATGGACTTCGTCACAGGATTACCAAGGTCGGATAGAGGACATGACTCTATTTGGGTCATAGTCGATCATTTGACCAAGGTGGTCCATTCCATTCCTGTCTAGACCACTTATGATGGCAACCGGCTGGCAGCTCTCTACATCGACCGAATCGTAAGTCTTCACGACGTTCCCAAGGAGATTGTGTCAGATCGAGGAACCCAGTTCACCTCAAGGTTCTGGAAGAAGTTCCAAGAAGCCTTGGGAACCAAGTTATCTTTCAGCACGACTTTCCACCCACAGACCGGAGGTCAGCCAGAACGAGTCAATCAGATTCTCGAAGACATGCTCCGAGCCTGTGTCTTGGCATATGGAGCCAAGTGCAAGGATTGTCTCCCTTTTTGCCGAGTTCTCCTATAACAACAGTTACCAGTCGAGCCTTCAGATGGCACCATTTGAGGTGTTGTACGGACACAGATGTCGCACACCCCTCAACTGGTCAGAGACTGGAGAAGGGCTAGTCTTTGGAGCGGATATTCTCCGCACAGCAGAAGAGCAAGTCCAACTAGTCAGAGAGCGTTTGAAGGCAGCCAAGTCAAGGCAAAAGAGCTATGCTGACACGCACCGTCGGGACATGAGTTTCCATGTCGGGGACCGTGTGTACCTGCGGGTAACTCCTCTGAAGGGAACCAAGCGTTTCCACATCAAGGGGAAGCTCGCACCAAGGTTCATTGGACCCTTTGAGATCACTACACGACGAGGAGAATTGGCTTACCAGTTGGAACTACCAACCGAGCTATCCGGTGTGCACAATGTATTCCATGTGTCACAACTCCGGAAATGTCTCCAAGTTCCGGACAAGCCTAATCTCTACAAGGATGTTGATCACCAAGCCATTGATCTGCAGCCTGATTTGACCTACCACGAGAAGCCCATCCGCATTCTGGACGAAGCAGAACGACGCACGCGAAGCCATACCATCAAGCACTTCAGGATTCCAAGGAGCACCACTCGGAAGCAGAACCAACAAGAAGAAGTGAAGACTACCCCGTATCCAAGACTCCGCCTTTCTTTCCACGCCTAGTCTGGGAATCTCGGGGACGAGATTCTTGTAAGGGGGGTATGTCTGTCACACCCTGATTTTCATGTCACTTTGCTTAAGCTAATTATCATGTTAAAAATGTGGATTTACAAAAACTTTTGAGTGTTTTTGACTTTGCTTGATTTGACTTTTGTCTGCTGTTTGCTAGTGCTCTAAAAATCAAATAAATCCTCCAACTCTTATACTTCATCTCCTTGACCCAAAACCTTTTCCCAATGATCATGCCATGTGTATAGACCAGTATAGAATTTTCTTATAAAAATATTTTGGCCAAATAGTATTTTCTAAAATTAGTTTTCCAAAAACCCCTGAATTGAGGTTTGCACTACAAGTACCTTATTTAGGGTGTGAAAAATCTTCCAAAAAGTATATTTGCATCCTATTAGGTATAGGACTCCCAGAAACCACAAAAGTATAATTTTAAAAGTTATTTTTATATTTATTTAAAAGCTTTTTTTAAGGCCAGAAATGGTCTTTAATAGGGAAAAAATTAGTTAAGTATTTCAAAAATATTTGCCAAAATTCAGGGAGACTCATAGGACATATATTGCCCATATATAAGAGTTTCAACACATGGTCATGTTCAAAATATTGGGAAAATCCTTCCAAAACCCTTTCTGGATATTTCAAGATTTTGAAATATTTACAAAGGAAATATACTCCAAAAATTCCAGGAAAATTCTATCATGTCATATATGACATATTTGATGATCTTGCAAAGCCTCATGCCTTGAAGATCAAGGAATCATCATCTAATCCCCTCAAAACCATTCTGTCCATATTTGAAGTTTAGCAACTCTGCATTGCCAAACTAGTCCAAATGCTCTCAAACTTGGTGAACATGCTAAAATGATGTAATCATGCATCCATGCCAAATGGCACAAGTTTTGGAGAAGCATAATTTGATCTAAGTGCCCCAAAACCACTTCTGTTCAAATTCAAATTTGAACAACTTTACATTGTCAACTTTTTACCTGGGGCTTCAAACTTTGTGGGCATGATCATAACCCCAAATGATGATGCTACACCAAGTGGTGCATCAAGGGGAGATGATTAGCTTAACTCAAACTAGGTGAAACCATTTCTGTTGATTTCTAGGGTCCACCAAAGTTACATTGGCAACTTTGCCCAAATGAGCTCAATTTTGGTGGAGGAGCCTAATTATATGTGACATTTGATCCTGTTAAGTCCCATGTCAAGTGGAGGTCATTTGCTCTCCCAAAACATGATCAAACACCTTCTGCCAATTTACCAAAACCATTGGTTGGACCCCTTTCACTATTTCCCTTTACCTCAAATTCTTACCAAAGCTTCTCCTGATCATCTTCTACCCCCAGTAACTTCTCTATGGCCTCAGCTCAATCATTGGAGGGGGTAAAACCCCAATTCACACTGCTGGACAGCAGTAAACTCCTTCTCCCTCACCTCCCTCCTCATTCCAGTGGCTCCCTAGAGCATCCAAGGCCACAGGCCATTTCTTTACTCCTCCCCTGACCTTCTAGACAACCTTGGGCACGATGGACATGACCAGAGCGGCGAGGACACGACTGTGCCAGCCATTCGGGCGCTCTGGAGCGCGCTACAGTGCGCTCCCGCACTGTAGCCGCCTCCAATCGGCTGCTCCCGACAGCCTTGGGCCTCCCCCTCGTGTCCCCCGAGGCTGCCTCGACGTCCGCAACCTGCTGGACGGTCGGCCCCCTCCTCTCTCCTCCTCTCTTACCCCTGCTCGCATGCGCACCGGCCGACCCCGAGCTCCAGTGAGCAAGCTCACACGCGCGACTCCTCTGACCGTTCCCCCGCTCCCTTTCTTCTTTCCCTCGTCCTAGACCAACTCCAGGAACACCCCGGACACACTACGGCAGGCTCGCGTGGCCCGTGGCGACGACAACATGCTCGCCGGCACACGGCGCCTCGGTGGACCGGCGCGCCCACCTACTTATAGGGCACCCCGAGCCCCCCTTGCACCTCCTTTAGCATTCTCCTTCTCTCATACGCCTCCCAAGCCGTTCCATTGCTCTCCCCGTGCCCTGCGGCCTCCTCCCTGGCCGGAGCAGAGCCGCCGGCCGCTGCCTAAATACGGGCACCTCAGGCCCTTTCTCCTCCTCCTAGCCGCCCCAACGCCTTCTCCTCACCACCGCCAACTCACCCCAAGGGCCAGTTCCTCCTTCCCTCGCCTCTTCCTCGTGGTGCCAAACTACGCCGATGACCTCTTCCGCGGCCATCCAAGCTGTCGCTGCTACAGCCCTCCCCGGCGTGCGTTAAGCACATGGATGGATGCGGCGTGCCCTCCTGAGCACATTGGTGGGCGGAGCGTCGCCGGAGATGCCATGCAGCGCCGGCAAGCCGCCGTCGAGCATCGCCTCTGTTCCTCCCCGCCGCGTCGCGCGGGAAGAAGGGGATGAACCTGAGCGCTGGGCCCCGCGCGTCAGCGACCTGGAGGCTGGGCCCCGTCGTTTAAGTGGAAGCGGCTTCGGCCGAAACCGCCTAGCCGCCGCAAAGGCGTAATCCCCGCGGGCGCCTTCGACGTGGCCAGGCTCCTGTGCACGCGGCCGAACAGTTGGGTCGGCCCAGTTGCTGTGCAGCTATCCCTCGCCCTGCGCACAGTAAAGGGGTATGAGCCCTTCCTCCTTCCCTTTTCTTTTTCTGTGTAATTCAAAAACCCATAAATAATTCATTTGAACTCCAAACTTGATGATTCAAATTTCCAGTGACTCCATAAATCATGCTCTATCACCTAGTGCAACATGCACATTATTCCAGGAACTTTTCCTTCACAAATATTTATCAAATGCCAATATTTCATTTTTTGTGATGAACTTTAGAAAATCACAGAGGGCTCAAATTTGATCCAAATGCAGTGATTCAAATTCCTAGATGCTTGTCATATCCAAACTTAGTTTTGGAACATTTTTATTAATAGTTTCTGTACCCCACCAAATATTGAGACATTTCTTCATATTTATCAACTTTGCAAAATCCTAGGAAATTCATTTGAATCCCAAATCCAGTGAAACCAACTCCTAGATGCTTCTAAAATCATGACTTGTTGATGGGTACCTTTGCTCATCATTCAAGAATATATTTCTGTACACTTCTTTCAAATCCATAAACCCCTTGATTCTGTCATATTGAAATGTTCCAAACTACCTATTGATCCAACACCAATGAAACCACCTTGGTTATTTTTCATATGACCAGAGGTATCCTAGAAAAGTCCAACTCCTATTTTTAGAGCACTTTTATTCTTGCTTTGATTGTGTTGCTTATTATGATTGTTTCCATCGTTAGTTGACGAAATAAACGGAATACTCGGAGATGGACCAGAAGGTTTGAAGACTCGGAAGAATAAGGCAAGCAACCCTTTGACCATGTTCGAGAAACCTTTTTATGCATATCTCATAGCACATTATTATCAATGCATCGGAATCATGTTGAGGTGGAGACCACTTTGGTTGCTACCTTTGTTACTTCACTATTGAAACTTGCATCAAACATGACCCTACCTTCCTATGAGGGTTATGTGGGTGGGAGTAGATAGATGTATGCTATAGTAGTTGGCTACGCAAAATGGGTCAGGGTTATGCATTGAGTGAAACAAGTGTGGTCTGACATACTTGCAAACGACCCTGAGGGTGCCATTAATGCCCCTGGGAGATGATGAGAAACTAGGGCACTACTTGGTGAAGGAGTAGTGTGCCGAGGCTTGATGAGAGTGTTGTTCACAGAGATGGATTAGATTTATGTGTGACTATCGTCCCAACCAAACATGCGCAACCACTCTACCCTTATATGGGAAAGGGCATTATTGATTACCTAGGTCGATACTAGGATGGTGCCCGCATTACTAGTGACGGGGGTGACATGAGGTCACTCTCGGGACGGGGTCGCGCTTGGATAGGCGGCCATGACTGTTTTCACAGGGCACCGAACACACCGTTGGTACCCCGTGTCAGTGGTATGTGATGAATATGGGAGCGAGTCTCCACAATTATTAAGATGTGAAATGTTTGGCACGGGGCTGTTACCAATCGAGTGGACTCCATATTAGTGTCGCCTAGGGAAAGATAGTGATCGGGTGCTTACCCCGGGTACTTGAGGTACCGCGGGTCGTGGATGACACGAAAGTTCCCCGGATCTTGTGGGTAAAGTGTGCAACCTCTGCAGAGTGTCAAACTATTCCAATAGCCGTGTCCGCGGTCAAGGACAGTTGGGTGGTGCTACGTAGACTATGTCCATAAGTTTCTGGGAAACAACACGATTCAGAGATATTGTTGATGTGATTGTGAGAAAGTCACAATGAGCTTGAGCATGAGTTGATTACAACTCTTTCTCGATAATGATGTCTGTGACCTCCAGACACTTGTTGCAGACACATGCATGTCCATGTTATATGTTGATCATACTTGCATATGAAAAACTAGCTTTCCGCAAAACTGCCAATTTAGCAGTAGAGCTTTGCATAATTATTTTGTCATCACACTTGTGTTGCTTGCGAGTACATTCAAAGTACTCATTGGCTTGCCACTGGTTATTTTATTGGCCAGGCATGAGAGAACAGGTTATGATGAAGATTTCTTGGTGACGAGCATGCGAGCTAGGACGCTTCCCAGTCAGAATGCCTGTAGGGTTAAGGCAGATGGCATGGGTCCATGGTGTTATTGAAGATTTCCGCTGCAACGCTATACTCAAGACTTGACCATTATGTTCCTATTTGTGTAATACGGTATGTATGGATGTAAGACTCTTGTTATTCAGCTTCTGTGTGTTCAGTGAGCATTGATCTCTGGGATCACTGTACACGTGCATTCGGTGATCTCGACTTATGAGTCGGGGTCCCCACATACAGACAATTACAACTGACGATAGATTTGTCGAGTGCGTCTTGATTGTATAACTGAAACAGTTCAGTATACTCAACGGACACATCGTTCCCATGGTAGTAATGATCTTCCTTGACTTTCACCATGAGGGACACTCGATTGGAACTCTTGGTAATGGCCATGTACCATTGATGCAATTCATACATTCTCGTTGGGAGCTTCTTGACCTCGCCTGGCTTGACCAAAGGTTCGCCCCAGACATATTTCCGTTTTATTTCCTCCTCTGTAAGCACAGGCATGGGCTCGATCTCGAGGAGTTGTCCAACAGTGATGTTGAGCATTTCAGCCTGCTTTATATGCTCCTCGGTTATTACCACATTGCCGTCCCTGGGAACGTAAACTATTTGCCCACAATAATATTGGACGCGCGTACTCTCACGTGTTGTTGGCACAACAAGCGAGGGGATCGATTGCGCCGCCTGTTCTCCCAGCTGGGGAACGGTTTTCCCGCATTTTTTGACAGCTGCTTCTTGTTTGCTTGAGCTTGAGCTCGCCTCCTTCTGTAGACGTGCTCGATTTAACTTCCTGATCTGGCGCTGATAGTCGTTGTCAACAGGCTCGGGAGCTGGTGGTTGAGCCATACGAACGAAGTGGTCAATCTTTTCCTCAGGCACTTTCTCCCTTGGTGGCGGTGACGGTTTCGGTCCAAAATGGTTGTCCACTTCTGCCCGCACTATGGCATTGGTTTGCTCCTCCGTCCTGTCGTAAGCCCTCTGAGGAGGATCAGTGAGGCTTGGACCATATTTAGTTCGCTTGCCTCCGCCTGTACTTCCTATACTGCCTCGACCCGTACCGCTACGCACCATAGCTGCGAGGTGTCTCTTCTGCGATTGCTGAGGCGGCGAAGACGGCTGACGGGGCTGAGTTGGACGAGGAGGAGTGGTCTGAAGCTGTGCCGGACTTGGAGGAGTGGCCTGAAGTTGTGCCGGACTTGGAGGAGGAGTGGACGTCTGACACTGTGTCGGACTTGGAGGAGGAGTGGCCTGACGCTTTTCCAGACTTGGAGGAGGAGGAGTGGCCTAACGCGTTGGTGGACTTGCATGAGCGGGAGTCTGCTGACTCGGTGGCGGACTTCGACGAGGAGTCGGCTGACGTGGTGTCGTTGGCCTTCGAAAGATGATGCAATCCTTTCTCCATAGGATGATACGATGTTTGGCCTCTCCGAGTGTGTGCTCGTCGTCACCTCCAGGAATGTCAAGCTCTAGCCCCCAATATTGGTCCACCACCTCATCAACCATGACACGAGCATAGCCTGCTGGAATCGGGTTGCAATGGAAGGTTGCCTCGGGGGGATTTGTAAAAGCTTGGGCGTCCGCCACCTTCATGGATATGTTCTTCATTTCGAATGTAGCTCGCAGTTAGTGTTCTCAATGATGTCATCCACGGGGTATCTATCCAGCATTGCGTTGCCCGGGGCGGAACCCACGCTGCTTCTCGGTATGGATGGGCCGGTGGTATGCAATGCTGGATCATCCGCTAGCTGTTGCAGCTGCGGAGACCCTCTTTGCTGGCTAAGTGAGTCGATCTGCTCCTGCTGCCGCTGGAATTTGTCTTCCAAGTCCGCGTGCTTTGATTCTAGGCCTTTAAGATGTTCAATGTCCAGCTTCCTCTTCTTCTCCTCCGCAATATTCCTTCTCGCACGGGTTCTGTAGTCGGCGTTCCAGTCCGAAAACCCGTCAAACCACGGCATAGCGCCCATGCCTCGTGTTCTTCCCGGGTGTTCAGGATTTCCCAGGGCACGCGTAAGCTCGTCGTTCTCTCTGTTGGGATGGAACACCCCCGTTCGAGCCTCTTCTATTGCAAGAAGTAGATCCTCGTCGGCTCCTTTCAGACATGCCTTCAACGAAACTTTGCCTGTCTTCGGGTCCAACTCCCCCCATGCGCATAGAACCAAGTCCTACACCTGGGGGGCCAGCTCCTAGTAACCGGAGTGACACCTGCATCCTCCATCCCTTTCTCAAACTTATCCCACTTAGGCATTCCCACCGCGTAGGCACCTGGCCCCAGCTTATGGAACTTATCCTTTTTTTCGGCATTCTGCTTGTTTATTATCGACCGTTCCTTAGCTAACTCTGAATCCTTGAATTTCACGAAATCGTCCCAATGAGCACTTTGCTTCTCTAGATTTCCCTCGAATACTGGAGTCTTCCTTCCTCCCTTGACGTACTTGGCCCATTCACAATTCTTGTGCTTCTTGAATGCAACCGCCATCTTCCTAAGAGCAGCGTCCTTGACTTTCTGCTCATCTTTTTCTGTGAAATGATCTGGTAGGGTGAAATGTTCCATGAGAGTATTCCAAAGCAAAAAAAATTGTCTGTCGTCGACAAAAGTAACATTTGCACTTGGCTTTGCTGGCTTTCTCCATTCTTGAAGGGAGATCGGGAGTTGGTCCTTCACAAGAACTCCGCACTGACGAACGAACTTGTCCGCAATCTACTTAGGCACTAATGGTTCGCCATTAGGTCTGATTGCCTCGATATTGTACTTTACGCCCTCCTTCAACAATTTGTTCGGGCCTCGTTTCGTCCTCTTGCCTGAAGATTTGCTCGATTCGGATGGCTGAAAGAAGAAAGATCGATTTGTTAATATATCTTCAACTCATTTAAAACATGTGAGATCACAAGATGTGCCTGCTTATATAAATATATATACCTCGCCGGTCTGTGTTGTTTCAAGATTAACATTTTCTTCGTCATCATCGTAGTTCATTACTTCATCAATTCGGTCGTCGCGATCGAATATCATATCACCCTCTCCGGTGCTGTTTAGAAATTCGGAGACGTCATAATCTTCTTCATTCTGATCATCATCTGGCCCGCGAGGATGGCGTATCATATCGAACATGGTCTGTTCTCCCTCTCTACCGGTATTGTCCGCCATAGCTTTTATTTAACTAATCCAAAAGAAATATAAAACAATTAAGTATTCAAATTACATCGTCTCAAATAATAGATATAATCTCGAATACATCGTCTCGAATAATATATAATCTCGCATACATCGTATCGAATATTATATAATATCGAATACATCACTGGCTAGGTAGCTAATAAAGATCGAATACTACAGAAGAATCTAGGACACTCGCGGTTCCTGCGGCGCGGGCGGTGGACACCCAAAGAGAAGGAACCCTCACAGGATCATAGCTGAAGTGAGATCCCTGAAGAAACTGCCAGGTATTGGAGAACCTGCCGCCCTCTAACGCAACCATGTAGCGATGGACGTGCTCGTCCTCCTCCCTGACACGACGACGTACCACCTTCGGCGGGGCAGGCTCCCTCCGCACCGAAACTGGCCCACGCGAACGCCATCAAACGAGATCAGGGTCGACGACGGGACCCGGGGCCGGGTTCCTCATCAAGCGGCGCGCCCCTCCAGGCAGCACCTCCCAGTGCCAGCCCGACGGAGCCCAGTCCCGGACATGGGTCGGCCGGACGTCGTCGCGGACGGGTCGACGGCGAGGATGCGGGCCGGGCATCGTCGAGAACAACTACTAGCTATATGCCCGCAAAAAGTAACATTTTTTTAATGATTGGATTTTGATAACTAAAATTTCCAACATTTCTATATAACTAACATTTCTATAACATTTCCAACAATGCTATATAACTAACATTTCTATAACATTTCTAATATTTCTATAACTAAAAAACAGAAAAAATATATTATAACATTTATATATATATAACTAACATTTGTATAACATTTCTAATATTTCTAGAACTAAAAAAAAGAAAAATTTCTAACTTTTTTATAACTATTTCTGTAACTAAAAAACAGAAGAATTTCTAACAATTCTAAGTTTTTTATAACTATTTGTAACACTAAAAAACAAAAAAAATTCTAACAATACTAACATTTCTATAACATTTCTAGCAATTCTAACATTTCTAACAATTCTAACATTTCTAACATTTCTGACATTTCCATAACATTTCTAACAATTCTAACATTTCTAACATTTCTAACATTTCTATAACATTTCTAATATTTCTATAACTAAAAAACAGAAAAAAATTATCGAAATGTGTGTGTGTGTGTGTGTGTGTGTGTGGCCATGGCGGGGCAGGAGCTCACCGGCGATGCGAGGCGCGACGGGGGCGGCGACGGGGACAACGACGGCGTCGACGACAGGATGGAGACGGGGGGCGACAGGGACGGCGACATTGGCGATGACGAGGATGGCGACGGGGACGGCGCGGCTACGGGCGGGCGACGGGGAGGGTGACGAGCGGTGACGGGGGCGACGGCGACGGCGACGGGGGCGGCGACGAGGGGCGGCGGCGACGGGGCAGAGGAGAAGAAGCAGAGGGAGAACGAAACTGTCGAATTTTTTTGAAGTGTTTTCTTATATAGAACAAACCTTTAGTACCGGTTGGTGGCACCAACCGGTACTAAAGGCCTGTTTTGGCCAGGCCAAGCGGCGGGAAGGGCACAACCTTTAGTACCGGTTGGTGGCTCCAACCGATACTAAAGACCCCCCTTTAGTACCGGTTGCAGCCACGACCCTGTACTAAAGGGTGTGCGCTGCCAGGCGAGGGGCGCGGAAGTTTAGTCCCACCTCGCTAACCGAGAGGGGCTCGCACATGCTTATAAGCCCCACCGCCGCAGTTGTATCGAGCTCCTCCCTACTGCAGGCTTGTGGGCCTAACTTTGCCGCGCTGCCTGTGAGTCTGCTGGGCCTTTATGGGCCTGCAATTACAGGCCCAGGGCCTTGCAGGCCCATAGGGCAGCGCGCAACAAATTTTTTTTATGGTATTTCATTTTATATCTAACTAAAATTTCTATATCTAAAATTTATCTAACAAACATTTTATCTATCTAACATTGCCGCAAATATATCTAAAATTTCTATCTAACATTTTCTACACGAAGTGCATCCAGTTTTTGTCGTGACCCTCTCTACTTTTTTGCACATGCCATGTGGGTGAAATGATGATACCATGCTAAGTTTCAACCATTTCAGAGTTCAATTTGTAGTGCTTTTCAATTTCACGGTCATTTAGCTCTCTCAAAACAAATCAGTAAATGAATGAAAAATACCAAATGAATTCAGAAAGGGTTGATAATTGATTCTGTGGATTTGAATGGTGCATTTTGAACACACAACAAGTCTGGGGTTCTAAAAAGTTCAAAAAAAATGCAATGCCTTTGTAACATATGAGTTTTCGTCCTAAACCGTGATACCTCGAAAGAGATTGTCCATTTTGTACACGAAGTGCATCCAGTTTTTGCCATGACCCTCTCTACTTTTTTGCACATGCCATGTGGGTGAAATGATGATACCATGCCAAGTTTCAACCTTTTCAGAGTTCAATTTGTACTGCTTTTCAATTTCACGGTCATTTAGCTCTCTAAAAACAAATCATCAGTAAGTGAATGAAAAATACCAAATAAATTCAGAAAGGGCTGATAATTGATGATGTGGATTTTAATGGTGCATTATGAACACACAAAAACTTTGGAGTTAAAAAATGCAATGCCTTTGTAACATATGAGTTTTCGTCCTAAACCCTGATACCTCAAAAGAGATTGTCCATTTTGTACACGAAGTGCATCTAGTTTTTGCCGTGACCCTATCTACATTTTTGCACATGCCTTGTGGGTGAAATGATGACACCATGTCAAGTTCAACCTTTTCAGAGTTCAATTTGTAGTGCTTTTCAATTTCACGGTCATTTAGCTCTCTAAAAACAAATCATCAGTAAATGAATGAAAAATTCCAAATGAATTCAGAAAGGGCTGATAATTGATGATGTGGATTTGAATGGTGCATTTTGAACACACAAAAACTCTGGAGTTCAAAAAAATGTAATGCCTTTGTATCGTATGAGTTTTCGTCCTAAACCCTGATACTTCGAAAGAGATTGTCCATTTTGTACACGAAGTGCATCCAGTTTTTTCCGTGACCCTCTCTAGTTTTTTGCACATGCCATGTGGGTGAAATGATGATACCATGCCAAGTTTCAACCTTTTCAGAGTTCAATTTGTACTGCTTTTCAATTTCACGGTCATTTAGCTCT
>LR738713.1:131188627-131202889 GCA_902687465.1 Secale cereale | reverse complement strand
TACTTCGAAAGAGATTGTCCATTTTGTACACGAAGTGCATCCAGTTTTTTCCGTGACCCTCTCTACTTTTTTGCACATGCCATGTGGGTGAAATGATGATACCATGCCAAGTTTCAACCTTTTCAGAGTTCAATTTGTACTGCTTTTCAATTTCACGGTCATTTAGCTCTCTAAAAACAAATCATCAGTAAATGAATGAAAAATACCAAATGAATTCAGAAAGGGCTGATAATTGATGATGTGGATTTGAATGGTGCATTTTGAACACACAAAAACTCTGGAGTTCAAAAAAATGCAATGCCTTTGTATCATATGAGTTTTCGTCCTAAACCCTGATACTTCGAAAGAGATTGTCCATTTTGTACAGTAATTGCATCCAGTTTTTTCCGTGACCCTCTCTACTTTTTTGCACATGCCATGTGGGTGAAATTATGATACCATGCCAAGTTTAAACCTTTTCAGAGTTCAATTTGTAGTGCTTTTCAATTTCACGGTCATTTAGCTCTCTCAATACAAATCAGTAAATGAATGAAAAATACCAAATGAATTCAGAAATAGCTGATAATTGATGATGTGGATTTGAATGGTGCATTTTGAACACACAAAAAGTCTGGAGTGCAAAAAGAGGCGCAATGCTCGTTAATTAGCTTCAAGCCTTTCGGAGAAGTGTGCAAAGCACTGCACATATATAGCTCCGTGCAGTCTACACTATTCCTCAAGGTTTGAAGCTAAGCAACGTGTTGGTGAACATTGCGCCTCTCCCACATTGTTTGTGCACTCAAGGCTTATAAACCGCTCCTAGTGCCTCTGTCTTGGCGAGGTGGGACTAAAAATCAGCTTACTAAGATACTTTAGTACCGGTTCATGCCATGAACCGGCACTAAAGGTGCCTAGCGTAAATGATGTTAAAAAATGATGTTAAAAAATGCATTGACCATCATTGATCTTTTTGTGTACAATTTAAATTGTCAATAGGAGTCCTCACCGGTTTAGGAACTGGTGATGACTCCTATTGCAGCCACAAATCCTACACATAGAGTTCAATGAAGACCAAGTGGTAGTGATAGTTTGAGAAATAACATATTTAAGGTGGTAAAATCTCTGTTAGACGAGCGAGGTGGGACTAAAAAAGCGCTGTAGATCGAAGTGAGTAGAACCCTTTTGTACCGGTTCATGGCACGAAGCGATACTAAAGGTTCTGGTGGGCCCCCAGCCTAACCACAACCCTCAACAACCTCTTTAGTACCGGTTCGTGCCAAGAACCGGTACTAAATGTTCACCACGAACCGGTACTAATGATCGCCGCCGGCCTAGCCTATGGAACCGGCAGTAATGGTCCCATTAGTGCCGGTTCATTTGCAAACCGGAACTAATTAGCTCTACATTTGACCCTTTTTCTACTAGTGTGGGCCAGCTTAACCACACTAGTCGTTGTGTTGAGGTACTCTGTTACCTCGACACATATGTTGGAGTTATTATTATGACCCTAGGTGTCTAGAGTATCACCTAGTAATCTAGCCATGTATTGTGTTCCCAGTGTGATCATTCTGGCCATTAT
The DNA here is from genome assembly GCA_902687465.1 of Secale cereale. Classification (NCBI taxonomy): domain Eukaryota; kingdom Viridiplantae; phylum Streptophyta; class Magnoliopsida; order Poales; family Poaceae; genus Secale; species Secale cereale. The sequence goes on along the minus strand of LR738713.1, from coordinate 131,201,331 downwards.
CCTCGAAAGCATCCCATGATGCCATTTAGTTGGTCGGTATTCTATCTCTGGGTCTTGAACCCAAGATTCACTCTACTTACTTCCTGTCAATAGTGTTTGCTAGTTCCTTTAGGATATTAGTAACCTTGTGATAGCCCTCGAGGTTCGTGGTATATCCTTCTTCCAACACCATGAACCATTATAGCAGAAGTTCTTGTGAACCAAAAGATCACAACCAGAGTGCTCTTGAGTAGTACTCCAATCATATTGTGACTCTGCCAGTCCTACCTCTCCGCATGGATTATCCGGAAGAAATTTGTTGAACTTGGTTTGCCATACTAATCAATGCATCCAGAACTCAAAAAATCATATGTTCCTTGAGTTGTCCCCCTTTAGTTGTATTATGACCCTCGTCTATCAGTTGATAGTCAGGAGTAGTTGTGCACTCGTGTTCATCGATGCCCTTTTACCCTTGTGGTCCGTCAAGCCATTCTATTCTGGAATGACTAGGAGAAACAAACTCCAGTACCTTATCCATATCCAGGATTGGATCAAAGAAGCTGTACTTCGTAGATGAAGAATGCTAAGCCAGCTTCTAATCTGTTCTATCCTGGAGTATTACCATTTTTATGTCAGGAATGTCATGGGAATTGCACAACCTCCTATGAACATTTTATAGGGTGATACTTCTCACCATCATCGTTCATTCCTCGGTCTCCGTGTTGTTGTAACCGGAATACTGACAAGTGAATCGTGATGTGTGAAATCAATACTCCTAGCAACTCCGTTGCTTGGTAGTTAAATGGACAATAACCTCATCCTTAGCGAGTTGATTATTGAATCATCACCCTAAGGTTGAACGTGCTACCTAGTCCACTTCCCTGGTGCACTCGTTGATTGATGAGTTAGGATTTTGTTAAGTCCTCGCTCATTTGATCATATCATCTTGCCCTGAAAAGCAAGATTATTCTCGAGCTTAGTAACATATCGGTGGTCCGTGATTTTTGGAATATCTTCTCGGAAGTATTACCAGGTTGCTCCCTGACCGTTATGTTGAGCCCGTGATCAAGCTGGTTTCTTTCTAAACCACCCTTTCTCCAAGAATCTGTGTTGGATACCCTGAGCTAGTCGGTTAAGCTAAACGACAACTTGGAGAGTTGGAAGATAAAAGCTTGCCTGACCTAGTTCCTTCCAAGGGATATCTTTTGTGTGTGTGTTAGAGAAAAGATGATATCTTCATCGATTGATCCTTGTGACCAGTTGTTGGACCTATTGTCTTGTCAAAACTTTGATTTGAGTGTGGGCTATCCTCAAATCAAATCAGAACCAACGATGTTCTTAATGTTGTCTTACTCGTGGTTAATCCCTCGAGCATACACCGTTACATCTTCTGGTGTAGCCAATGCTATTGCCTTGTTCACATAGTTATGGAATTCCATTTTATGGAAGCCTCGATGAATTGTTGTCGAGCCCATCGGCGACATGTTTATTCCCTCCATGATTCATGTTGAACATTAAAGCTAGTGTTGGAAACTTTGTAAGCATTATCTTCATGTCCCGTTCATGAGGTATATATTGGACGAGAGAAGAGACTTTCCCTAATTCATGTGTAATTGATGTAAGTTGCCATCGTGAGTTTGAGAAAGTTGTTTTGCTTCCTGTGGAATCATCCCAAGTCATTCATGCATATGTGCGAAGTATTCTGTGGTTTGGAGACTTGCAACCTTCACTCCATATGTATCCCTAGCACACCAAGCCACTTATTGATTTATTTAAGGATAAGAAGTTCAAATGCTATTCCCGAAGGGCCCAGACGGACGTGCACAAGACTTCGTTATCTCCAATGATGATTCCCAATCTGAACTCGGTGGTACTTTATCATAAGACTACTATGTGGTCATGCTTGTCTGGGACAACGTGTCCATAGGTACGTAGCAGAACTAGCTCATGTTTTGGAGGTTGCTATCGTAGTTCACTCCCCGAGAATCTCGCAATGTCATCTCGTCGATTTGTGTTGCATACTTTCATTTTTGTTTCTAGACTCGATGAGTCTGGAATATCCTGACACCAACCAGAACTGAATCTCAGGCAGATATGATGGTTGGAGCATTTTCCAAAAACTATAATATTGGTCTCTCGATAACCAGTAAAGTGTATGTCATGGCCAACACACCCAGCCGGAAGACCTATTGTTGTAGCATCTTGATTGAAGAAGTTGGCCACCTCCCCATAAGGACTTCGTAGGATTTACTCCCTAGTTGTTCCTTATGGATTTTTGTGCTCCTGAAGTCCGACCTTTTACTTGATGTTCTAGGTACCAAACCATTTTAATAAATGGGTTGCGCTAGAACATCAAGGAGAACATTAGAAGCGGAGTGCTAAATGTCCCTCGGTCGATCATCCAGATTTTGCCCTTTGACTCCGCTAAGGTGAAATCTGAGAAGGTGTTATCTTCCTTTGCATCTGCATCGTCCATCGCTATTCATCATGGTCGTATGTTGTGTTGTCAGCACCATTGGCACGGTTAATGGTAAAACCTTGATGATGATGGAAATGCTCAAGTTCTTGAGAGCACGCACAAGCACTAGGTGTTATCACTGGCACTAACCGGGATTGCTCCCAGTGTTCTTGGTTATGCTATAACCCCTCAGGAGTATATTTACTCTCTACTGTTGGGATTCACCCCAGTTACCAGAATCATTCCCAGCATTTGCATTTTGTTCCCAGCTTGCACCGCCAATGTGCCAATTTTCCATGGGTTGCCTTTCTCATCCACTGCTGTTCAGGATTATCTTCAGAAGTGGACTTGCCATGGGTCCCATCCATTTCCGATGATAACCAAAATCATCCATCGCGTTGCCTTCAACAAGGTAGTCCAGATCATCCATTCGAATCCGGATATGCCATTCCTTGAACTCCGCCAAACGATCGATTGTGATTGCCTTAGGCTGGTATAAAGAGTTTCAATGATCTATGTATCAAAAGTAATTCTTTTTGCCACTTAAGGGAATAACTCTACGAGTCACCTTCTCTAAGGTACCCCGTCTGGTGACATTGATCACCATCTTCTTAGGTGTGGAATTATTGCCACTAAGTGAACCTTCATCGTTTGTTTCGCTCCATCCCTCTGGATGTCTGTTCCGTGTCTCAGCTCAAGAGATGCTTCAATATCTCACTCCATGAGTTGATCTTGAGTTGCACGATCTTTCAGAAGATCAATTTTGTAGAGTTTCTTTCGTCGTCACCGTGTTGGGCAAAGACCACGAAATCAACATGATGCAAGCAATCAATATCTCCGAGAAGGGCAGTTGGATCATGAAGATCGTGTTGTTAGCTTTGTGTTCCCTTTGTCTTCTTACCTCACGTCTTGAATCTCGGGACGAGATTCTTGTTTAGTGGGGGTGAGTTGTCACATCCCCACCTTCACCCTGCAATAGGATAGCACTTGTCTGTTGCATCATGTTTAAGTTTTCTGAAAGTTGACTTGAGGTTTGTTGAAACCCTCAGAAAGCAGTAAAAAAATAGTCAACATTAAAATCTTCTCAAAGAAGCCCAAGAAAATGTTCCTGTTAAACCTTGGAAAATATTGGTTAACCGTGTTAACCGCCGGAAGCCTTTTCCCTTTTGGCCCATCACCCCTTTCACACAGCCCACCAAGCCCATTCTAACCCCTCCATGCTCTTGGTCGTTCGATCATGATCACGTGGCCGCGAACCGCTCCTCATTTGGACACTCCTAGCTCCCTCTACGTATAAATATGTGTCCACCCCCCGAAATTCCCGCAGTGAAACCCTAACCCCTCTCCCTCCGCGCCGTCGGACACGTCCGTCGACGGCCGGACATGTCCGCTGCCTCCTGAGCCACTCCGGTGTCGCCACGTGGCTGTCCCGTGCCCCAGATCGCCGCCGGTCCGTGGAGCCCAACCGGGGCCCGCGCGGGCCCGAACCGCCGCCGCAGCGCTCGCTGCCTCCCCGCACCCGATGCCAGCGCCCCCGCCGCCGCGTCGGGCTTGCATCGCCGCCGTCCCCGGACTCCCGCTCGCCGGAGCAACCTCCGGCCACCGCGGCGCTACTCCCCGCCGCCGCCTGGGTGCTCCGCAGTATCTCCCATCGCGGGAGCTCCTCGCCGCCGGCCGGATCTGGAGCCAGGAGGGCCGGATCCGCCGTGGTAGCTCTGCCTCGCCGCCTTCCGGCGACCTCACCGGCCGGGCAACCGCCGCCGCCGCCTCCCCTGTCCTCCCCGATCCAGGAGGGATCGGGAGGAGCACGACCGACCGGACGCCCCCGCGCCTGGGCCTCCTCGCCCCCTCCACGTGGGCCGGATCCCACGGCCCAGCAACCCCGCCGGCCGCGTGGGCCTCTGCCACCCCAGCCCAGCTCCCCTGCCTCCCTCGGCCCGTCTCCAGCGCGAGGCCCAAGCCGGCCAGCCTCCTCTCTGCTCCTGGGCCGAAGCCCACGAGGTGAAGGCCACTTCCCCCTTTTGCCCTGTTTTTTTACTAAGTCCTCAGAAAATCATGATATAATGTTGCGTCTTTGACTGCTGGTAACTATTTGTGTGCTTATCCAAATAATGCAAATGATATGTCAAAATGATCGTGGTGATATGCTCTACACTTTGTTCCATTGTGCCATGCTCATTTGAGTTCATCTGGATGCTCTAATCTCTGTTGCAAGAGTGCTACTTGTTATAAATTGCTGCTACTTGTTATTTTGTTGCCATGTTTGAGATGTGATAACTTGGTGCATGTTTATCCAAATGGTGCATATGATATGTCAAAATGTTCATTATGAAGTGTACTACATGATGGTTGCTGTAGCATGCTTGTTTGAGTCCATATTGCCATGTTAATCTTTGTTGCAAAAGTGAATTTCGCTGTTAGGTGCCGAAACTTGTTATGAGATGCTGATTTCACATGCTCGTTGCTATTGGTGTGTTTGTCTTCATGCCACATGTCTAGATGTTTTAGAAGCACCATTATATGGTCTTTGCTGTGGTGCATTTAACTTTCCATGATATGCCTTGAGGTGATTTAAACATGCTTGTAAACATGCCATGTTGTTATTGCTGTTTTATACTTAGTGAAAAAACTGCCAAGTATGGAATCTGTTATAACCTGATGCTATGTTTGCTTGATGCCCCACTCAAATCCACGCTTGTTTTGGAGTGGCCAATGATCATATCTTGTCGTCCATGTTATTGTCTATCCATTCATGCCCGTACTTGCACATATGACCTGCTGTAGCTTATTTATTTCTTGCTCTCAAGTTGCTATAAATTATACCTGTCAGGATTTTATCAGCATGTTCAATTTGGTGGAGCTTGTTGCTATTGATCCATGCCTCCTATGGAGATGCTCCAATGGAATTGTTTGCTGTAGGATATGTCTACTACATGTCCATTCTCTTTATGTTCTTATTAGAGTTGATATGCTTGTTGTTTTGTGCCTCCGAAGGCAGCATCGTGATGATGTTTTTGCCTTCCCAGATTTTGACTAAGTCTGGATAATTTTATTCCAACTTGCCATGCTTGGTTAATTGTGTTCCAGCAAGCTTTTGGGTGTGTTCTAAGTTCATACTTATTAAGTAACATGTCTACTTCACATACATGCTTCTTGTTACCATGTTTGAGTGATGTAACATATATATATATATATATATATATATATATATATATATATATATATATATATATATATATATATATATATATATATATATATATATATATATATATATATATATATATATATATATATCTTGCTCCAAAGTTGCTATGTGGCTTTTAACTTCAGCTTGTTGTTATGTCTTGTTTCATGTGTATCTTTTAGCCCGTTGCTCTGTTTTGAGTGTGTCCTATATGAAACTTGTGTGATTTTGCATGTAGAATCAATATCATGTTGTTTTCATGTTTGGAGTGTGTTTGCTTGATGTTTGGGTGCATCTTGCACCGTTGCCATGGTTGTCTTGTTTTGCTCATATCTTCTAGGCCGTAGCTCCGAATTAAACAAACTTTATATGAAACTTGACTAGAATTTCATGTAGATCATCATGGTGCATGTTAACCTGCTGTTTAACAACTTTAACTTAAGCTTTGTTCAGATCTGGACTAATTTCAAAATATGCATATGAGGTCTTAGCGGATTTGTTATGTGTTGATTCCAGCCTCATTTAAACATGTTGGGTGATGTTGTTCTTGTGTGCTTCCTACCTTGCCATGTATTGCATCATATATAGACTTGTCTTGCATCATATATTGACTTGTCATTCATCATACTTGGTTGAGCATATTGTCATGTTCTTGTGTTGTGTGTTTACCATATTGCTTGCTTCTTCTCGTTAGTGCTTGTTCTGTTGGGATCGTGAGGATTCGTTCGTCTACCCGTGGTTCATCTTCAAGGCTTCTTCTTCGTATTCTTCAAGGATCCGTTCTTCTTCCTTGCAGGATCTCAGGCAAGATGACCATACCCTTGGATACCTTTACGATCATTGACATATCTTAGTTGTCTCGATGCTATCGTTATATGTTGCGCTACCCATCTTTATTGTCAGCCCCTCTCCTTGTTGCCATGAAACCTCTAACCTTTGAAACCTTCCTAGCACACCATTGTTTGGCTATGTTACCCGCTTGCTCAGCCCCTCTTATAGCGTTGTTAGTTGCAGGTGAAGATGAAGTTTGATCCATGTCGGATCTTGTTGTTGGAATATCACAATATCTATTATTATTATTAACACACCTATATACTGGGCATGGGTGGAAGGCTTGGCCTTTTGCTCGGTGTTTTGTTCCACTCATGCCACCTTAGGCGCCGATAAACCGGCATTATGTTCCTTGATTTTGCGTTCCTTACACGGTTGGGTATATGGGGACCCCTTGACACTTCATCTTTGAATAAAACTCCTCCAACAAGGCCCAACATTGGTTTTAATTTGCCTCATAATAACAACTTAATTAATTAATTAAATTGCATAGGGGGACGCTCCCTCGAGATTCTTTTCTACATAGCAGGGGGCCAGTGCTGATGGTGTTGGTGCCAAACGGGAGTCCTGCGGGGCCACCTCGGGGAAACTCGAGGGCTGATTTTACCTGTAGCATCGCCCATCCGGTTGTGGCCTGAGACGAGATACGCGCGGCTATTATCAGGGTGTCGGCACGCCGGGAGGTCTTGCTGGACTTGTTTTACCATTGTCAAAATGTCTTGTGCACCGGGATGCCGAGTCTGATCGGATTTCCCTTAGATAAGGGGTAATAATTATTATTACTTTAGCTGATCGTGAGAGCTTGTGATGGGTAAGTTGGGACACCCCTGCAGGGTTATGATCTTTCGAAAGCCATGCCCGCGGTTATGTGGCAGATTGGAATTTGTGAATGTCTGGTTGTAGAAAACTTGGCAGAGGATACGAAGTAAAACACACAAATGTGTGAGTAACCGTGACTGTCTCTTTTCACTTTGAGAAGAGAACACGGTGGGGTTATGTTTGACTCGTAGGTAGTTCAGGATCTTTAGCGACCACTACTAGTTGCGACCGTTTGCGTAGATGCTCATCTTATTCTTGTACTCGTAAGTTAGCCACCATACTTTTGCTTAGCCGCTGCTGCAACCTCACCACTTTACCTCTTCCTACCCATTACGCTTTGATAGTCTTGTTACCCATGGTTATGGGATTGTTGAGTCCTCGTGGCTCACAGATACTACAACAACAGTTGTAGGTGCAGGGTTCCGATGTCTTGACGTGAGAGCGATGCCCTTTGTGTTGGAGTTTTTTCTTCTTCAGCTTGTTCAGTCTTGGGTTAGGGCCCCGGTCGGCAGCCCGAGATAGCAGATGGATGTCGTTGTTCTTTTCATGTTTGCATCTGTAGTCGGATGCTTTGTATTGATGTTGTTGTATTCATGTGACTTGTATGTATTGTTGTATCCCCCCATGTTTGTATGTAATGGTATGATGTAATGATATCCATCTTGCTAAGCGCCCGAAATGCGGTTGTGCCCCAATCACGTAAGTGTCACGTGATCGGGATAGCATCGCATCTTGGGCCTGACAAGTTACCACTCCCATGAAAAAGCCCAAAAAGTTGGACCTAAGCCTGAAACTGAGTGCTTCTAACTGCAAAGGTAATGGTCACTGGAAGCGGAAATTCCCCAAATATTTGGCGGATAAGAGGGGTGGCGAAGTGAACAAAGGTATACTTGATATATTTATAATGTGTACCTCACTAGTGTTCATACTAGCCCCTGGGTATTTGATACTTATTCGGTTGCTAAGATTAGTAACTCGAAACATGAGTTGCAGAATAAATGGAGACTAGTTGAGGGCGAGGTGATGATGTGTGTTTGAAGTAGTTCCAATATTGATATGATCATCATCGCACACTCCCTATACTTTCGGGATTAGTGTTAAACCTAAATAAATGTTATTTGGTGTTTGCGTTGAGCATGAACGAGATTGGATCATGTTTATTGCAATACGGTTATTCATTTAAGTGAGAGAATAATTGTTATTCTGTTTACATGAATAAAACCTTCTATGGTCATACACCCAAGGTGAATGGTTCATTGAATCTCAATGGTAGTAAATACACATATTCATAATATTGAAACCAAAAGTTGCAGAGTTGATAATGATAGTGCAACATACTTGTGGCACTGCCGTTTAGGTCATATTGGTGTAAAGCGCATGAAGAAACTCCATGCTGATGGAATTTTGGAATCACTTGATTATGAATCATTTGATGCTTGCGAACCATGCCTCATGGGCAAGATGACTAAAACTCCGTTCTCCGGAACAATGGAGCGAGCAAGTGACTTATTGGAAATAATACATACCGATGTATGAGGACCAATGAGTGCTGATGCTCGCGGCGGGTATCGTTATTTTCCGACCATCATGATTTGAAACACAAGTCTGAAACATTTGAAAATTTCAAAGAATTTCAGAGTGAAGTAGAGAATCATCGTTACAAGAAAATAAAGTTTCTATGATCTGATCGCGGAGGCGAATATTTGAGTTATGAGTTTGGTCTTCATTTCAAACAACGTGTAATAGTTTCACAGCTCACGCCACCTGGAACACCACATCGTAATGGTGTGTCTGAACGTTGTAACCGTACTTTATTAGATATGGCGCGGTCTATGATGTCTCTTACCGATTTACCACCATCGTTTTGGGGTTATGCATTAGAGACAATTGCATTCACATTAAACAGGACACCATTTACATCCATTGAGACGACACTGAATGAACTGTGGTTTGGCAAGGAACCAAAGTTGTCGTTTCTTAAAGTTTGGGGTTGCAATGCTTATGTGAAAAAGCTTCAGCTTGATAAGCTCGAACCCAAATCGGAGAAGTGCGTCTTCATAGGATACCCAAAAGAAACTGTTGGGTACACCTTCTATCACAGATCCAAAAGCGAGACTTTTGTTGCTAAGAATGGATCCTTTCTAGAGAAGGAGTTTCTCTCAAAAGAAGAGAGTGGGAGGAAAGTATAACTTGATCAGGTAATTGTACCTTCTCTAGAATTGGATAATAGCTCATCACAGAAAATTGTTCCCGTGATGCCTACACCAATTACTGAGGAAGCTAATGATGATGATCATGAAACTTCAGATCAAGTTACTACCGAACCTCGTAGGTCAACCACAGTATCTTCCGCACCAGAGTGGTATGATAACCCTGTTCTGGAAGTCATGTTACTAGGCCATGATGAACCTACGAACAATGAGGAAGCGATGATGAGCCCAGATTCCGCAAAATGGTTTGTGGCCATGAAATCTGAGATGGGATCCATGTATGAGAACAAAGTGTGGACTTTGGTTGACTTGCCCGATGATCGGCAAGCAATTGAAAATAAATGGATCTTTAAGAGGAAGACTGACGCCGATGGTAATGTTACTGTCTACAAAGCTCGACTTGTTGCAAAAGGTTTTCAACAAGTTCAAGGAGTTGACTACGATGAGACTTTCTCACCCGTAGCGATGCTTAAGTCTATCCGAATCATGTTAGCAGTTGCTGCATTTTATGATTATGAAATCTGGCAAATGGATGTAAAAACTGCATTCCTTAATGGATATCACAAAGAAGAATTGTATATGATGCAACCAGAAGGTTTTGTCGATCCTAAAAGTGCTAACAAAGTGTGCAAGCTCCAGCGATCCATCTATGGACTGGTGCAAGCATCTCGGAGTTGGAATACACGCTTTGATAAGGTGATCAAAGCATATGATTTTATACAGACTTACGGTGAAGCCTGTATTTACAAGAAAGTGAGTGGGAGCACTACATCTTTTCTGATAAGTATATGTGAATGATATATTGTTGATCGGAAATGATGTAGAATTTTCTAAAAAGCATAAATGATTGCTTAAAAGGAGTTTTTCAATAAAAGACCTCGGTGAAGCTGCTTACATATTGGGCACCAAGATCTATAGAGATAGATCATGACGCTTGATAAAATTTTGGATTAGTACATACCTTGTTAAGATTTTGAAGTAGTTCAAAATGGATCAGTCAAATAAGGAGTTCTTGCCTGATTTATAAGGTGTGAAGTTGAGTAAGACTCAAAACCCGACCACGACAGAAACATATAGAGAGAATGAAAGACATTCCTTATGCCTCGGCCATAGGTTCTATAAAGTATGTCATGCTGTGTACCAAACCTATTTGTACCTTGCTATGAGTTTGGCAAGGAGGTACAATAGTCATCCAGGAGTAGATCACTCGACATCGGTCAAAATTATCCTTAGTTATTGGATGACTAAAGGAAATGTTTCTCGATTATGGAGGTGATGAAGAGTTCGCCGTAAACAGTTACGCTGATGCAAGCTTTGACACTAATCCAGATGACTCTAAGTATCAATCTGGATCCGTATTGAAAGTGGGAGCAATTAGCTAGAGTAGCTCAATGCAGATCATTGTAGACATAGAAATTTGAGAAATACATACGGATCTAAATGTAACAGACTTGGTGACTAAACTTCTCTCATGAAGCAAAACATGATCACACCTTATTACTCTTTGAATGTTAATCACATGGCGATGTGAACTATATTATTGACTCTAGTAAACCCTTTGGGTGTTGGTCACATGGCGATGTGAACTATGGGTGTTATTCACATAACGATGTGAACTATCGGTATTAAATCACATGGCGATGTGGACTAGATTATTGACTCTAGTGCAAGTGGGAGACTAAAGGAAATATGCCCTAGATGCAATAATAAATTTGTTATTTATATTTTCTTATATCATGACAAATGTTTATTATTCATGCTAGAATTGTATTAACAGGAAATTTAGTACATGTGTGAATACATAGACAAAAAAGTGTCCCTAATAGCCTCTACTTGACTAGCTCGTTGATCAAAGATGGTTATGTTTCAGAAGCATAGAGATGTGTTGTCATTTGATGAACGGGATCACATCAGTAGGATAATGATATGATGGACAAGACCCATCCGTTATCTTAGCACAATGATCGTTTAGTTTTATTGGTATTGCTTTCTTCATGACTTATACATGTTCCTCTGTCTATGAGATTATGCAACTCCTGAATGCCGGAGGAACACCTTGTGTGCTATCAAATGTCACAACATAACTGGGTGATTATAAAGATGCTCTACAGGTGTTTCTGAAAGTGTTTGTGGTGTTGGCATAGATCAAGATTAGGATTTGTCACTCCGAATGTCGGAGAGGTATCTCTGGGCCCTCTCGGTAATGCACATCACTATAAGCATTGCAAGGAACGTGACTAATGAGTTAGTTGCGAGATGATGCATTACGAAACAAGTAAGGAGACTTGCCTGTAACGAGATTAAACTAGGTATGACGATACCCACGATCGAATCTCGGGCATGTAACATACCGATGACAAAGGGAACAACGTATGTTGTTATGCGGTTTGACCGGTAAAGATCTTCGTAGAATATGTAGGAGCCAATATGATCATCCAGGTTCCGCTATTGGTTATTGACGGGAGATACGTCTCGGTCATGTCTACATAGTTCTCGAACCCGTAGGGTCCACACGCTTAACGTTCGATGACAATCAGTATTATGAGTTTATGTGTTTTGATGTACCAAAGGTTTTTCAAAGTCCCGAATGAGATCATGGAGATAACGAGGAGCCTCGAAATGGCCGAGACATAAAGATTGATATATTGGAAGGTTATATTCGGACACCAGAAGGGTTCCAAAGTGTATCGGGTATTTTTCGGAGTATCGAAAGGTTACCGGAACCCCCCAGGGAGTATGGGCCTTATTGGGCCCTAGTGGCGAAAGTGGGCAGCAAGCAAGATGTGTGGCGCGCTCCCCTAGGCCCAAACCAAATTGGTTTAGGGCTTGGGGGGGGGCGGCCCCCTCCTTCCTTCTCTCTTCCTCCTCCCTTTTCCTAGTAGGACTAGGAAAGGAGGAAACCTACTCCTACTAGGAGTAGGAATCCTACTCCCTTGGCACACCCCTCCTAGGGCCCGCCTCCTCCTGCCTCTATCCTTCATATACGTGGGGAGGGGGAACCCCATAGACACACAAGTTGATTTCTTAGTCGTGTGCGGTGCCCCCTCAAGAGTTACACACCTCGGTCATCTTGTCAAAGTGCTTAGGCGAAGCCCTGCGTTGGTAACTTCATCAACACCATCACCACACCGTCGTGCTAACGAAACTCTCCCTTAGCCTCAAGTGGATCAAGAGTTTGAGGGACGTTACCGAGCTGAACGTGTGCAGATCGCGGAGGTGC
>LR738713.1:131174804-131188617 GCA_902687465.1 Secale cereale | reverse complement strand
CGGCCCCCTCCTTCCTTCTCTCTTCCTCCTCCCTTTTCCTAGTAGGACTAGGAAAGGAGGAAACCTACTCCTACTAGGAGTAGGAATCCTACTCCCTTGGCACACCCCTCCTAGGGCCCGCCTCCTCCTGCCTCTATCCTTCATATACGTGGGGAGGGGGAACCCCATAGACACACAAGTTGATTTCTTAGCCGTGTGCGGTGCCCCCTCAAGAGTTACACACCTCGGTCATCTTGTCAAAGTGCTTAGGCGAAGCCCTGCGTTGGTAACTTCATCAACACCATCACCACACCGTCGTGCTAACGAAACTCTCCCTTAGCCTCAAGTGGATCAAGAGTTTGAGGGACGTTACCGAGCTGAACGTGTGCAGATCGCGGAGGTGCCGTGCGTTTGGTACTTGATCGGTTGGATCGCAAAGACGTTTGACTACATCAACCGCGTTACTAAACGCTTTCGCTTTCGGTCTACGAGGGTATGCGGACACACTCGCCCCGCTCGTTGCTATGCTTCTCCTAGATAGATCTTGCGTGGTCATAGGAAATTTTTGAAATACTACGTTCCCCAACAATTATAATACTCTTTGTGCTTCATTTATATCTTTTGAGCTAGGGTAGTTGCTCTAGTGGTTCAATTATATCTTTTTGAGCACGGCAGTGATGTTATTTTGAAGAAATTGATGAACTCTCATGCTTCACTTATATTATTTTGAGAGTCTCTAAACAACATGGTAATTTTCTTGGGTTATGAATTTAGTCCTATTATGATTGGCATCCAAGGGGGATATAATAAAAATATATCATAAAGAGCATTGAATATATGAGAAATTTGATTCCTTGCAATTGTTTTGAGATATGAAGATGGTGATATTAGAGTCAAGCTAGGAGTGAATTGTGTAGGTTAAAGACATACTTGTGTTAAGGTTTGTGATTCATGTAGCATGCACACATGGTCTTCTAGTTATATGCTGCAGTTGGAGCGCAATTTTATTCTTGATTGTATTCCTTTGTGTGATAGTCGGGAGCGCGCGATGGTTAACTCCTACAAACCTCTCTCCCTAGGATCATGCATAGGACTACTTTGCTTTGAGGGCTAATAAACTTTTTGCAATAAGTATGTGAGTTCTTTATGACTAATGTTGAGTCCATGGATTATACGCACTCTCACCCTTCCACCTTTGCTAGCCTCTCTAGTACCACGCAACTTTCGTTGGTGCATTAAACCCACCTTATACCCTTCCTGAAAACAGTCACCATACCTACCTATCATGGCATTTTCACAGCCATTCCGAGATATATTGCCAGGTAACTCCATCGTTCTGTCATTATGAGTTGAAGTTTATCTTGAATAATAAGTAAATATAAGTGTGATGATCATCATTATTAGAACATTGTCCTATGTGAGGTTATAAAAAAAAGGCTAAAAGAGTCTCTAAAAAAGGGGGAGTCTCCAAAAAAATGAGAGAGAAAAGAGAGAAGGGACAATGTTACTATCCTTTTCCACACTTGTGCTTCAAAGTAGAACCATGTTCTTCATGATAGAGAGTCTCCTATTTTGTCACTTTCATATACTAGTGGGATTTTTTTTATAGAACTTGGCTTGTATATTCCAACAATGGGCTTCCTCAAATGCCCTAGGTCTTCATGAACAAGCAAGTTGGATGCACACCCACTTAGTTTCCTTTTGATCGTTCATACACTTATAGCTCTAGTGCATCCATTACATGGCAATCCCTACTCACTCACATTGATATCAATTGATGGACATCTCCATAGTCCACTAATTTTCCAAGTTGATGTGGGACTTTCAGCCTTCCTTTGTCTACTACCACCTTCTATTCCACCTATACTGCTATGTCCATGGCTCACGCTCACTTATTGCGTGAAGAGTTGAAAAAGCTAAAGCGCGTTAAGAATTATGAAACAATTTCTTGGCTGACACCGGGGTGGTACATAATTTACACTTTGTGTTAAGAAGAGGGAGCATAACAAGACTATATGATTTTGTAGGGATAACTTTCTTTAGCCTTGTTATTTTTGAAGTTTCATGATTTTGCTTTCTGGTATGCTTGAAGTATTTTTTTCTACATTAATGAACTTTTGTTTTGAATCATATGGATCTGAATATTCATGCCATAATAAATAAGATTTCTTGATAAATATGTTAGGTAGCATTCCACATAAAAAATTCTGTTTTTATCATTTACCTACTCGAGGACGAGCATGAATTAAGCTTGGGGATGCTTGATACGTCTCCAACGTATCTATAATTTTATATTGTTCCATGCTATTATATTATCAACTTTGGATGTTTTATATGCATTAATATGCTATTTTATATTATTTTTGGGACTAACTTATTAACCTAGAGCCTAGTGGTAGTTTCTGTTTTGTCCTTGTTTTTGTGTTTTTTTGAAAAGGAATATCAAACGGAGTCCAAACAGAATAAAACTTTTGTGATGTTTTTTCTTGGACCAGAAGACACCCATAAGACTTGGGGAGGAGGTCAGAGGAGTCTCGAGGAGGCCACAAGCCTCAGGGGCGGGCCCTAGGGGGCGCCCCTGGGCTTGTGGGTCTCTCGGGGATCCCCTAACACTAACTCCGCCTCTATAAATTCTCAAATATTCTCATTACATCAGAGGAGTCCATGAAAATACTTTTCCACCTCCGTAGGTCTCTGACCTCGTGAGATCCCATCTGGAGGCCTCTTCCGGCACTCTGCCGGATGGGGATTCGATCACGGAAGGCATCTACATCAACCTTGCTACCCCTCCGATGATGTGTGAGTAGTTTACCAAAGATATACGGGTTCATATCTAGTAGCAAGATGGCTTCTTCTCTATCTCTCTGATCTTCAATACAATGTTGTCCTTGATATCCTTGGAGATCTATTCGTTGTAATCTTTTTTTGCGTGTGTTTGTCGAGATCCAATGAATTGTGGATCAATGATCATATTATCTATGAATATTATTTGAGTCTTCTCTGAATTCTTATATGCATGATTTGATAGCTTTGTATTTCTCTTTGATCTATCGATTTGGTTTGGCCAGCTAGATTGGTTTTTCTTGCAATGGGAGAGGTGCTTTGTGATGGGTTCAATCTTGCGGCGTCCTCACCGTGTGACAGAAAGGGTAGCGAGGCACGTATTGTATTGTTGACATTAAGTATAAAAAGATGGGTTTTATATCACATTGCATGAGTTTATCCCTCAAAATCATGTCATCTTACTTAATGCGTTACTTTGTTTTTAACTTCATACTCTAGATGCATGCTGGATAGCGGTCGATGAGTGGAGTAACAGTAGTAGATGCAGGTAGGAGTCGGTCTACTTGTCACGAACGTGATGCCTATATTCATAATCGTTGCTATAGATATCGTCAGAATTTTGCGCTTTTCTATCAATTGATCGGCGGGAATTTATTTACCCACTGTATGCTTTGTTCGAGAGAGAAGCCTCTAGTGAAACCTATGGCGCCTGGGTATATTTTCCATCATATATTTTCAGATCTATAAAACCAAATACACAAGAATACCTCGCTGAGTTTCATTTACTTTTATTTGTTGTATATCTCTCTATTAGATCTCACTCTTCTTCATGACCGTGAAGAAATTGACAACCCCTTTTTCGCGTTGTGTGCAAGTCTTTGTTAGTTTGTGCAGGTGCATAGATTGGAGACTTGCTTGTGCCTCCTACTGGATTGATACCTTGGTTCTCAACTGAGGGAAATATTTATCTATACTTTCCTGCATCACCCTTTCCCCTTGAAGGAAAAAATCAATGCAAGCTCAAGAAGTAGCAGCCTCATTGACAACAGTAACCTCACATTCAACAGGAAGAATGTGACTAAGCTTCTGTTTGCCTCGCTGGACGCATATCCTTCCATCGTTATTGTCGTCAAACGAATGCCATGAGAACTAAGAAAACCCGGTGCTTATTACACAACTAATTGGTTTTATATTTTCTCCTTGTGTCAGTGCCTACGTAGACATGAAGATTGAAAACAATTAAGGTCTAAAAAAGGAGTAAGTTGAAAGAGCGACAACTGAATAGTAATTCCATTAGAGTATATGGGGGCTTTTAATGTGCATGAAATAATCACCTTTATACACAGATTCTCCAGACATGGAAAACATCGCAACAAGCCAATAATTGTGTTTAGATCAATATTAAAAATTCCAATATATAAGATCTTGACAAAATTATCCACCATTGGTAGGCTATCCAAGGACAAACTCTTCATTGTGCATATAACATAATATTAGTATCCAAAGTTTACTCCAAGATGATACAAAACATATGCGTACAAATGAAAAATGCAGCTTATGATTACAAAAGTGTAGATGATAATATACAGTACCAGAATAAATGTGGAGCCAAACACCATCTTGTGATCATTAAATGAATCACAAATTACACCCAAGGTCTCTAGTTTATGAAGGAAATATGCCCTAGAGGCAATAATAAAGTTTTTATTTATATTTCCTTATATCATGATAAAAGTTTATTATTCATGCTAGAATTGTATTAACCAGAAACTTAGTACATGTGTGAATACATAGACGAAACAGAGTGTCCCTAGTATGCCTCTACTAGACTAGCTCGTTAATCAAAATACAGTTATGTTTCCTAACCATAGACATGAGTTGTCATTTGATCAATGGGATCACATCATTAGGAGAATGATGTGATGGACAAGACTCGTTAGCTTAGCACTATGATCATTTAGTTTTACTGCTATTGCTTTCTTCGTGACTTATACATGTTCCTATGACTATGAGATTATGCAACTCCCGAATACCGGAGGAACACCTTGTGTGCTATCAAACGTCACAACGTAACTGGGTGATTATAAAGATGCTCTACAGGTGTCTCCGGAGGTGTTTGTGGTGTTGGCATAGATCAAGAACATGATTTGTCACTCCGTGTGTCGGAGAGGTATCTCTGGGCCTTCTCGGTAATACACATCATAATAAGCCTTGCAAGCAAACGACTAATGATTGAGTCGCGAGATGATGTATTACGGAACAAGTAAAGAGACTTTCCGGTAACGAGATTGAACTAGGTATGATGATACTGACGATCGGATCTCGGGCAAGTAACATACCGATGACAAAGGGAATAACGTATGTTGTTATGCGGTTTAACCGATAAAGATCTTTGTAGAATATGTAGGAGCCAATATGAGCATCCAGGTTCCGTTATTGGTTATTTACCGGAGATATGTCTCGGTCATGTCTACATAGTTCTCGAACCCGTAGGGTCTGCACACTTAATGTTCAATGACGATTTGTATTATGAGTTATGTGATTTGATGACCGAAGTTTGTTGGGAGTCCCGGATGAGATCACGGACATGACGAGGAGTCTCGAAATGGTCGAGAGGTAAAGATTCATATATTGGAAAGCTATATTCGGACATCGAAAGGTTCCGAGTGATTCAGGTATTTTTTGGAGTACTCGGGAGTTACGGGAATTCGTCCGGGGAGTTAATGGGCCTTAATGGGCCTTAGTGGGAAGAAGAGGCAGCGGCCAAGAGGTGGCGTGCGCCCCTCCCAAGCCCATTCTGAATTGGACAAGGGGTTTGGGGCGCGGCCCCCTCTCCCTTCCTTCTCCCCTCCCCATCCTTTCCCCCTTCTCCTAGTTGGACTAGGAAAGGAGGAAACCTACTCCTACTAGGAGTAGGAATCCTACTCCCTTGGGCGTGCCATAGGAGGGCCGAACCTCTCCCTCTCTCCTCCTTTATATACGTGTCCAGGGGGCACCCCATAGACACACAAGTTGATTTGCAAGTCGTTTGCAGTGCCCCCCTCCACAGTTACACACCTTGGTCATATCGTTGCAGTGCTTAGGCGAAGCCCTGCACCGGTAACTTCATCGTCACCGCCACCACGCCATCGTCCTGACAAAACTTTCCCACGATGCTCAAATGGATCAGGAGTTCGTGGGACGTCATCAAGCTGAACGTGTGCTGAATGCAGAGGTGTTGTATGTTCGGTGCTTGGATCGGTTGGATCTCGAAGATGATCGACTACATCAACCACGTTACTAAACGCTTCCGCTTTCGGTCTACAAGGGTACATGGACATACTCTCCCCGCTCTTTGCTATGCTTCTCCTAGATAGATCTTGCGTGATCGTATTATTATTTTTGAAATACTACGTTCCACAACAGTTGTATCAGAGCCAGGTCTATGCGTAGATGATATGCACGCGTAGAACACAATAAGTTGTGGGCGATAATAGTAATACTGCTTACCAGCATGTCATACTTTGATTCGGCGGTATTGTGAGATGGAGCGGCCCAGACCGAAATTACATGTACGCTTACGCAAGACTAGTTTCACCGTAACGAGCACTCGTTGCTTAAAGTTGACAGGCGTGTGTCTGTCTCTCTCACTTTAATTGAATCGAGTGTGACTACGCCCGGTCCTTGTGAAGGTTAAAACAACACACTTGACGAAAAATCGTTGTGGTTTTGATGCGTAGGTAAGAACGGTTCTTGCTAAGCCCGTAGCAGCCACGTAAAACTTGCAACAACAAAGTAGAGGACGTCTAAGTTGTTTTTGGAGGGCATGTGGTGATGTGATATGGTCAAGACGTGATGAGTTATACGTTATTGTATGAGATGATCATGTTTTGTAAATTATCGGCAACTGGCAGGAGCCTTATGGTTGTCTCTTTATTATATGAATTGTGAAAGCCATGTAATTGCTTTACTTTATCACTATGAGTTAGCGATAGTAGTAGTAGCAATAGTTGGCGAGACGACCACAACGCTACGATGAAGATCATGATGTTAAGCCGGTGATGATGACGATCATGATGATGCTTTGGAGATGGAGATCAAAAGTACAAGATGATGATGGCCATATCATGTCACATATTTTGATTGCATGTGATGTTTACATTATTATGCTTCTTATTTTGCTACGAATGGCGGTAGCATTATAAGATGATCCCTTACAAAATCTCAAGGTACAAGTGTTCTCCCTGAGTATGCACTGTTGCGAAAGTTCGTCGTGCCGAGACACCACATGATGATCGGGTGTGATAAGCTCTACGTTCAAATACAGTGGGTGTAAAATAGTTTTGCACATGTAGAATACTCGAGTTAAACTTGACGAGCCTAGCATGTACAGACATGGCCTCGAAACACTGGAGATCGAAAGGTCGAGCGTGAATCATATAGTAGATATGATCAACATAAGATGTTCACCGTTAAAAACCACTCCATCTCACGTGATGATTGGACATGGTTTAGTTGATATGGACCACGTGATCATTTAGATGACTATGGGATGTCTATCTAAGTGGGATTACTTTAGTAATATGATTAACTGAACTTTAATTTATCATGAACTTAGTCCTGATAGTATTTGCAAATTATGTTGTAGATCAATAGCTCACGTTATAGCTCCCCTATGTTTTTGATATGTTCATAGAGAAAACTAAGTTGAAAGATGTTAGTAGCAATGATGCGGACTAGGCCCATGGTCTGAGGATTATCCTCATTGTTGCACATAAGTATTATTTCCTTGATGCACCGCTAGGTGACAAACCTATTGCAGGAGCAGATGCAGACGTTATGAACATTTGATAAGCTCGACATGATGACTACTTGATAGTTTAGTGCATCATGCTTTACGGCTTATAACTGGGACTTCAAAAACGTTTTGAACGCCACCGAGCATATGAGATGTTCAAAGAGATGAAAATAGTATTTCAGACTCATGCCCGTGTCGAGAGGTACGTATGAGACCTCTGACAAGCACTTTTCCTAAAAGATGGAGGAGAATAGCTCAACCAATGAGAATGTGCTGAGAATGTCTAAGTACTACAATCGCTTGAATCAAGTAGGAGTTAATCTTCCAGGTAAAAGAGCGATTGACAGAGTTCTCTAGTCACTATCACCAGTTTACTAGAACTTCGTGATGAACTATAATATGCAAGGGGTGACGAAAACGATTCCCGAGCTCTTCGTGATGCTGAAATCAATGAAGGTAGAAATCAAGAAAGAGCATCAATTTTTGATGGTTAATAAGACCACTAGTTTCAAGAAAAGGGCAAGGGAAAGAAAGGGAACTTCAATAAGAATGGCAAGCAAGTTGTCACTCCCGTGAAGAAGCCCAAAGCTGGACCTAATCCTGAAACTGAGTTCTTCTAACTTCAAAGGAAATGGTCACTAGAAGCCAAAGTTCCCCAAGTATTTGGCGGATAAGAAGGATGGTAAAGTAAACAAAGGTATATTTGATATACATGTTATTGATGTGTACCATACTATTATTCATAGTAGCCGCTGGGTATTTGATACTAGTTCAGTTGCTACGATTAGTAACTCGAAACAGGAGTTGCAGAATAAACAAAGACTAGTTGAGGGTGAGGTGATGATATGTGTCGGAAGTAGTTCCAAAACTGATATGATCATAATCGCACACTCCCTATTCTTTAGGGATTAGTGTTAAACCTAAATAAATGTTATTTGGTGTTTGCATTGAGCATGAACAAGATTGGATCATGTTTATTGCAATACGGTTATTCATTTAAGTGAGAGAATAATTGTATTCTATTTACATGAATAAAACCTTCTATGGTCATACACCCAAGGTAAATGGTTTATTGAATCTCGATCATAGTAATACACATGTTCATAATATTTAAGCCAAAATATGCAAAGTTGATAATGATAGTGCAACTTATTTGTGGCACTGCCGTTTAGGTCATATTGGTGTAAAGAGCATGAAGAAACTCCATGCTGATGGACTTTTGGAATCACTTTATTATGAATCTATTGATGCTTGCGAACCATGCCTCATGGGCAAGATGACTAAAAATCCGTTCTCCGGAACAATGGAGCGAGCAAGTGACTTATTGGAAATCATACATACTGATGTATGCAAACCAATGAGTGTTGAGCCTCGCGGCGGGTATCATTATTTTATAACCTTCACAGATGATTTGAGCAGATATGGGTATATCTACTTGATAAAGCATATCTACTTGATAAAGCACAAGCCTGAAACATTTGAAAGTTCAAAGAATTTCGGAGTGAAGTAGAAAATCATCGTAACAAGAAAATAAAGTTTCGATCATCTAATCGTGGAGGAAAGTATTTGAGTTATGAGTTTGGTCTTTATTTGAAACAATGTGGAATAGTTTCACAAATCACGCCACCTAGAACACCACAGCGTAATGGTGTATCAGAATGTCATAATCGTACTTTATTAGATATGGTGCGACCTATGATGTCTCTTATCGATTTATCACAATCATTTTGGGGTTATGCATTAAAGACAGTTGCATTCACGTTAAATAGGGCACCATCTAAATCCGTTGATAGGACGCCTTATGAACTGTGGTTTGGCAAAAAAAAAACCAAGTTGTCGTTTCTTAAAGTTTGGGGCTGCAATGCTTATGTGAAAAGGCTTCATCCCGATAAGCTCGAACCCAAGTCGGAGAAATGTGTATTCATAGGATGCCCAAAGGAAACTGCTGGGTACACCTTCTATCACAGATCTGAAGTCAAGACATTTTTTTGCTAGGAATGGATCCTTTCAAGATAAGGAGTTTCTCTCGAAAGAAGTGAGTGAGAGGAAAGTGGAACTTGATGAGGTAATTGTATCTTCTCCCGAATTGGAAAGTAGTACATCACATAAACTATATCCAGTGATTCCTACACCAATCAACGAGGAAGCTAATAATGATGATCATGAAACTTCAGAACAAGTTACTACTAAACCTCGTAGGTCACCAGAGTGCGTTCCACGCCACAGTGGTACGGTAACCCGGTTCTGGAAGTCATGTTACTAGACCATGATGAGACTACAAACTATGAGGAAGCGATGATGAGCCCATATTCTCCAAAATGGCTTGAGGCCATGAAATCTAAGATGGGATCCATGTATGAGAACAAAGTATGGACTTTGGTTGACTTGCCCGATGATCGGCAAGCCATTGAAAATAAATGGATCTTTAAGAAGAAGACTGACACTGATGGTAATGTTAATGTCTACAAAGCTCGACTTGTTGCGAAAGGTTTTCGACAAGTTCAAGGAGTTGAATAGGATGAGACTTTCTCACCCGTAGTGATGCTTAAGTCTGTCCGAATCATGTTAGCAATTGCCCCATTTTATGAATATGAAATCTAGCAAATGGATTTCAAAACGGCATTCCTTAATGGATACCTCAAAGTGGAGTTGTATATGATGCCACCAGAAGGTTTTGTCGATCCTAAAGGTGCTAACAAGTATGCAAGCTCCAGCGATCCGTCTATGGACTGGTGTAAGCATCTCGGAGTTGGAATATATGCTTTGATGAGGTGATCAAAGCATATGGTTTTATACAGACTTCTGGAGAAGCCTGTATTTACAAGAAACTGGGTGGGAGGTCTGTAGCATTTCTGATATTATATGTGGATAACATATTGTTGATTGGAAATGATATAGAATTTCTGGATGGCATAAAGGGATACTTGAACAAGAATTTTTCAATGAAAAACCTCGGTGAAGCTGCTTATATATTAGGCATCAAGATCTGTAGAGATAGGTCAGGCCATTTAATTGGACTTTCACAAAGCACATACCTTGATAAAGTTTTGAAGAAGTTCAAAGTGGATCAGTCAAAGAAAGGTTTCTTGCATGTGTTACAAGGTATGAAGTTGAGTAAGACTCAAAACCCGACCTCGGCAGAAGATAGAGAAATAATGAAAGTCATTCCCTATGCCTCAGCCATAAGTTCTATAAAGTATGCCATGCTGTGTACCAAAAATTTTGTGTACCTTGCCATGAGTTTGGAAAGGAGGTACAATAGTGATCCAGGAGTAGATCACTAGACAACGGTCAAAATTATCCTTAGATACTGGATGACTAAGGAAATGTTTCTCAATTATGGAGGTGATAAAGGGTTCGTCGTAAAGATTTACACCGATGCAAGATTTACACTAATCAAGATGACTCTAAGTATCAATCAGGATGCGTATTGAAAGTGGGAGAAATTAGCTAGAGTAGTTCCATGCAGACCATTGTAGACATAGAAATTTTTGAAAACATACTAATCTGAATGTTACAGACCCGCTGACTAAACTTCTCTCATGAAGCAAACCATGATCACGCCTTAGTACTCTTTGGGAGTTAATCACATGGCGATGTGAACTAGATTGTTGACTCTAGTAAACCTTTTGGGTGTTAGTCACATGGCGATGTGAACTATGGGTGTTATTCTCATAACGATGTGAACTTTTGGTATTAAATCACATGGCGATGTGAACTAGATTATTGACTCTACTGCAAGTGGGAGACTGAAGGAAATATGCCCTAGAGGCAATAATAAAGTTGTTATTTATATTTCCTTATATCATGATAAATGTTTATTATTCATGCTAGAATTGTATTAACTGGAAACTTAGTACATGTGTGAATACATGCACGAAACAGAGTCTCCCTAGTATGCCTCTACTAGACTAGCTCATTAATCAAAAGATGGTTATGTTTCCTAACCATAGACATGAGTTGTCATTTGATCAATGTGATCACATCATTAGGAGAATGATGTGATGGACAAGACCCATCTGTTAGCTTAGCACTATGATCGTTTAGTTTTACTGCTATTGCTTTCTTCATGACTTATACATGTTCCTATGACTATGAGATTATGCAACTCTCGAATACCAGAGGAACACCTTGTGTGCCATCAAATGTCATATCGTAACTGGGTGATTATAAAGATGCTCTACAGGCGTCTCAAGGTGTTTGTGGTGTTGGCATAGATCCAGAATATGATTTGTCACTTCCTGTGTCGGAGAGGTACCTCTGGGCCCTCTTGGTAATACACATCATAATAAGCCTTGCAAGCAAATGACTAATGAGTTAGTCATGAGATGATGTATTACGGAACGAGTAAAGAGCCTTGTCCGTAACAAGATTGAACTAGGTATGAATACCGACGATCGAATCTCAGGCAAGTAACATACCGATGACAAAGGGAATAACGCATGTTGTTATTCGGTTTGACTGATACAGATCTTCGTAGAATATGTAGGAGCCAATATGAGTATCCAGGTTCCGCTATTGATTATTGATCGGAGATATGTCTCGGTCATGTCTACATAGTTCTCAAACCCGTAGGGTCCGCACGCTTAACGTTCGATGATGATTTGTATTATGAGTTTTGTGATTTGATGACCGAAGTTTGTTCGGAGTTTCGGATGAGATCACAGACATGACGAGGAGTCTCGAAATGGTCGAGAGGTAAAGATTCATACTTGGAAGGCTATATTGGGACATCGAAAAGGTTCCCAGCGATTCGAGTATTTTTCGGAGTACCGGGGAGTTACGAGAATTCGTCCAGGGAGTAAATGGGCCTTAATGGGCCTTATTGGGAAGGAGAGGCAGCAGCCAAGAGGTGGCGCGCGCCCCTCCCAAGCCCAGTTCGAAATGGACAAGGGGTTTGGGGCGCGGCCCCCTGTCCCTTCCTTCTCCCCTCCCCCTCCTTTCCCCCTTCTCCTAGTTGGACTAGGAAAGGAGGAAACGTACTCCTACTAGGAGTAGGAATCCTACTCCCTTGGGCGTGCCATAGGAGGGCCGACCCTTTCCTCCTCTCCTCCTTTATATACGTAGCCAGGGGCACCCCATAGACACACAAGTTGATTTGCAAGCCGTGTGCGGTGCCCCCCTCCACAGTTACACACCTTGGTCATATCGTTACATTGCTTAGGCGAAGCCCTGCGCTAGTAACTTCATCATCACCGTCACCACACCATCATGCTGACGAAACTCTCCCACGATGCTCAACTGGATCAAGAGTTCGTGGGACGTCATCGAGCTGAACGTGTGCTGAACGCGGAGGTGCCGTACATTCGGTGCTTGGATCGGTTGGATTGCAAAGACGTTCGACTACATCAATCACGTTACTAAATGCTTCCGCTTTCGGTCTACGAGGGTACGTGGACACACTCTCCCCGCTCATTGCTGTGGTTCTCCTAGATAGATCTTGCATGACCGTAGGATTTTTTTTGAAATACTACGTTCCCCAACAGTTTAGGTGCAGAGGCGTCAATTATTTGTGAAGGTATATAACAATAATCGAGGAGCAACCTTTGAAGTAAAGGGGCATATTAGATGATGAACTGTTGTCCTCCAAAACAAATTCCAATGCTTTGAAGTTGAGGCAACTTTATTTGGAGACAACCGATACAGATTTCTATAACCAAAACAAGCAGCAATCGCTCCAGGGCAGGGGAACTGGAGTGGATGATGTTGTGCAGTAAGGTGTCCGACATAGCAACCACCAAAAGCGGAAGTTTTTTTAGAAGTTGGAGTCGAAGCATTTTTACTAGATTTTCTGGTAGATGGCACCTAGTGAAGGTGGTAGTGTGGGGAGAGGAGGAAAACCACTAGATGGACAACGATGGTGTGGGCAGAAATACATGGTGTTCGGTTCGTGGTGTGTAATTTTCATAGTAATGGTAGAACTCAAGCTGATGGAGTTCTTCAAATTTAGGGGATGTCAGCCAGGTGTCCACCATTCAAGGTATGGACAACATGTAACGTGTCGAGATGAGGCAATGAACGGAGCCCTGGTGGGAGGAGATGATGGCTCTAAGGAGTTCAAAATCATGAACGACAGATAGCCAACAACAATCGAGATTAAGGGGCGTGGCGTTCCATAGAGGGCGCCACCGAGTTGAGAGGCCTTGGAGGCGGCAACAATCCTTGGTGGGGAGAAGCGAGATGATCTCCCAAGGATGGCGTCTGGGACATCGCTGATGCGATCCACACGTGATTCTACAGGTTCGTCGGATCCGCGCGCGGGGGGGGGGGGGG
>LR738713.1:131157435-131174723 GCA_902687465.1 Secale cereale | reverse complement strand
CTCGCTGCTTCTCCCCGCGCTGTCGGGTGCGGGATCTACAAGGATCTACAATCGGTGTTGCCGTCGGTGGGAGCCTCATCTTCTTAGCACTGGGGCCGGTCGACTCCATTTTCCTTGTGGGTGTCTCGTCAAGCTCCCGGGTTTGATCAGAGTAGCGAGAGATGAGCCTAGTGGCAGTGAGAGTGGGGAAGGAGGGCTGGAGTTTTTTGTAGGAGAGAGGAAGAAGGTGAGCGTTTTTTTGTATGAGTGAGGAAGAAGGGGAGCAGCCGGAATTGGGGGGCGACTGAAGCGGGAGAGTCCAACGAGTTGTAGTAGTAATTGGAGGTGAGGAGGAAGGAGTTTTTATTGGGAGAACCCCTCTTTGCTTTTCCTCACAAAAAATGGGCGTTAAGATATATTGGCTTTTGTAACAGCCTAGTTGGCTGCTTTGTTTCGTACTGATCGGTCTTAACACTAGAGGCAGACCATTAGAGACACTCTCTAGCTTATTGCTCATTCAAAAGAAAAAAAGAGGCGCCCTCCAGATGATGGCTCCTCATCGGAAACCTTTTCAACTTTAAAAAAGTTATGGCTCCTTCTTGGGCCCGCTTGGCATCCACCAAATTAGAGGATGCGGTATTGCATGCAGACACTCACACTGGTCATAGCGCGGCAAAATGAGGGGTGATACGTCTCCAACATATCTATAATTTATGAATTATTATTGCCATGTTTACAACAATTCTATATGATTTAAATGGAACTAACCTGGACTGACACTGTTTTCTGCAGAACTACCATGGTGTTTTTTTTGTGTGCAGAAATAAAAGTTCTCCAAATGAGCTGAAACTTTTTGATGATTTTTTGGAACAAAAGAGACCCACGAAGCTTCGTGGGAGGGCCAGAAGAGCCACGAGGTGACCACTAACCACCAGGGCACACCAGGTGCCAAAGTGATGCACTGGTGGTTAGAGGGCACCTTGTAGCCCATCTCAATGTGATACGGACGCCAAAAATTCCTATAAATAGAGAAACCACCGGAAATAACCCTAGATGAGAAGTTCCACCGCCGCAAACCTCTGTAGCCATGAAAAACCAATCTAGACCCTATTCCAGCACCCTGCTGGAGGGGAAAATTACCACCAGAGGTCATCTTCATCATCCCAGCGGTCACCATGATGAGGAGGGTATAGTACACCTTCGGGGCTAAGGGTTTGTACCAGCAGCTATGTGTTTAATCTCCCTCCCCCTCTCTCTTGTGTTCTTGATTTGGCACGATCTTGATGTACCATGAGCTTAGTTAATACAGTTGGATCATATGGTGTTTCTTCCTCTCTACCTTGTTGTGATGGATTGAGTTTTTCCTTTGAGATTTCATTGTTATCGGATTGAATACTTTTATGGATTTGAGATAACTTGATGCATGTCTTGGCACTCAACTCATGATTCCCGAAGTGACATTAGGGTAATCTATGCATAGGGGTTGATGCATGTTTTTGTCCTTGTTTCTCTGGTAGAAATCTTGGGGCACTCTTTGAGGTTCTTTGTGTTGTATTGAGTATTATGAATTTGAGATAGTTTGATGCATATCATATAATCAACTCACGGATACTCGCAGTGACATTTGAGTATCTAGATGACATTAGAGTTGGTTGGTGTGTATCATATGGCGTTATTTCAGTACAAATTTTGATAGATCGATCAGATAGGATAACTTGGTGCTATTTTAGTGCGAACTCTTGGTAGATCGACCGGAAAGAATAACTTTGAGGAGGTTTCGTACCCAACAAACAATTTCTTCTTATGTTGTCAGCTAGATAAGAACTTTAGAGTGATTCATCATCACACATTGAGGGGTGGTTATATGATCCAATTATATTAGCATTGTTGACATATTGCAGTAGTGAAAGTACGAACCATAGGCCTTGTTTTCAAGCACTGCAATACCATTTGTGCTCACTTTTGCAACTTGCTACCTTGCTGTTTTTTTATTGTTCGTATTAAAAAAAAAATCAATATCTACTATCATTACTACACTTGTATCACCATCTGTTCATAGAACTAGTGCAACTATACAATTTACCATTGTATTTGGTGTGTTGGGGACACAAGAGACTCTTTGTTATTTGGTTGCAGGGTTGTTTGAGAGAGACCATCTTCATCTTAAACCTCCCACGGATTGATAAATCTTAGGTCATCCACTTGAGGGAAATTTGCTATAGTCCTACAAAACTCTGCATTTGGAGGCCCCAACACGAGTCTACAAGAACAAGTTGTGTAGAACACATCAAGCTCTTTCTTGGCGCTGTTGCCGGGGAGGTGAGTGCTTAAAGGTATATCTTTAGATCTTGTAATTGAATATTCTAGTTTCTTGTTTTATCACTAGTTTGGTTTATAAAAGGAAACTACAAAAAATGGACTTGAGGTTGCCTCATATTATTCGTCTTCATCATGTCTTTCTTGAAAATCATGGATCAAAAATGCGCTCAATTGATAGAAGAAGAATTCAATAAAATGTTTGGCATAAAATATTTGAATGATGAGCATGATTGCAATGTTGTTAGTATGATTTCTTTGAATATCCATGATGCTAATGATATGCAAAGCCATAAGATTGGGGATCCTATGTTTGATGAAGATGATATATTTAGTCCCCCAAGTTTTGATATGCAAATTTGTTATAATGGTAGCATGCCTCCTATTTATGATGATTACAATGATGAATGTGGGTTTCGAAGAGTGTCAACTCTAGGTAATGATCCCACTATTTTGGAGGGTGTTGAATCTTTTTACAATATTGATAAAAGTGGATTTAGAGAGGTCATGACTTTATTTAGTGATTAATCTACTATTTTGGAAGAGGTTCCAATTGATTATGACAACAAAGTTCCTATCTATGATGATTACGGTGATGAGATTTATGGTATAAAGAATAATAATAACTATGAAATTTTCATCATGATTTTAGTGCTCAAATTAACTATGTCAATCAAGTATCTCATGATACTTATTTTGTTGAGTTTCCTCCCACTACTATTAATGAGAAGAATTTGGCTTATGTGGAGAGTAATAAAAATTCTATGTGTGTAGATCATGAACAAAATACTTTATTTGATAGGTATATTATTGAATTCATTCATGATGATACTGAAAATTACTATGAGAGAGGAACAAATGCTTGCAGGTATGCAATAATATCAAGTTCCCTCTCTATGTGTTGAAACTTTTATAGTATTGCTTGTTTTGCCTTCCTATGCTAGTTGATTATTGCTCCCGTAAATTGTTTGCTCACAAAATCCCTATGCATAGAAAGCGGGTTAGACTTAAATGTGCTTGTCATGACATTCATGATGCTCCCGTTATGTTTCAATTCTCTACTCCTATGTGAGAACCATTAAAATCATCATGCCTAGCTCTAAAGGCATTAAAGAAAATCACTTTTGGAATACAACCCAACACTTATACCTACTATTTTGTGTGTTAACATGATTAAGCTACCGTAGTAATCATGTTTTATAGCCTTTGTAACAATAAAGTGCCAAGTGAAGTCTTTGGGATAGTGTGGATGATACTTGACTTGATTCTGTGTAAAAACAGAAAGTTTTGCGTCCAGTGCAGAAAATTCTATAAATTA
This sequence comes from Secale cereale, assembly GCA_902687465.1. Taxonomy (NCBI): domain Eukaryota; kingdom Viridiplantae; phylum Streptophyta; class Magnoliopsida; order Poales; family Poaceae; genus Secale; species Secale cereale. The sequence continues at coordinate 131,171,110 of LR738713.1, read as the reverse complement.
CTGGGACATGATAATTTTCAGAATTTTTTACACATGATTGATATACAAAGTTTCCATGTTGTCCTAATTTTTCAGAATTTTTAGAGTTGCATAAGTATGGTCATTGTCCAGATCATTACAGACTGTTCTGTTTTTGACAGATTCTGTTTTCAATGCATAGTTTGCTTGTTTTAATGTTTCCATAGCTTATATTTGTTGAAACCAGATTTTTGCAAGGTCAATAACTTAATTATGATGGCTTCAAATGAAAAAGTGATCTAAATTAAAAAGTTCCGTATTGTCAATGTGAACACATTTGTAGTTTGGGCCATCGCCACCCGATCACATCTCAAAGGCCGAAACTATGCTCAAAATACTAAGATCTTTTATTTAGAGTACTGTTTAGCAGATTAAGCCTCCAAGACGATCTCATATGAGAAAATATTCTACATGGATAGTCTTCCTCTCGTCGAAACGACCAATTTTGATACAAAGACCGTCTAAATCCGAGTTCGTATGCAAAAGTTACGGTCAACATGGTGCGGACCAGCTAGAGATCAAAATATTACGCTGGACATCTGATACGTCCATTTTATATCATGCTTTTATGTTGATATTTATTGCACTATGGGATGTTATTACACGTTATGTCACAATACTTATGCCTTTTCTCCCTTATTTTACAAGGTTTACATGAAGAGGGAGAATGCCCGCAGCTGGAATTCTAGGCTGGAAAAGAAGCAAACTCTGGAAACCTATTATGCACAACTCAAAAAGCCCACAAACTCCATAGGACATCGTTTCGGAAAATATAAAAAATATCTGGTGAAAGAAGATCATCAGGGGGGCCACCACTTGTCCACGAGGGTGGGGGCGCGCCCCCCTCTCTGGGCGCGCCCCCTGCCTCGTGGGCCCCCCGATGGCCCCCTGATGCCCATCTTCTCCTATCTGAGGTGTTTTGACCTGTAAAAAAAATCATAAGGAGGCTTTTGGGACCAGACGCCGCCGTCTCGAGGCGCAACCTTGGCGGAAACCAATCTAGGGCTCCAGCAGAGCTGTTCTGCCGGGGATACTTCCCTCCGGGAGGGGGAAATCGTCACCGCTGTCATCACCAACAACTCTCCCATCTTGGGGAGGTCTATCTTCATCAGCATCTTCACCAGCACCATCTCAAACCCTAGTTCATCTCTTGTATCCAATCTTTGTACCCAAACCTCAGATTGGTACCTGTGGGTTTCTAGTAGTGTTGATTACTCCTTGTAGTTGATGCTAGTTGGTTTATTTGGTGGAAGATCATATGTTCAGATCCATTATGCATATTAATACCCCTCTGATCATGAACAATATTATTTCTTGTGAGTAGTTACTTTTGTTCCTGATGACATGGGAGAAGTCTTGCTATAAGTAGTCATGTGAATTTGGTATTCGTTCGATATTTTGATGAGATTTATGTTGCCTCTCCTCTAGTGGTGTCATGTGAATGTCGACTACATGACACTTCACCGTTATTTGGGCCTAGAGGAAGGAATTGGGAAGTAATAAGTAGATGATGGGTTGCTAGAGTGATAGAAACTTAAACCCTAGTTTATGTGTTGCTTCGTAAGGGGCTGATTTGGATCCACTTGTTTCATGCTATGGTTAGGTTTACCTTAATACTTCTTTTGTAGTTGCGGATGCTTGCATTAGAGGTTAATCAGAAGTGGGAGGCTTGTCCAAGTAAGGACATCTCCCAAGAACCGGTCCACCCACATACCAAATTATCAAAGAACCAAACGCGAATCAGATGACCGTGATGCAAACTAGCTTGACGATAATTCCCATGTGTCCTCGGGAGCACTTTCCTTCATATAAGAGTTTGTTCAGGCTTGTCCTTTTCTTCAAAAACTATTGGGCCATCTTTCTGCACCTTATTTACTTTTACCTTTTGTTACTTGCTACCAATTACCCTATCACAAAAATATCTGTTACCTATAATTTCAGTGCTTGCAGAAAATACCTTATTGAAAACTGCCTATCATTTCCTTCTGCTCCTCGTTGGGTTCGACACTCTTACTTATTGAAAGGACTACGATAGATCCCCTACACTTGTGGGTCATCAAGATTCTTTTCTGGTGCCGTTACGGGGGAGGTTAGTGCTTGAAGGTATATCTTTAGATCTTGCAATCGAATCTTTTAGTTTCTTGTTTTATCACTAGTTTAGTTTATAAAAGAAAACTACAAAAAAATGGAATTAAAGTTACCTCATATGCTTCATCTTTTTTATATCTTTCGTGAAAATGATGGGAAGGAAAATTGTGCTCAAGTACTAGAAGAAGAATCACATAGAATGCTTGGCATAAAATATGTGCATGATGAGCATGATTGCAATGTTGTTAGTATGAATTCTTTGAATACCCATGATGCTAATGATATGCAAAGCCACAAGCTTGGGGAAGCTATGTTTGATGAAGATGATATCTTTAGTTCCCCAAGTTTTCATGAGCAAATTTATTATGATGAAAGCATGCCTCCTATTTATGATGATTATATTGATGAAAGTGGATTTGGAGAGGTCATGACTTTATTTAGTGATGAATCCACTATTTTGGAAGAGGTTCCAATTGATTATGAGAACAAAATTTCTATCTATGATGATTATTGTGATGAGTTGTATGCTATTAAGAATAATGATAACCATGAAACTATTCATCATGATTTTAGTTTTCAATTGGATTATGCTTCACATGATAGTTATTTTGTTAAGTTTGCTCCCACTACTATGAATGAGAAGAATTTTGCTTATGTGAAGATTAGTAAAATTTCTATGCAAGTAGATCATGAAAAGCATGCTTTATGTTCTGGTTATATTGTTGAATTCATTCATGATGCTACTGAAAATTATTATGAGAGAGGATCATATGCTTCTCCATATTGCAATAATATCAAGTTTCCTCTATACGTGCTTAAAATCTTGAAGTTATGCTCGTTTTCCCTTCCTATGCTAGTTGATTATCGTTACCATAAGTTGTTTGCTTACAAAACCCCTATGCATAGGAAGTGGGTTAGACTTAAATGTGCTAGTCATATTCTTCATGATGCCCCCTTTATGTTTCAATCCTTATCTTTTATGCGAGCATCATTGAAATCATCATGCCTAGCTAGGGCGTTAAACGATAGCGCTTGTTGGGAGACAACCCAACTTTATATTTTTTTTGCTTTTTGCTTATGTTTAGGAATAAATATTTCATCTAGCTTCTGTTTAGATGTGGTTTTGTGTTTTAATTAGTGTTTGAGCCAAGTAGAACCTTTGGGAAGACTTGTGTGAAGTTTATATGATCTTGCTGTAAAAAACAGAATCATTAGCGCTCACTAGAATAGTCACCAGATTTTACTAGAGTGTGCTATTTAGTTGATTCTTTGTGTAGATGATTAATAGACAAATTCCTCACGTTTACCAATTTAGTTATTTGTTTTGGAGTTACAGAAGTATGCGAAAGTTACAGATTACTATAGATTGTTCTGTTTTTGACAGATACTGTTTTTCGTGTGTTGTTTGCTTATTTTGATGAATCTATGAGTAGTATTGGAGGATATGAATCATAGAGAAGTTGCAATACAGTAGGTTTAACACCAATATAAACAAAGAATGAGTTCATTACAGTACCTTTGGGTGGTGGTTTGCTTTCTTATACTAACGGAGCTCATGAGATTTATTCTAAGTTTTGTGTTGTGAAATTTTCAAGTTTTGAGTATTGCTTTGATGGACTATCGAACAAAGAGTGGAAAGAGCCAAAGCTTGGGGACGCCCAAGGCACCCCAATGTAAAATTCAAGGACAACCAAAAGCCTAAGCTTGGGGATGCCCCGGGAAGACATCCCCTCTTTTGTCTTCATCTATCGGTAACTATACTCGAGACTATATTTTTATTCACCACATGATATGTGTTTTACTTGGAGCATCATGTATGATTTGAGTCTTTGCTTGTTAGTTTGCCACAATTATCCTTGCTGGACACACCTTTTTGAGAAAGATAAATATAGCCTATGAATTGTTAGAACACTCTATGTGCTTCACTTATATCTTTTGAGTTGAATAGTTTGCTCTACTGCTTCACTTATATCTTTTTGAGCACGGTGGTAATTTTATTCTGTAGAAATTGTTGATCTCCCATGATTCACTTATATCCTTTCGAGAGTCTATTAGAACATCATGGTAATGTGCTTTGGCTATAAAACTAGCCTTAACTTGGTAGGCATCCAAGATGAATGTAGTAAAAACCTTCATACAAAGTGCATTGAATATGATGAGAAGTTTGATACTTGATAATTGTTTTGAGATATGAGGATAGTGATATTAGAGTCATGCTAGTGGAGTTATTATGAAATGGAGAAATACTTGTGTTAAAGTTTGTGATTCCCGTAGCATGCACGTATGGTGAACCGCTACGTGACGAAGTTAGAGCATGAGGTATTTGTAGAGTGTCATCCTTTGTGTGGAGGTCGGGGGCGCGCGATGGTTAACTCCTACCAACCTCCCCCCTAGGAGCATGCGTTGAATGCTTTGTTTTGATGACTCATAAATTTTTGCAACAAGTATATGAGTTCTTTATGACTAATGTTGAGTCCATGGATTATACGCATTCTCACCTCCCACCATTGCTAACCTCTCTTGTACCGCGCAACTTTCGCCGGTACCATACATCCACTATATACCTTCCTCAAAACAGCCACTATATACATTCCTCAAAACAGCCACCATATCTACCTATCATGGCATTTCCATAGCCATTCCGAGATATATTGCCATGCAACTTTCCACCGTTCTGTTCATATGACACGCTTCATATTGTCATATTGCCATGCATGATCATGTAGTTGACATCGTATTTGTGGCTAGGCCACCATGCATAATTTTTCATACATGTCACTCTTGATTCATTGCACATCTCGGTACACCACCGGAGGCATTCATATAGAGTCATACTTTGTTCTAGTATCGAGTTGTAATATCGAGTTGTAAATCAATATAAGTATGATGTTCATCATTATTAGAGCATTGTCCCAAAGAATAAAATAGAAGGAAAGGCCAGGAAAAGAAAGGCCCAAAAAAAGAAAAAAAAAGAAAAAAAAAGAAAAAAAGGGGCAATTGCTACTATCTTTTTCCACACTTGTGCTGCAAAGTAGCACCATGTTCTTCATGATAAAGAGTCTCATGTTTAGTCACTTTCATATACTAGTGAGAATTTTCATGTGGCACCCCGATCCGCATGGAACAGGGGGCCTTCGCACGTCAGCCCTGGAATACACCTGACGCACGACAGGTCCATGATACAACATTCTAGGTACAATAATATTCATCAAATAACCAGGTATAAGATTACATCATTGATGAATATAATTATCTGGCATAGCCCTAAGGCTATTTACATAGCACCGGATGGCTAATTAACCGGCGGCGGAAGTCTTGGTTGGGCCGGCGTAACATCTCTGTCTGGGCTCCACAACTCACAATACTGGCAAGATTATGGCCTAGCGCGACGGAGCAAATGATCCAAACAAGAGTGACCTACAAAACTGGCATGACACGCCAGGTCAGTACATTGAATGTACTTGCAAGACAACCAAATACATATCATCCAAACAGGCAGAAGACATGGCAAGAACCAAGCACATGCAACAAACTACCTCATATCAGAACATGGCATGCAATTAGGATAAAGGAGACTGAACTATTACATAGCATCATGACATATCCAATTAATTTCAATATGGTGATAGCAGCATAATAAACTATCTTACTCATGGCATAACTTAATGAATAGAACCGAGCATGGCATGGCATCATGAGACTAAAAATAAACTACTATTCATACATAAACAAATGCAGACATAACATATTACAAAATCTAGTACTACCATGGCTTCTTAAAAATGCAAACTATAAGTCATGCAAAATAATCAAAGTTGTACACCGATTTCATCGAACTATAATACCAACGGGGTATATTACCACACAGCCGCAACCTTTTTGGTGATCGCAACCCCAACCAACACTTGGTCTCCAATATTCACCGAGAACTCGTCTCGTGATTACAACTTACTCTTGACTTCACATGACTATTTCATTCAAGTACCATATTAACAAATTTTATTATATCTAGTTTATCCTCCATTCCGATCGAGACCCAATAGTGTGACCTACTACGAACTGTATGCTATCGATAGACTTTGTAAACACTCTGCAGAGGTAGCACACTATACCCACACCACGGAACCCATGGCCTCGTCATCCCATTCGGGTGGACCAACGGTGTTCCGACGAAACCGAACTACTATCATGACACTCTCCCGGCCACTCCGACTCTTCCCTATTGGGCTAGTCCTGGGTGGCCTTGTGTCTACCAAAGACACATCGACCAACGTCGTGGCCAAACTGTCCCAAACGGGGACTCGGTACCATAACAAAAACAACTACGGGCACACAAGGCTTATGTTCGTCTACCTGATCAGGGTAGAACGTGTCCATAACCTTCCCTCGTTGGAGGCACCGGCGAGAGGCACAACAATAGTTCGTATTAAGGCCTTCCCATAAAGGCAAATGTGGCTGCACTGAAAAGTTCGATTTGGTGGCACTATGAAACGATCCCATCGATGACGGAGGAGTTTGTTATGATAAAATCATTTTTATTATCTCTCCATCATCATGAGCATATTTAGCAAGAATGCAACAATGAGCATGCAACATACAAAAGCATATACAAAATATTGAACTTCTCAGGTGCACAGGTTATAACATAAAGAATATGACAATACTATGTACTAGCATATCAATGGTGCATTAAAAGCATCATAGAATTTTATAACGATGGCATAAAAAGCAAGTAGAGTTGCAACATGGCATTCTTAATAACAACATCCTAACTAGCATGGCAAGAGATATCATGACAACACAAGCATGCATGAAAATACATAAAGGAAAGATTGCAGCTGAAAACAATAAGCCAACGACTGCAACTACACATGCACAAGATACAAGCAAAGTCAATGTGCGAGTCTGGAGCTTATGATAATAGGTTGGCTTGCCTGGGGGTCGACAAATACTCTGGGAAAAAGTGCGAAACGATCACGGAAGGATTCGCTGGAAACAGTTCTCTCTCGGAGGGGGCTGTTTACGACAAGGGCAAAATGGTCATTTTCATAATGCCAAAATATTATGAAAATGACACCAACGGAACGGGCTCAACGAAACGAAGACGTGGGCTTTGTATTTCACCTGATTAGTAGCTACGGGTAAAAAGATATGACCGTTTAACTACCAAGGACTCATCTGTAAAGAAAATCCTTACAAACTGGCCCCTGACAGAAAAACAGATCGCATATTTCTCAGAAATATGCTTTCTGGTGAGGAAAGCACATTCTGGCCCGAAGAAGAGGAATAATGCGCTTTCGGTGATTCAAAGCGTACTTCCCAGAATACGCTTTCGCGTGAGGGAGACGGCTTCGAGGCGGGGTGCCGCCACTTATCCACGTGGCCGACTGGGCCACGCCCTTCTCTCGCAGACAAGTGGGGCCGCGTGAGGAGGGGCCCGCCTGGCTGGGCATCTTCAACCTCCCGCTCGGGAGAGAGCAAAGCCGAGGGAGGCGTCCGCCCGGACGGCGATCGCCGGCGCGTCCGACCACCTCTCGAGGCGCACGATCTACCCAGGAGATCAGGGCGGAGAGGTGCATCGGATGAGGGTGGTTGCGGCGGCGACAAGCACTGTAGAAGAAGCAGCAAGGTCCGCGGTGGAGAAGGGGGTTCGGTCGCCGACGAGGTGGTGGCTACGGTGGAGGAGAGGAGGGGTTGAGGCCACCGGGAGACTCACTGAACCCTAGGGAGAGCAGTGGTGGAGATGGAACGGCAAGAGGGGGGCGGCATCGCCGGAATCGAGCGAAGCCCGAGGCGGCGGCCATGGTGGCGATGGGGTCAGAGAGAGGCTCTGAGGACGAGAGGAGGGGATGGGGAGGCGTTGTGGCTGAGGACGAGCTCGAGCGCTCTATTTATAGCCACGGGAGAGCTCGGGTAGGGGGGCGAGGTGGCAAGCGGCGTGCGACGTGTCCGTGCACCGGTGAGGGCGCAGGCGCAGCCAAGGCTCATGAGGAGGCACGGGAAGGCGACGAGGGGGATCAAGACGAACGCCAGAGGGTCACAGAGATGAGGAAGGCGTGCGGATGAACGGAGGAAGAAGACATCGGTGAGGAAGATGACGATGCACAGGAGCACACTATTCCGGTCGTTGGCACAGCTCGCCGGAGAAGAAAACAGAGGGGGCAGGAGTTCCAGGGGGAAGAGGACGGCAAAGGGGAGCTGTAGGACATTAATGGCGAGGTCAGAGACGGTCAGAGCAGCGATGCCGATGACAATAGTGGCTAGACCACCGTTTTAGCTGGCTTGCCTCGTGGTCACCACTGGCATGGCACGCTCTGGGATTTCTACTGATGTAAATTCATGTCTACCGCATAGTCCTTCCAGCGTGGAGTGTTACCATGGTAAAGAATCGGGCAGAAACAAACTGAGCTAAGTAAACCAAGCTCTAGAAGTTTACTGCTGCAAACTTTACCACACTCCAGAGAGTAAACCAGAGAGGGTAAACGGTAAATAGGTTGTCTAGGAGGTTTAGGGGACAAAGGAATACGATCCTGGGAGTTTTGAGGTAAAATGGACAACTATTGACAATAGTTGCTGTAGAACCACCAAATCTGACCCAAAAACTGAATGATGAACAAGCACTCACTAGGAGTGTTGGATTGGGCTATAACTTGGCAAACCCTGATGATTTGGACATACTATGATGCTGTAAAAAGTTCATACCAAATGGAATTACCAAAATGGTACTTCCTTCACAGCTATCATTTCTGTCCAAAAACTTCAGAAAAGTCCTCAGGGGAAATGGCTAGATGAAATGAGCCACAATCTTTTGGAGATAGGTTATATGGATATGAGAAGCCCTGGGAATATTTTCAGCCATAATGGAGCAAGATAAAATACACTTGCTCCACAAACTGAAAATTTGGACAGAAAACAAGAATTGCTCCCGTGCTCACATAGTCCCATTAAATGAACTGAATTTGGGTGGAGGCTAATGTCTTGGAGTGATGGACAGGATGGAAGAGTTTCATCCCATTTGAAAAATTCATGAAGGTACTTCCTTCACAAACTTGCATTCTGGTCAGAAACTTTGAAAAATTGCCCAAGGAGCTAGGATGAAATGATTGAGCTCATATTTGGTATCCATGGGTGATTTATCAATTTTAACCACCCTGCAAAATTACAGCTCATTTGGAATTAAGAATGGGGCACTTCCTTTACAAAGTTTTAGAGAAGGCAGAAACTTGCATTAGATCATGTGCCAAAATTTTGAACTGTGGGACATGATTTAATGATGGAACTAATGATTCTATAGCAAGGGCAAGCTCCACAATTTATGGGAGAATTTTCTTTGCTATAGAAATAACAGTTCCTTTGGAAAATGGCAAAGATGCAATATTGGCCAAAAATAGAAAAAGGCAACTTTCCTTATCTTAATTGTGGCCAATATTCTTGCCAGAGCTTGGATTAGGCATGAGCATCATCTCCACCAATCCTCATGGATTTTTGAGATGCAAAACTATGCCTCTGGATTTTATTCCTCAAATAGATAATAAAAGGAATAAATCACCATTCAAAAATATTGCATAGGTTTTAGCAATATTCTTGCATATCCAAGAAGTATGAAGACAAGGTGGTCTCTAGAAAAGGATAGAGTGATCAACAGATCAAAGAAAGTGATGGCTCCTTTGTAATCACAAGGGCCACCTAGAAATTCCAAAAGCTTGGAATTAGGGTTTGAGAGAGCTTAAGGTGATGCAAATGAGGTCTTGCCTATTGACAAAGGCATGAGCAAGGTTTTGAAAGGTTGAAAATGACCAGAAATCTCTGGGTCATGTGGAAGTCCTCGGGAGAAAATTTGAAAGAGGGTTGCTAGGAAGAAATCACATCACAAAATTGATAACCCAATTTTGAGGCTGTGACAACTCTTCCCTCCTTAAAAAGAATCTCGTCCTCGAGATTTCTATGGTTAGAGCAACCATAAAAGATAGCCATCCCGGGGAAAAACCCCTGGGTTAAATTAACCCTTTGGCTGGATATAGATGAGTTGGGGTACCGATAATTGGTACACCCAAAGAGTCATGGGCAAAACAGGGTTACCCCACGCATAGGGGCACTCGAGATCAGACTCACGACAAATGCTGGATGCACCCTAATGAATAGTGGTTTCACCCGCTGACAAGTGGGTCCAGGGCCCACTGGCAGCCTCCTTCTTCTACCTCCGGTTGGCTACTTCATCTCCATCGTTGCTCCGCGTGCGGCTTAGCGCAGCGCACATCTAGCTTCTAGGGCGATGAGGACCCTAGTGCTGTAGTGCGTGGCGTGCACGGTGACGATGCATCGAGCACTCACGTCGCGGGCCAGCACTTTGTCGGCACTGCTCGCGGATTCGCCTCCTGGACGTCGGTGGACGGGCGACGAGTGATTTCCCTGGACATCGCTCACCGTACACCAGAGTTGGGCTATAAAAACGGCAGCGCGGCTTCTCCTCCAACACACCAACGCAATGCCACTCTACTACCTCTTCGGTTTGGACGAGATCGAGACAAGCTCCTTTGGCGAGGCGGTGTTCTTGGTGGCTCTGCGGTGGTTCCTGGCTGCTCTGTTGGGCACGCTGATCGGCTCGTCGTTCCTTCTGATGATACTCATTAGGAACGAGCGGGCTCGAGGCAATGCGCGGATCGGGGTGGTGGATCGAGGTGCAGGAGAAGATGGTGTACTGGGTGGTCCTCCGCCACGCTTGGTTCTCCGTCGCTTTGCGCCGGTAGAGTAAGTGCGTGATGCGATGGAGCGGGGTGGCGACTTGCCTGCGTTATGCAAAGCAGAGGTGAGGGTGACGGGGTCCAGATGCTTGTGAGGTGGCTGCTCAAGATGCATACTGGGGTGCGGGAAAAGCTTTCGTGGATGATTCCACGAAAAAGTAGGTGTATAGGTAGAATCAGAATGGAAAGCCGTATTGCAATCGATGTACTGGTGTGAGAGAAATAAAGTTGGCAGTGTTTTCTCCGGAAATGAAATCGAAAACGAGAGTTAAATACGGGAATTTACCAGATGGAAAGGCCTATGCGAGGCGCTGATTTTGGAAAGCCGGGCACATGAGGTGTGCACCAATAGAGAGAAGATATGTGACTTTGCTTGCCCACAAGTACTGCCAAAAAGTACTCATGGGTGAACTAAGTGTGCGTGTGGCATGCAGCATAATTGGAACTAGCAAACAGAAGAAATGCAAGGAAGAACACACCAGTCAAAACATTCTAAAGTGTTTTAATGCTAGCGGGTATATGTAATCCTGGTGCACTTATACTTACACTAGCGCACATTTTATTATTTTAAACTCGGGACGAGTCAATGTTATGTTAGTGTATGTGATCTACTAATTAAAAGATGGTGAGCAAAATACCGCCAACCCTGTCAAACATTTCTGCTTCATAGAGCGACAAGCAAAAACCAAACAAAACTCAAAAGCACACAAACATACGTATCATACAGATTACACCAGTACAACATCCAACAAAGCACGGATGCGCTACGCGCTACACGAGACTACTCTCTCCGTGATACAAAATTTTACCCCCTTATCGAGGATGAACAGACTGACCCACTTGCAGAAACACCTGACTGCGTGACTAAATTCATGCAGAAGGCTGAGCTTGTCGGGGTTCTCCGGGAGGACGAAGACTGAGCCAATCACCATCTTCATCATTTGACAACACTATGGGTGGGGATTCGGCTACTGCGGGTGTGGCTGAGGTTGATCCCATTAAGTGCTGTTGGTGGATCAGGTAAAGAGCTTGGTCGAAGGAGATGGGGGTTGGTCTAGGCCACGTCATAGGCCAAGAAGGTAACACTAGTTCATAGGGCATGGGATGAACAACTTGAGATGCGAACCTACGAGCTTCACGGTAGGCTTCCTTGACAACTCGTACCGCAACATTGTCCAGGGTTCTAAACTCGGCAAGGATATTGGAAATCATCATCCCCTGAGCAGTGATATACTGCACCAGGTGAGCGATTGTGGGGTCATCCCCTTGGATAACTGGAGAAGGTTGCATTACTGCTTTTTCACAATAGGGAAAAAGAAGAACTCCCGCTTCTCTACCACTTGCGGGAACTTGGTTCGGAGGTGAAGGATGGCCTCCATAGCAGTGGCCTGAATAGCCAAATCAGTAGTGGGCATGGCTCTGCCATGGAGAACCAAGGACTGACCATCTGCTGCAGGACCTGGGCAGATGTGTACTCTAGCATCATAGCGATGAAGGTAAGGGACGGGGGATGACTGAAACACCAGATATTCGGGGCTGGCATTATAGCCCAAGGCTCTGCTGAGCATCTCAATGAGAACAGGTGGAAAGCTAGGGTGGTTGACAGCAAAGGTGCGGGTGTAAAACTTGGAAGCTTTTAGGGCTCTAGTCATGGCTGGACTGTTACTAGCTAGGCTTCTCTGCAGAGACATGGCAGACTGAGGAGTGAGAGGTCCGGTTGGCAGAAACTGGGTTTTATAGGCGGCTATGCGGGACATGCCCGCATGGTGTGGCACTTTACCCTGATGGGTAAGCGGTGCGCCCGACTAAAAAAGATAAGGGCGCTATTCGCTCCACGGATAACTAGGCGGGGACAGCGGGGTGAGGACGTGTCGGTACCGACTACGCCACCTATTGATTAACAGTAGCCATGCCGGATGCTGGGGACGGGTCAAATCCCTTAGAGTTATTAAGGGTTGATGGTGGTGGTGATCTAAGGCTAGGATAATCTATGCCAGCCTGGCTGCTCTGATACCATCTTCCTGTGGCTCCCCAATCCGCATGGAACAGGGGGCCTTCGCACGTCAGCCCAGGAATACACCTGATGCACGACAGGTCTATGATACAACATTCCAAGTACAATAATATTCATCAAATAACCAGGTATAAGATTACATCATTGATGAATATAATTATCTGGCATAGCCCTAAGGCTATTTACATAACAGCGGAAGGCTAATTAAATGGCGGCGGAAGTCTTGGTTTGGGCGGCGTAACATCTCTGGCTGGGCTCCACAACTCACAGGTCTCGCAAGATTAGGGCCTAGCGCGACGGAGCAATCGATCCAAACAAGAGTGACCTACAAAACTGGCATGACATGCCAGGTCAGTACATTGAATGTACTTGCAAGACAACCAAATACATAGCATCCAAACAGGCAGAAGACAAGGCAAGAACCAAGCACATGCAACAAACTATCTCATATCAAAACATGGCATGCAATTAGGATAAAGGAGACTGAACTATTACATAACATCATGACATATCCAATTAATTTCAATATGGTGATAGTAGCATAATAAACTATCTTACTCATGGCATAACTTAATGAATAGAAGCGAGCATGGCATGGCATCATGAGACTAAAAATAAACTACTGTTCATACATAAACAAATGCAGACATAACATATTACAAAATCTAGTACTACCATGGCTTCCTAAAAATGCAAAATATAAGTCATGCAAAATAATCAAAGTTGTACACCGATTTCATCGGACTATAATACCAACGGGTTATATTACCACATAACCGCGACTTCTTTGGTGATCGCAAACCCAACCAACACT
>LR738713.1:131099060-131157425 GCA_902687465.1 Secale cereale | reverse complement strand
TGCAACAAACTATCTCATATCAAAACATGGCATGCAATTAGGATAAAGGAGACTGAACTATTACATAACATCATGACATATCCAATTAATTTCAATATGGTGATAGTAGCATAATAAACTATCTTACTCATGGCATAACTTAATGAATAGAAGCGAGCATGGCATGGCATCATGAGACTAAAAATAAACTAATGTTCATACATAAACAAATGCAGACATAACATATTACAAAATCTAGTACTACCATGGCTTCCTAAAAATGCAAAATATAAGTCATGCAAAATAATCAAAGTTGTACACCGATTTCATCGGACTATAATACCAACGGGTTATATTACCACATAACCGCGACTTCTTTGGTGATCGCAAACCCAACCAACACTTGGTCTCCAATATTCACCAAGAACACGTCTCGTGATTACAACTTAGTCTTGACTTCACACGACTATTTCATTCAAGTACCATATTAACAAATTTTATTATATCTGGTTTATCCTCCATTCGGATCGAGACCCAATAGTGTGACCTACTACGAACTGTGTGCTATCGATAGACTTTGTAAACACTCTGCAGAGGTAGCGCACTGTACCCACACCACGGAACCCATGGCCTCATCATCCCATTCGGGTGGACCAACGGCGTTCCGACGAAACCGAACTATTGTCATGACACTCTCCCGGCCACTCCAACTCTTCCCAACTAGGCTAGTCCTGGGTGGCCCTGTGTCTACCAAAGACACACCGACCACCGTCGTGGCCAAACTGTCCCAAACGGGGACTCGGTACCATAACAAAAACAACTACGAGCACACAAGGCTTATGTCCGTCTACCTGATCAGGGTAGAACGTGTCCATAACCTTCCCTCAATGGAGGCACCAGCGAGAGGCACAACAATAGTTCGTATTAAGGCCTTCCCATAAAGGCAAATGTGGCTGCACTGAAAAGTTCGATTTGGTGGCACAATGAAACAATCCCATCGATGATGGAGGAGTTGGTTATGATAAAATCATTTTTTATTAACTCTCCATCATCATGAGCATATTTAGCAAGAATGCAACAATGAGCATGCAACATACAAAGCATATACAAAATATCGAACTTCTCAAGTGCACAGGTTATAACATAAAGAATATGACAATACTATGTACTAGCATATCGACGGTGCATTAAAAGCATCATAGAATTTTATAACGATGGCATAAAAAGCAAGTAGAGTAGCAACATGGCATTCTTAATAACAACATCCTAACTAGCATGGAAAGAGATATCATGACAACACAAGCATGCATGAAAATACATAAAGGAAAGATTGCAGCTGAAAACAATAAGCCAACGTGCGAGTCTCGAGCTTATGATAAGAGGTTGGCTTGTGTGGGGGTCGAGAAATACTCCGGGAAAAAGTGCGAAACGATCGCGGAAGGATTCGCCGGAAACAGTTCTCTCTCGGAGGGGGCTGTTTACGGCAAGGGAAAAATGGACATTTTCCTAATGCCAAAATATTATGAAAATGACACCAACGGAACGGGCTCAACGAAACGAAGACGTGGGCTTTGGATTCACCTGATTCGGAGCTACGGGTAAAAAGATATGACCGTTTAACTACCAGGGACCCATCTGTAAAGAAAATCCTTACAAACTGGCCCCTGATAGAAAAACAGATCGCATCTTTCTCAGAAATACGCTTTCCGGAGAGGAAAACGCATTCTGGCCCGATGAAGAGGAATAATGCGCTTTCGGTGATTCAAAGCGTACTTCCTAGAATACGCTTTCGCATGAGGGAGACGGCTTCGAGGCGGGGCGCCGCCACTTATCCACGTGGCCGACTGGGCCACACCCTTCTCTCGCAGACAAGTGGAGCCGCGTGAGGAGGGGCCTGCCTGGCCGAGCATCTTCAACCTCCCGCTCGGGAGAGAGCGAGGCTGAGGGAGGCGTCCGCTCCGACGGCGATCGCCGGCGTGTCCGGCCACCTCTCTAGGCGCACGACCTACCCAGGAGATCAGGGCAGAGAGGCACATCGGATGAGGGTGGTTGCGGCGGCCGACGAGCACTGTAGAGGAAGCAACAAGGCCCGCGGTGGAGAAGGGGGTTCGGTCGCCGGTGAGGTGGTGGCTACGGTGGAGGAGAGGAGGGGTTGAGGCCACTGGGAGACTCACTGGACCCTAGGGAGGGCAGTGGTGGAGGTGGAATGGCGAGAGGGGGGCGGCATCGCCGGAATCGAACGAAGCCCGAGGCGACGACCATGGTGGCGATGGGGTCAGAGAGACTCTCCGGGGATGAGAGGAGGGGATGGGGAGGCGTTGTGGCTGCGGACGAGCTCTAGGGCTCTACTTATAGCCACAGGAGATCTCGGGAAGGGGGGGCGAGGTGGCACGCGGCATGCGACGTGTCCATGCGCCGGTGAGGGCGCAGGCGCAGCCAAGGCTCACGAGGAGGCAACAAGGGGGATCAAGACGAACGCCAGAGGGTCACGGAGACGAGGAAGGCGTGCAGACGAACGGAGGAAGAAGACATCGGGGAGGAAGATGACGATGCATAGGAGCACACTATTTCGGTCATTGGCACGGCTCGCCGGAGAAGAAAATAGAGGGGACAGGAGTTCTAGGGGGAAGAGGACGGTGAGGGGGAGCAGTAGGACATTAATGGCGAGGTCAGAGACGGTCGGAGCAGCGATGCCGACGACAATAGTGGCTAGACCACCGTTTTGGCTGGCTTGCCTCGTGGTCACCATTGGTATGGCATGCTCTGGGATTTTTACTGATGTAAATTCATGTCTACCGCGTAGTCCTTCCAGCGTGGAGTGTTACCATGGTAAAGAATCGGGCAGAAACAAATTGAGCTGAGTAAACCAAGCTCTAGAAGTTTGCTGCTACAAAATTTACCACACTCCAGAGAGTAAACCAGAGAGGGTAAATGGTAAATAGGTTGTCTGGGAGGTTTAGGGTAGAAAGGACTACGATCCTGGGAGTTTTGAGGTAAAATGGACAACTATTTACCATAGTTGCTGTAGAACCACCAAATCTGACCCAGAAACTGAATGATGAACAAGTAATCACTAGGAGTGTTGGATTGGGCTATAACTTGGCAAAGCCTGATGATTTGGACATACCATGATGCTGTAAAAAGTTCATACCAAATGGACTTACCAAAATGGCACTTCCTTCACAGCTATCATTTTTGTCCAAAAACTTCAGAAAAGTCCTCAGGGCAAATGGCTAGAAGAAATGAGCCACAATCTTGTGGAGATAGGTTATATGGATATGAGAAGCCCTGGGAATATTTTCAGCCATAATGGAGCAAGATAAAATACACTTGCTTCACAAATTGAAAATTTGGACAGAAAACAAGAATTGCTCCTGTGCTCACATAGTCCCATTAAATGAACTAAATTTCGGTGGAGGCAAATGATTTGGAGTGATGGAGAGGATGGAAGAGTTTCATCCCATTTAAAAAATTCATGAAGGTACTTCCTTCACAAAGTTGCATTCTGGTCAGAAACTTTAAAAAATTGCCCAAGGAGCTAGGATAAAAGGATTGAACTCATATTTGGTATCCATGGGTGATTTATCAATGTTAACCACCCTGCCAAATTATAGCTCATTTGGAATTAAGAATGGGGCACTTCCTTTACAAAGTTTCAGAAAAGGCAAAAACTTGCATTAGATCATGTGCCAAAATTTTGAACTGTGGGACATGATTTAATGATGGAACTAATGATTCTATAGCAAGGGCAAGCTCCACAATTTATGGGAGAGTTTTCTCTGCTATAGAAATAATAGTTCCTTTGGAAAATGGCAAATATGCAATATTGGCCAAAAATAGAAAAAGGCAATTTTCCTTATCTTAATTGTGGCCAATATTCTTGCCAGAGCTTGGATTAGGCGTGAGCATCATCTCCACCAATCCTCATGGATTTTTGAGATGCAAAACTATGCCTCTGGATTTTATTCCTCAGATAGATAATAAAAGGAATAAATCACCATTCAAAAATATTGCATAGGTTTTAGCAATATTCTTGCATATCCAAGAAGTATGAAGACAAGGTGGTCTCTGGAAAAGGATAGAGTGGTCAACAGATCAAATAAAGTGATGGCTCCTTTGTAATCACAAGGGCCACCTAGAAATTCCAAAAGCTTGGAATTAGGGTTTGAGAGAGTTTTAGGTGATGCAAATGAGGTCTTGCCTACTTACAAAGGCATGAGCAAGGTTTTGAAAGGTTGAAAATGACCAGAAATCTCTGGGTCATCTGGAAGTCCTCAGGAGAAAATTTAAAAGAGGGTTGCTAGGAAGAAATCACAGCACAAAATTGATAACCCAATTTTGAGGCTGTGACATTTCATTATAGAACTTGTCTTGTATATTCCAACGATGGGCTTCCTCAAATGCCCTAGGTCTTCGTGAGCAAGCAAGTTGGATGCACACCCACTTAGTTTCTTTTGTTGAGCTTTCATACACTTATAGCTCTAGTGCATCCGTTGCATGACAATCCCTACTCACTCACATATATATCTATTGATGGGCATCTCCATAGCTCATCGATACGCCTAGTTGATGTGAGACTATCTTCCTCTTTTGTCTTCTCCACAACCACCACTCTATTCCACCTATAGTGTTATATCCATGGCTCACGCTCATGTATTCCGTGAAAGTTGAAAGGTTTGAAAAGAATTGAATATGAAAACAAGTGCTTGGCTGAAACCGGGGTTGTGCATGATATGAATATTTTGCGTGATGAAGAGGGAGCATAGACAGACTATATGATTTTGTAGGGATAACTTTCTTTAGCCTTTTGAGAAGACATGATTGCTTTGTTAGTATGCTTGAAGTATTCTTATTCTTATGTCAATATAGACTTTTGTCTTGAATCTTTCGGATCTGAACATTCATGCCACAATAAAGAGAATTACATTGAGAATTATGTTAGGTAGCATTCCACATCAAAAATTATGTTTTTATCATTTACCTACTCGAGGACGAGCAGGAACTAAGCTTGGGGATGCTGATACATCTCCAACGTATCTATAATTTTTGATTGTTCCATGCTATTATATTATCCTTCTAGGATGTTTTATGGGCTTTTATATACACTTTTATATGATTTTTGGGACTAACCTATTAAACCAGAGCCTAGTGCCAGTTTTTGTTTTTCTCCTGTTTTAGGGTTTCGCAGAAAAGGAACATCAAACGGAGCCCAATTGACCTGAAACTCAACGGAGGATGTTTTTGGACCTAAAGAAGCCCAGGAAGTGCCGGAGGGGTACGAGAAGATCCACGGGCTGCCCACGAGGGTGGGGGCGCGCCCCCCTGCCTCGTGGACAGCCCAGAGAGCCCCTTTACTTGCCCCTGACTCCAACACCTCCTATATATACTGAAACCACCGGAAAATAACCTAGATCAGGATTTCCGGCGCCGAAAGCCTTTGTTGCCACCTAAAAGCTATCTAGACCCGTTCTAGCACCCTGTCGAAGGGGGGATCCCTCTCCGGTGGCCATCTTCATCATCCCGACGCTCTCCATGACGAGGAGGGAGTAGTCCACCCTCAGGGCTGAGGGTATGTACCAGTAGCTATGTGTTTGATCTCTCTCTCTCTCTCTCTTGTGTTCTTGAGATGACACGATCTTGATGTATCGCGAGCTTTGCTATTATAGTTGGATCTTATGATGTTTCTCCCCCTCTACTCTCTTGTAATGGATTGAGTTTTCCCTTTGAAGTTATCTTATCGGATTGAGTCTTTAAGGATTTGAGAACACTTGATGTATGTCTTGCATGTGCCTATCTTTGGTGACAATGGGATATCACGTGATCTACTTGATGTATGTTTTGGTGATCAACTTGCAGATTCCGTGACCTTGGGAATCTATGCATAGGGGTTGGCACACGTTTTCGTCTTGACTCTCCAGTAGAAACTTTGGGGCACTCTTTGAAGTACTTTGTGTTGGTTGAATAGATGAATCTGAGATTGTGTGATGCATATCGTATAATCATGCCCACTGATACTTTAGGTGACAATGCAGTATCTAGGTGACATTAGGGTTTTGGTTGATTTGTGTCTTAAGGTGTTATTCTAGTACGAACTCTATGATAGTTTGAACGGAAAGAATAGCTTAGTGTTATTTTACTACGGACTCTTGAATAGATCGATCAGAAAGAATAACTTTGAGGTGGTTTCATACCCTACCATAATCTCTTCGTTTGTTCTCCGCTATTAGTGACTTTGGAGTGACTCTTTGTTGCATGTTGAGGGATAGTTATATGATCCAGTTATGTTATTATTGTTGAGAGAACTTGCACTAGTGAAAGTATGAACCCTAGGCCTTGTTTCCTATCATTGCAACACCGTTTATGCTCACTTTTACCTTTAGTTACCTTGCTGTTTTTATATTTTGAGATTACAAAAACCTATATCTACCATCCATATTGCACTTGTATCACCATCTCTTCGCCGAACTAGTGCACCTATGCAATTTACCATTGTATTGGGTGTGTTGGGGACACAAGAGACTCTTTGTTATTTGGTTGCAGGGTTGTTTGAGAGAGACCATCTTCATCCTACGCCTCCCATGGATTGATAAACCTTAGTTCATCCACTTGAGGGAAATTTGCTACTGTCCTACAAACCTCTGCACTTGGAGGCCCAACAACGTCTACATGAAGAAGGTTGCTCATAATGTTATATAACACTTCCGAACTGCATTGTAATACTGCATTGGAAAGCTATACGCACCGCATCACAGAGATCAGCGAACTTCATGTTTGAAAAAACTGTACGTGTTGTTTTTTCGGTACCTTTTTTGCTCTAGTTTTTTAACCGTTTATTGGAATTATGCGTGTAATATACCGTTGAAAAGCTATGGAGTAGACGCAACTTCGTCATATTGAACACTTTTCAAAATTCATCATAGTTTAAGAGCAGTTTCGAAAATCGTGCGGCTCATAACGAATGACAGCGAGCATTTTTTGGCGTTTGTTTCTAAACCGCTCGTTGGAATGAAACATATGATACACCGTTCGAAAGAATCGTCGGCGCGCATCTTTTTCATATCTATTATTTTTTTCTAATTCGCTACGGTTTAAGATTAGTTTTGAATTTACTAAATCACGGAATTGTGTTTTTTGAATTTTTTCAAATTTTCGGTACTGTTTTTACTCCAGTTTTCTAACCGTTTATCGAAACAAGGCGTGTAATATACCGTTGGAAAGCTACGAACGATGCACAACTTTCATATGTTGAAATGTTTTTAAGATTCCTTACGGTTTTTAGTTAAATTTGAAAATAGTGCGGCTGACTACTACGAACGGCAGCGGCCGTTTTTTCGTGAATTTTTTACAAAATGTTGGCCGAAATGATCCAAATGATACACCGTTGGAAAGATATCATCGAGACGCTACTTTCTCATGTAGAACACTCCCTCTAATTCATTACGGTTTAAGAGCAGTTTTGAAATTACAAAAACGCGGAAACTCTATTTTTCGCGACAAACAAAATCGACGCGTGCACTGCATCGGACAGAAAAGCGCACCGCTTCAAACTGAAGAACGCACTGCATCAAACAGTCAATCGAACCTCATGATTTATTTTGTTGGACGTAGATTTTTCTCAGAGGAGTTTTTTTTGTCTTTTTCCAACTTTTTTTCGAAGGAAAGTGGACCGCAACACTCCCCAAAGTGAAGCGGAACACTACCAAAAGTGAACATCATTATTTTTTTGCGCGCGTTGAGATGTGTTGAGAAGTGAGCTGCTTTCCGATGTGTTTTTGTTTTTTGATCACCAAGTGAACCGCATTACTTTTTTGTGTTGTTTTGGTAACATTTTTTTTTTGAGATTCCGCTTTTTTTTTTGCATTTTCATGTTGGGGGCAAGTGAACGACATCACTTAAAAAGGGACACAAATAGTACACACGAGAACACACCTAATTCAGTACCCAAAAGAACACACCAAATTCAGTATACACATTTTTCTTCATCACACAATGACCAAGTGCAGTGCAGATGGAGCATAGGGATAAGGAGCTGCTACACAAATTGCAAACGCCCACACCTCCTTAGTCTCAGAAAGTGCATTAGACAAAGAAGTGAACCTCTCATGGCAAATTCTATTTTTTTACAAAGCGAACCACCTAGATGAACTGAACAAACATGCACGATGATGGAAGGACAACGCGAGCGAACTGCATTCAATGTTTTATTTTGTTCCCCGCATTCTGTAGGAAACAAAAAAAAATAAAGTAAATGAAAATCGGTGCGGGCAGAAGCTGCAAATCTCCAGACAACCACATCGAGCTAGCAAACCACATAGAAGCACAAGAGAGGGTGGGGAGGAGTTGGAGGAGCTCGAGGCTGAGAAAATGCATCCACGTCGGTAGGAGGTCCGCCACCACCCACTCCCGTAGGTGCCGCCAGAACACAAACACGCCATGTGCACTGCAGGCTGATGCCCTGAGGACCGCTGATGATGCCCAAGCGAGCTGCACGGGGAGCGGCAATCGAGCTGCACGGTGAGCGACAACTGAGCTGGCGATGCGGTGGGTGGTCGCTGCCTCCTCTAGCATGCGGCCAACTCCTCCTGGATCGAGGCGTGGGCGCCACCACCGCCCACCTACAGCCCTCGTCGCCCTCCTGTGCGCCGGCGGGCTGGGGCCTACAAGTCACCATGGCCACCACCAGCCTTCCCCTATGCTGGTCGGCGACGGATCTCACATGCCAAGCCCCAGCAAGCAGCTCCCCGCGACCCCCATAGCCGGACCCTCCCCCTCCCCTGCCGCGCGATTCCGCTCTGCTCCTCCGCATACCTCCCGCCGTCCCCGCGCAACCCCCGCAGCCGGATCCTCCCATACCTTGTCGCGACTCCTCCGGCCATGGGAGGGTGTTGGGGACGCGCCGGCCTTGGGAGGTAGAAGGTATGCGGTGCGATGCCGCGCGTGGTGGTGGGGCCTGCGTGGTTGCGTGGCGCTCCGGACTGGGAAGGTAGCGCCATGGCCGGCGGGGTTGGGGGTGGTGGTGCTAGGGTGGAAGTTGGTGCGACGGCGGAGCATAGGTGGAGAGAGAGAGGAGTGGGTGGTTGAGGAGAGGATAAGGTGGGGTGGGATTTTTTCTTAGCTCGTGTAGTTCGTTCGGTTCCTTCGCGGTCGCAAAAGGAGGCGGGGAGGGGAGGTGCGGCGGCTCTCCCGGCCGCTCCCGCGTTAGAAGGCGGGGAGGGGAGGGGGAGCGGCGTGGAGGGGAGGGTGTTATGAGAATAAGGCTAGTGTTATGAGAATAAGGTCTTAAGGGGTGTTATGAAAATAGACCCACCCTATATATATATATATATATATATATATATATATATATATATATATATATATATATATATATATATATATATATATTGTCATATGATTCTTATGCTAAAGTAACAATTCATTCACAATATCAAGCATGAATTAGAAACTTCATTGAAAACCAACAAACTATGATCTCGGTCATTGAAGCAATTGCAATTTATCGTAACGTAGGAAAGAGTCAATATAAGAGCTTTTCAGCAAGCCGACATACTCAACTATCATATAGTCTTTCACAATTGCTCACACTCACGCAATACTTATGGTTATGGAGTTTTAATCGGACACAGAGAAAGATAGGGGCTTATGGTGTTGCCTCCCAACCTTTTACCTCAGGGGTAATGTCAACAGTAATAGACCATGATAACTTACATCCAATTAGGTATATATGCCAGGATCTTTCCAACACAATGTGCTTGCCAAAGGATAAAATGTAAAAAGGAAATGTGAATTTCACCTTGACTCTTATAAGGCAAGAATAAAAGATAGGCCCTTCGCAGAGGGAAGCAGAGGTTGTCATGTGCTTTTATGGTTGGATGCACAAATTCTTAGCGCAAAAGAACGTCACTTTAAATTGCCACTTGTGATAAGGACCTTTATTATGTAGTCCCTCGCTTTTATTACTTCCATATCACAAGATCGTATAAAGCTTATTTCCTCCACACTAATAAATCATACATATTTTAGCGAGTTTGAAACATGACAACTTACTTGAAGGATCTTACTCAATCCAAAGGTAGGTATGGTGGACTCTCATGGCAAAACTGGGTTTAAGGATGTATGGAAGCACAAGTAGTATCTTTACTTGGTGCGAGGAGTTTTGGCTAGCATGAGGGAAAGGCAAGCTCAACATGTTGGATGATCCATGACAATATACTTTATTTTGGATATAAGAAAACATAACCCATTATGTTGTCTTCCTTGTCCAACATCAACTCTTTAACATGTCATATTTTAATGAGTGCTCACAATCATAAAAGATGTCCAAGATAGTATATTTGTATGTGAAGCTTCTCTTTCCTTATTACTTCCTATTAATTGCAACGATGACCAAAACTATGTTTGTCAACTCCTAACAACTTTTATTCTTCATACTCTTTATATGTGAAGTCATTACTTCTCATAAGATCAATACTACTTAGTTGCCGCCGTTGCTCTTACTTTTGCTGCTGCACATTGCTTTGTCATGTCCGTGTGTGTGCGTGCTCCGTAGGTGAGTGTGTTGTGTGCGTGTAGTGTGTGTGAGAATGTAGGACCGGCCCTTTAGTTTGCTAATTAGTACTCCTCCTAGTTAGACTAATTAGTGGTTAGGTGTAGTGCAAATGACATGTGTATCCCACTAGTAAATTAAAGTTAAATTAGATTTAAAATATCTAAGCCTATGACATGTGGGCCATATCTCACATTTTGACCAGCCAAAGGAAAATGGTTGACCAGCCCTTGGGTCCCACTTTCATAGACATAGGCTAGAGTAACGCTAGGTAACAGAAGCTTTTGTTGTTTTATTTTCAAATTAAACAAATTCAAGAAATGTTTAAAACTTTCAAAAATTAATATAAAATAATCCGTAACTCGGATGAAAATACTTTGTACATGAAAGTTGCTCAGAATTTCGAGACAAATCCGAATACATTTTCCGTTTGTCAGCCACATGTCCCTATCATAGCGAACATGCAACTTTCTCCCTCCGGTGCGTTTGACCGAAAACGCGAAACGTCGTGAATACTTTCCCGGATGTTTTCCCCCTTTGCCAGTATCGCCTAGTACCGCGTTAGGTCACACCTAGCACCACGTATTGCCTTGCTATGCTTTGTGATGCTTTGATTGCTCTGTTATTTACTATGTTCCCCCTCCGTTACTTCTTTCCGGTAGACCTCGAGACTGCTGACGGTGCCACTGTGATTGACTTTGTCGACGACGACCCCTCCTTACCAGAGCAACCAGGCAAGCCAACCCCCCCTTGATCACAAGATATCACCCATTCTCTTCTCTCTTATTCTTGCATTAGGTTTGCTATTGTTGTTGATTCGATAGCTCCTATTCTATTGCATATCATGTCATTGTTGCTACCACTGTTGATACCTTTACCTACTATCCTAAATGCTTAGTATAGGATGCTAGTATTCCATCAGTGGCTTCACATCCTTGTCCGTCCGCCATACTATTCTATCGGGAGGTGATCACGTGATCACTTCAGATATGGGGGCTGAAGGGGCAGGTGGTTCCACACAGGTAGTGGTGGGCCTAGGTTCCCGACAGCCCCTTGATGGTTACTTTGTGGCAGAGCGACAGGGCAGGTTGCGACCACCTAGGAGACAGGTGGTCTGGCCCTGGTCGTTGTCCATGGTTATTTCACAATAACACGCTTAACGAGAACGTGGTATTTGATATGAGTCTGGCCATTGGCCTATACGCACTAACCAGCTACGTGGGAATAGTTATGGGCACTCGACGTCGTGGTATCAGCCGAAGCCTTCTTGACGTCAGCGATTTAGCGGTGCGTGCCGGGTTGGACCACGTAATGTAACTACCTTAGTAATGGAGGTTGCTAGGTCTACTCACCGACCGCGTACGCAACGTGCAGGTGTGCGTTGGCCGATGGGCCCAGACCCCTGCGCGCTTAGGACTTAGACCGGCGTGCTGACCTCTTTATTGTGCTTAGGTAGGGCTGCGACATGTTGATCTTCTGAGGCCGGGCATGACCCAGGAAAGTGTGTCCGGCCAAATGGGATCGAGCATGCTGGGTAATATCGTGCACCCCTGTAGGGAAGTTAATCTATTCGAATAGCCATGTCCCTCGGTAAAAGGACGACCCGGAGTTGTACTCCGACCTCATGACAACTAGAACTGGATACTTAATAAAACACATCCAGACAAGTTCCAGATACAACCCGGTGATCGCTTTCCCACAGGGCGACGAGGGGAGGATCGCCGGGTAGGTTTATGCTATAAGATGTTACTTGGTGAACTTACCATCTATTATATTCTAATGCTGCAAGACGGAGGCTGCGAGAAGCGAGGATACTTCTTACTTCCACTACTCTCATCTACTGCTGCAAGATGGAGGTTGCTAGAAGCATAGTCTTCGATAGGATTAGCTATCCCCCTCTTATTCTATCATTCTACAGTTCAGTTCACAGATATTACCCCCCCTTTATACAGATACCATTGCATATGTAGTGTAGATCCTTGCTTGCGAGTACTTTGGATGAGTACTCACGGTTGCTTTGCTTCCCCCTTTCCCCTTTTGTCACTTCTTCTCGATTGACACAACCAGATGGTGGAGTCTAGGAGCCAAAAGATCCCGAGGATGTTTCTACGTGGAGTTCGGCTTCGAGGAGTAGTTAGGAGGTCCCAGGCAGGAGGCCTTGCCTTTTCGATCGTTGCTACTTTTATGCTAGCCATCTTATGTCGGTGTACTAAGGTAGGGGTACCTCAGTACCCCAACTTGTGCACGGGCAGTTGCAGCTTCCTGCGGCGGTGTTTACCACGTGCTCGCCGGAGACCTTCCTGCTCCATGTCAAACCATTCAAAAACAAAGTATACAAGACAGAAGATCGAGACCCCGGCAAGCGGAGCTTGCCGGGAAGGCCGTTCCAGGCTCAAGGTTACCTCACTCACACAAGGCCCTGGCAAGAGGAGCTTGCCAGGAAGACTGAAAGATTACATCATAGAAGACACGCCTCGGCGCTGTATGCGTCCCGGCGAGGGCCCGGGGAGCGACAAGCTTCAGAGCCCAGCAAGCTCCCGGGCCCGGCAAGGTCAAGACCCCGGCAAGGTGCTTGCCGGGGAGAGTTGCGCTGTGTGCCCGCGCTCCAGCTCATCGGCCCACGCGTCGCACTGGGGCCATTCCAGGGAAGCGTGGCGGATGGCTATGCAGCCCGGGGGACACGGTGGCACTCCACGGAGGTGAAGCCATCGCCATGGCAAACGGAGACGCAAGGGCGGGCGCTTTTGGGGTCGACGGCGACGGGCATTAAATGCTGTTGTCCCCCACTGTCAAAGTAGGTAGCGACCACTGTTCACGCACTATAGCTCCACTATTCCCGCACTGTTACAACTACCACCTCTTTTACATTTTTACCCCTTTTTCCTACGTTGACACCTGTCGGTGACCCCTTGCACTATAAAAGGAGGCCCATGCACAACGTAGAAAGGGTTCGGAACCTAGATCGCTCATACGCTCGGTGTAGCTGGTTCTTCAAGCTCCCAAGCTCTCCAACTCAATACACAACTAAGCAGGAGTAGGGTTTTACGCGTCCACCGCGGCCCGAACCTGGGTAAACTGCCCGCGTGCTCACTACGATCTGCTCTTCGTGCTCCCTCCGCCCTCTTACCACACAAGCAAGGGGCTCCGGTCCCATAGGTGTTCGTGGCGGACAGTTTCCCCCGACATCTTTGGCGCGCCTGGTAGGGGTGGACGTCGAGGTTGTGCGAATCTGATCCGGCGTTCACGCGGGCGCATTCTTCATCAACCTCTCCAGTTTCATCAGTAACTTCATCAGCAACAACACCATGGCCCCGAAGAAGAAGGCTTCGGAGGTCGGAGGCCCGTCTGCGTCTCATCCGCCGCCACCGGAACCAACGGTGGGCGGGGGAGACGCCGTCGGAAGAGTGGTCGCCGGCGAGGACACTCGCGGCGCCACCAAATCCAAGGACAGGACGGACGACCGAGCCTCGGTCTCCGTGGACGCGCCGCATCCATCTCAGCACACGACAACCCAGCAGCGCCATACCACGGGAGGTGGTATCCGCTTGCTGGGACAAGGGCAAACCGGAGGCTCGCGGGACGCTCCGGACCACCGTCCGGGCACAAGCAAAGCAAAGACGCCGGGGCGGGACCCTGCTCCTTCTAACGCCGTTAGGAGTCCGAGCATATCCCGCTCCTCGCACCGCTCGCCCCCGTTCCCTTCCACTCCAGCAGAAGCGCTCGCAAGGGCGCAACTGCTCCTCGATTTCCCTCCAGCGGCAGACAAGGCCGAAGACTGGAGGGCCACCATCCAGAGCCTGATCGCCTTCGCCAACAACGACTCTCCACAACAGCCGGCGACCTCGCGGCCGCGGCAAGCTGAGAAGACGAAGGCCGACGGCGACAAGACCGCCGGGGGTGCAACAACCGTACACTCCCCTCCGCGGAAGCAGAAGACGCCGCCCCGCCGGAACAACGCCGACGACGACTCCACGGCGTCGTCGGATCCGCGGGCTCGTCGGGACCAGCGCCAGGTCCTTGACGACCGGCAACAAGAAGACGCTCGGACAACAATCGAGCGCCGCCGAGAAGCTCGGCGACAATCAGACCAAAGGGCTGGAAACGCTGTCGACGCGCGCGCGCCCGGTGAACCAGGCGACTTGCCGTACGCGGCAGGCTGCCCTGCGTTTACCCGTGAGCTGCGGCGCGTCCAGTGGCCCAGCATGAAGAATTTCAAGCCCGACGTACCGGAGAAGTACGACGGCAAGACGCACCCCTCGGAATTCCTCAGCGTATACACCATCGCGGTGCAGGCTGCCGGGGGGCGCGACGAGAAGATTTTGGCAAACTACTTCCCGCTCGTGCTTAAGCCGAACGTTCGTTCCTGGCTTATGCACTTGCCGGAAGGTTCCATTTCCTCTTGGGCGGACCTTTGCCACCAGTTTGTTGGCGCCTTCACCGGCGGCCACAAACCCCACGGCCAGGAGAACGATCTCCACATTCTGGCCCAGAAGGAAGGAGAATCCCTGCGCAAGTACATCCAACGCTTCAGCCGTGTACAGCACAACAACCCCGACGTCCACCCTGCCGCGGTTATCAGCGCGTTCCACCAGAACGTGCGTAACCGCCGCATGCGTGAAGAAATGGCGATGACCAAGATTCGGGATGTCAGCGAGCTCTACGCTCTGACTGATAAGTGCGCACGCGCAGAAGAGGGGAGGAGACTCCCCGGGGAGGATGCTGGCGCAGGAGGAAGCGACAGCGACGACGCCGCCCCAGCAAAGAAGAGCCGGCGGCGGAACAACAGGAAGAAAAACAAGAAGGAAGTGCTTGCCGTCGAGAAGTCCGGCAAGGAAGCTCCCGCCAAGCAAACGCAGGCCGGTGGCTCCGGCAAGGAGCCTGCCCCTGTAGCGGCAGCCGACAAGCAGGACGGCTCCGACAAGCAGTACTGCAAGATCCACCGCACCAAAGGCCACGACCTCTCCAACTGCAAACGCGTCGAGTACCTCGTCGAGCAGCAGAAAGTTGAGTACGAGAGGCGCGACAAGGAGAAGGCCCAAGGTGGCGGGGGAGAGCCAAGCAAGAAGCGGCCGTTCAATGGCCGGGGAGGACGCCGCGGCAAGGCCAAGCAGCGGCAAGGTGATCGACCTCCCCGGGGCCGCGACAAGGATGAAGAGGACGAAGACGAAGACATGGAGGACGAGGATAACAGCGAGCAGGAGTTCCAGAAGGCCACGGAGGTCCTGTGCGTCGACGGTGGCGCCTCTCTGCACACCTCCCACCGCCAGCTCAAGCAGTGGGTGCGCGAGGTGAATGCAGCAGAGCCGCCCGTGGAATCGCGCAGGCTCCTCAAATGGTCCAGCACGCCCATCATTTTTGATCTTGAGGACCACCCTGACCGCACCACGGCGGTCGGGTGCTTGCCGATGTTGGTCTCACCCACCATCCGCAACCTCAAGGTCACCAAAATGTTGGTTGACGGCGGGGCCGGGCTGAACTTGATCTCCTCTGCTGTGATCAAGAAACTCCAAATCCCAGATGGTGAGCTCGAAGAGACCGGTTATTTCCAAGGAATCAACCCGGGAAGGAGCAAGCCCAAGGGAAAGATCACTCTGCCGGTGACCTTTGGCGGGGAGCTCAACTTCAGAACTGAGTGCATCACTTTCGACGTCGCTGATATTCCGTTACCATACAACGGAATACTCGGCCGTCCCGCCCTCGCCAAGTTCATGGCAGCTTCCCACTATGCTTACAACGTGCTCAAGATGCCGGGGCCGATAAGCGTCATCACTGTCCACGGCGACAAGAAAGATGCGCTTGTCTGCGCCGACAAGATCTACCGGGATGCGGCAGCCGCAGCAGAAAAGGATACACTTGCCGCTGAAGCTCCCGGGGGGAAGAAGATGAAGACCAAGTCCGGTAAGTGCTCTGGGGCCCACTCCGGCAACCGCACCTCTTCGGAGTGCTGCGCTGCCGTCGAGGACGTCCCATCGAGCTCCACCGGCAAGTGTAAGAAAGGGATGGCCGCTCCTCCGGCAACCAAGAAGGTGTCCGCCAAGGAGGACGGCACTGGTGGTACCTTCACCATCAGTGCCACACTTGACAGCAAATAGGAAAGCGCGCTCGTTGCCTTCCTGCGGGCGAATGTCGATGTGTTTGCCTGGCAACCATCTGACATCCCCGGTGTTCCCAGGAAGGTAATTGAGCACAAGCTTGCTGTCTGTCCTCATGCGCGGCCCATCAAGCAGAAGGTGAGAAAGCAAGCCGTGGAGCGCCAAGAATTCATCAACGAAGAGATCAAGAAGCTAGAGGCAGCAGGCCTAGTTAGAGGTGTGATCCATCCAACGTGGTTAGCGAACCCAGTCGTCGTGCGCAAGGCCAACGGGAAGTGGAGACTGTGTATAGACTTCACCGATGTGAATAAAGCATGTCCCAAGGATCCATTCCCTTTGCCGCGCATTGACCAGATTGTCGACTCCACTGCCGGATGTGAGCTACTCTGTTTTCTTGATGCATATTCAGGCTACCATCAGATTTTTATGGCCAAAGAGGACGAAGAGAAGACTGCATTTATCACTCCATGTGGCACTTATTGCTTCATACGCATGCCATTTGGACTGAAGAATGCAGGATCAACGTTTGCAAGGGTAGTGCACACTGCTTTCGAGCCACAGATCCACATAAATGTAGAGGCTTACATGGATGACATCGTGGTGAAGAGCAAGAGCAAGGAAACCCTGGTCCAAGATTTGGAAGAGACATTTCAGAACCTGCGCAGAATACAGCTCAAGTTGAACCCCGAGAAGTGCGTCTTTGGAGTCCCCTCCGGCAAGCTTCTCGGGTTCTTTGTGTCACAGAGGGGGATTGAAGCCAACCCCGACAAGATAAAAGCCATCGAGCAGATAGAGGCCCCGAAGTGCGGCAAGGATGTCAGAAGGCTTGCAGGATGTGTGGCGGCCCTCAGTAGGTTCATTTCGAAGTCTGCAGAACGCGCCCTACCTTTCTTCAAAATCTTGAAGAAGGCAGGTCCCATGAAGTGGACTCCAGAAGCGGAGGCAGCGCTGCAAGATTTGAAACGGTACCTATCCTCCACTCCAATACTTGTCGCACCTAGACCACAGGAAAAGTTGTTGCTATACCTAGCGGCAACCAACCAGGTGGTTAGTGCTGCGTTAGTAGCGGAGAGGGAGGCCGCCGAGGAGTCTACACCACCGGCAAGCGAATCAAGCGACAAGCAGGGGGCTGCTCCGACAAGCTCTGGCCCCGACAAGGACAACTCTGCGCAGGAACAGGAAGAGGTGCGGAAGAGGATGGTGCAGCGCCCAGTGTATTTTGTAAGTTCCCTTCTCCAGGGAGCTAGATCAAGATACTCTGGTGTGCAAAAGTTGCTTTTCGGCCTCCTCATGGCCTCGAGAAAGCTGCGCCATTACTTCCAAGCACATGAAATAACAGTGGTCACTCGCTTTCCCCTGAAGAGGATATTGCACAACCCGGAAGCAACAGGCAGGATCGTTGAGTGGGCATTGGAGCTGTCGAGCTTTGGACTCAAGTTTGAAAGTACTTCAACCATACAGAGCCGAGCTTTGGCAGAATTCATAGCTGAGTGGACCCCAACGCCCGATGAAGAAGTCCAAGAAACAA
Organism: Secale cereale; assembly: GCA_902687465.1. Lineage (NCBI taxonomy): Eukaryota > Viridiplantae > Streptophyta > Magnoliopsida > Poales > Poaceae > Secale > Secale cereale. The sequence continues at coordinate 131,139,280 of LR738713.1, read as the reverse complement.
GTGCACTTGTACAAGAAGCAACAAGTGAATGGGTAATGTATTTTGACGGTGCCTTCTCGCTGCAAGGCGCCGGTGCTGGCGTGGTACTCATCGCGCCCACCGGAGAGCACCTCAAATATGTTATCCAGATGCACTTTCCCAGGGAGCAAGCTACAAACAACACTGCTGAATATGAAGGTTTGCGTGCCGGCCTCAGGATTGCGGCCGAACTTGGGATCAGGAAGCTGATTGTGCGGGGAGATTCTCAGTTGGTGGTCCGGCAAGTCAACAAGAATTACCAGAGCCCTTTGATGGAAGCTTATGTAGATGAAGTGAGGAAGCTTGAGGAGCACTTTGAGGGTCTGCAGATGGAGCACGTCCCGAGAGCTCAGAATGAAATAGCAGATGGCCTCTCAAAGTGTGCCTCGATGAATTTACTTGTGGAACCAGGGACCTTCTTGCTCAAGCTGACTCAACCATCCGTTACACCATCCATTGGGCAGTCTAAGAAGAGAAAGTTGGTCTCCGGCGACTACTTGCCGGCGGATCTTCCTGAAACCGCCGCCAAGGTCCCCAAGATCAACAACCAGAACGCTGAGGAACAGTTTGCTCCTGCAGATCCTCGGGTCTGTACAGTTGAAGCAAGCGTTCCCGACAAGCCTCGCCCCGGCGAGCTTGCCGGGGGACCTTCAGCTCCGGCAGAGCCAGAGGTTCTTGCCGTAGAAGCCGAGGTCCCCGCAGCGGCCCTCGTGCCTTTAGTCCTTGCCGTTGAGCCCCGAGCTCCGGCATGGGCGCAGCAGATCGTCCGTTTTCTACAAACTGGAGAACTTCCCGACGACCCAGAAGAAATAGAGAAGATAACCAGGCAGTCAAGTATGTACCAGTTCGTGGATAACGAGCTGTACAGAAGAAGGCTCAATGGTGTCAGATTGAAGTGCATCTCCAGGGAAGACGGACAAAGGCTGTTGGCGGAAATACACTGAGGCATATGCGGCCACCACATTGGCGCAAGGGCGCTTGCCGGGAAAGCTTTCCGGCAAGGGTTCTTTTGGCAAGAAGCCCTCCAAGATGCAACTGCACTAGTAACCAAGTGTGAAGCGTGCCAGTTCCATGCAAAGCAGATTCATCAGCCAGCTCAAGCTCTCCAAACGATTCCTTTATCCTGGCCCTTCTCGGTCTGGGGGCTCGATATCCTCGGCCCCTTCCCCCGAGCCGTCGGGGGCTTTGAGTACTTGTACGTTGCGATCGACAAGTTCACAAAGTGGCCAGAAGTGGAGCCAGTGAGAAAGGTGACAGCACAGTCAGCGGTCAGGTTCTTCAGGTCGATTGTTTGCCGTTTCGGAATCCCTAACAGGATCATCACCGACAATGGTACACAATTTACTAGTCGCACCTTCATGCAGTACGTCCAAGACCTTGGCACCAAGGTCTGTTTCGCTTCTGTTGCTCACCCGAGGAGCAACGGTCAAGCGGAGAGGGCTAATGCTGAAGTGCTGCGCGGACTCAAGACAAGGACCTTTGACAGGCTGCGCAGGTGCGGAAGAAATTGGATAGAGGAGCTACCGGCGGCTCTTTGGTCAATCAGAACGACACCAAGTCGAGCCACCAGACAGACACCCTTTGCTCTAGTCTATGGAGCAGAGGCAGTTCTCCCCACGGAACTCGTATACGGATCTCCTCGAGTGCTCGCTTATGATGAGCTCGAGCAAGAGCAACTGCGGCAAGATGATGCATTGCTCCTCGAGGAGGGACGTCTCCAGGCTGCTGTACGAGCTGCTCGATACCAGCAAGCCTTGCGCCGCTATCATAGCCGCAAGGTCAAGGCCAGGAGTCTCGAGGAAGGCGACCTTGTTCTTCGGCGTGTTCAGTCCGCCAAGAATTCCAACAAGTTGACGCCGAAGTGGGAAGGCCCTTATCGGGTGAGACAAGTCACAAGGCCCGGCGCTGTCCGCCTTGAGACCGAAGAAGGCTTACCGGTGAGCAACTCCTGGAACATAGAGCATCTTCGCAAGTTTCACCCATAAGGCGCGGTTGCCGTGATCCGCTCCGGCAACCACCTTTTGTACAAGCTTTGCCGCTGTTGCATGTAACCCTTTGTACAAAGCCGGGCGCAGACCCCGTGCATCAGTAAAGTTTTTGTGTTTTGCGCCGATTGCCTTTTGCATGCTTTTCTTTGCTATTTGCATGTGTTATTTGGCATCTTGTGCAACATACATATCCGGTAAGCATCAGCACACCGAAAGGCCGTACACTTGTTTCCCTCTTCTTTTTCCTTGCCTCTTAAGCAGAAGGAACATTCCTCGCGCACAAGTTTGCCGGGGGGGAAGGAGATGGAAGAGGAACAAAGTGCTGTTCAAGAAAGAGAAGCCTTACCAAGAAGCAGGCAACATATGAAAGCTAAGTTATTAGAACTTGAGCAGTTCAAATTTTTAAATTTTAGTTGTCTTCCTTGAACAATCACACTTTGTATGGAAAACCTGTGCGCGGAGGAACCTACCCGTAGCTAGCCGCACCCTTGTCTTGTCTTCGAGTACGCTCAACGATTTAAGTGAGCTGCGACAAGTGTCGCGCCCTTGCTTCGTTTTCGAGTCCACTCAGCAAGCTAAGTGCGTTGCGACTAGCTGCGGCAAGGTTGCTTGCCGGTGAGACCTTGGCCAGCAGGCTGCTCAGAGTCCAGCACTCAGCGCTCGCGGCAAAGGCCTGTTGCCGGCGAGCTCCCCGGGAGCGTAGGGTGAAAAGCTTACCAAGTAGATGACCAAGACAAGGAAGATAACATCGCACTGATTGATCAAAATAGGATAAATATCTTACAAAAGATAACTTGTCCCAATGGATTAATGAGTTCATAAGACCCTATGCAGCAACAAAAAGAGATAAAGATAAAGGAAGCCTAGTCAACGCGGTCGCCCTCAATCCTGGAGATCTTGTTCACCTTGGCGATGATGTGGGCGACCTGCTCCTTCAGCACCTCCATGTTCGCGTCGGCCGGCAGGCTGCGGAGAACGTTGGTGAGGTTTATGCCGGGATTGCGGTATACAATCTTCGTCAGCACACGCTCCAAGGTCCCCGTGCAGAGCAGGCGTGACTCCTCGGCCAGTTGCGCGGGGATCTTCTTCCGAAGACCTGCAAGAGCCGGTGCAATCCCTCTGAAGAAGAGGCTGAGTTTGGCTTTGTGAGGGAGGTTCGGATCCGGAGAGTAGATGAGATGCTCAACTTTCAGCGCCAGCAGCTCCTGGTCGATGTTGGACGCAGAAGATACCAAGTCCTCGGTCCACACCTCGACGGTGCGGCGGAAGTTCTCGGCCGCTTTGTTGGCGCTGTCCACCAAGCCTCGCTCCTTGCGGAGCTCCTCTTTCAGTTTGGTCTCCCGGTCCCGGACGGCGTCAAGCGAGTCCTTCGGCGTGGAGACCTTCAGCTCCAGATCCTCGATGGAGTCCTTGGCGGCCTTCAACTCGTCGCCCTTCTCAGAAAGACGCACCTGGAGTTCTGAGTTAGTGTGGGCGTCCTTCTCGCGCTCTGTATTGAGCGCGGCGACCCTCTCCACGCTCGCCTTCAGCGACTCCTCCAGCTGCGCGACCTTGGCGGCAAGCTCCTCCTTGGCGGTCTCCGCGGCAGCCGCGGCGGCTTTCGCTTCCTTCAGCTCCCCGCCAAGGGCCTGCTCCCGAGCGGCGAGGTCTTCCTCGTGGGAGTCGAGGTTGACCTTCCGCTGGGCGAGCTCTCCTTCTCGCCGGGACAGCTCCACCCCGGCGAGCCGCTGCTGCTCTTCGGCCTCAGCCCTCTCCAGCAACCACTCTTGATACTCCCCGGCGAGCCTCTCGCGCTCCTCCGCCACCTCGCGGAGGGCAGCCTGATTGGCGGTGCGGAGCTCCGCCGCGCGATTCTCCATCTCGACGGCGGCCTTGGCGGCAAGGGCCTCCCGAGAAGCAAGCTTCGCCTGCCTGGCCCGGTAAAGGGCCAGGAGCTGGTGAAGCAGCTTCTCCTCCTCGGGCCCGTCGCTTCCGCCGGGCGCCTCGACGATCTTCAAGCCCGCGGAGGCGAGGACCTCCCCATCAAAGGCCTCGCCCTCCGCGGGGGCTCGCGATGAAGAACCCCACGGCACTTGGATAAATACGCCGTTGGGGGCCTCGAGATAGTAGCCGGCCTGCTCCTTTCCGGCGGAGGGGTCGGCGGCCGGTGCAGCACTTGATGCTCCTGCCGCCTCCGGGCCGGCAGTGCGGTCGCCGTCCCCCTCCCCGGCCGCTGCGTCCGCAGCCGGAGCGGTCTCTTGCGCAGCCGGCTCGGCGGCTCCCGCCGTGTCCTCGGCGACAGGGGCGTCGCCGCCGCCGCCCTGCGCGCCCTCCTTCTCGATGACGATAACTTCTGTCTCCATCTGCTCGGGGGGAGGAGGATCTAGAAGAAGAAGAAAAAGCAAAAGAAGTTCAAGCAAATATCCAAAAAGAGACGACTCCAAGAAGAATAAGTTACAGAACTTACCTTGGCGGACGTCGTCGGCGGCGAGCTCCCTCGCCGGGGAGCTCTGCCTTGGCGGAGTAGCCGCCCTCGTCGGGCTGCTCGCCCTTGGCGGGGTACTCGCCCTTGGCGGAGTACCCGCCCTTGGCGGAGCGCTCTCCCTTGCCGGGGAGTTCGGCCTTGGCGGGGACGGCGGAGCCTGCGGCTCCTCGGGGGCGACATCTAGACGCTCCTGCGGCTGCGGCTCCACCTCTGCACAAGTCAAGACAAAAGCATCAAGATATTAGAACAAGTACAAATCCTCAAGCGCGCCCGACGAGCGGAAGTACAGAACCCAGACTTACGCTGGGGGCTGCGCTGGGGGCTGCTCCTCGGAGCAGCGCTCGGGTCCGGTAGGCTCGTCTCCGGCACGTCCCCTGTTGCCGCGATGGGCGAGTCGTCCGCGACTTCAACCACGGGCACCTTGGCTTTCTTTGCCACTCGCTCCGCCAAGGTCCTGAAATCAAAGCAAGAAACAAGATTAACATCAACAATAATCAAGACGAAATTTGAGAAGATGTAAGATCTCGAGTTCTTACTCCTGTTCCTCCTCGTCGTCGTCGCTCAAGGCGGAGAAGTCAAACTCCACCTGGGGCGCGTCTGCGCGAGGAGCGGGAGGTGAAGACTCCCTCGGGCGCTTGGCGGTCCCTGGGGCTGGGGGCTGCGAAGACCCAGCCCCTGTGGTAGCCGGGGCCCGGGGAGCGGGCGGAGCCGCCGCTCCGCTCCGTGAAGACTCCTGTCCGCTCGGCGCCTGCTTGCGGGGCGCCTCTGCTGTTGCCTGCTTGCGGGGCGCCTCCGCCGTGGCCTGCGTGCGGGCCGCCTCCGCCGTGGCTGGTGCGCCGGTCGCCCCCGTCGCAGCTTGACTCCCCCGGGGAGCTCGCGCTGCCCGGCGAGTTGGCTGTTGCCGGGGCGCCTGTGCCCTTCTCCCCGTCGCCGCCTTGCGGAGACGCTTCATCGGAGAGCGCCTAGGGCTTGCCCGGGGCGGGGAGGTCTCCGACGACGAAGAGAGGTCATCGGCGTAGAGCTCTAAGGATCCGTCGGAGTCCTCGTCGGCCCCGGCGCCCTCCTCCTCCTCCTCCCCGGCAGGTTTGCTGGGCCCAGCGCCCTGCACTGTGGCCGCCTTCCCTCCGGCGCCTCCGCTCCCTGCGGCGCCTCCGCTCCCTGCGGCGCCTCTGTTTCCTCCGGCGGCGTTGCCGCTCGCCGCGGCCTCGGTCAAGATTCCCGGGATCCCGGAGTGCCTCAGGGAAGGGACCCCGGCGAGCTCGTCGGGAGGCAGCTTCAGTAGCCTGCGGATCTCCGCCTCCTCTGCTTGGCAGGACGCTTCCGCAGCAATTGCCTCCTCGGGCGTGTAGCCGAACTCTCCTGCCGCTGCGGCTGCAGCGGCCTCTTCAACCCGAGAAGCGATGTACGCTATCTCCTGGTCGGTGGTGTCCCGTGTCAGCTCCCGGGTCTCGTTCTTATTCTTCGCCACCTCCACCAGGTTGTCGAAGAGATTCAAGATAACATCTGGCTTGGGCGCGATCCACGTGCGGTCGACGCCGTGCGAGTCGTACGCGGGCATCATGGCGCGGAGGTTGTCCCTGGCTGTGCTGTTCCAAAGAGGCACCACTCCCCGGGGACCCCTGAACCATTCCGGGTGGGCCGGGTCGTGCTTAAACAGCTCCCGGACCATCCCCTTTAGCTCCAGCGACGTGAAGTTAAAGTTGAGCCCGGGGCGCAACCTCATGATATCCGCCGAGTTGCCGTACTCCCAGGCCGGCCTTTTCCTGTCTTGGAGAGGGGCGATGCGGCGGCGGAGGAAGTCTGTGCCTACTTCTGCGACAGACAACCTTGCTACCCGGAGACGAAGAATCCTGATGAGGGCGATATCAAGCTTGCTGTCGTCCGAATCCAGCTCGCTCCAGTCCCTGCCGCGCACGATAGGTGTTGTGCGCGGCGCGGTGAAGGGTTGCGGCTGGTCCTCGACGATCCAACACCAATCAGCACGCCACTCCTCCCACTTGCCGCGGAGCTCCCCCAGCAAGTAGGACTCCTTCTTGTTCAGACGAAAAACCCAAGATATTCCTCCGGAGAGGGGGGCGCCGGCCTCTGCTCTAGGGGTGAAGAAGTGCCTAAACAGCGCTACGTTTGGGTGTATTCCTATGTAGTTTTCGCACATATGTGCGAAAACCGCCATTGTGAGGATGGCGTTGGGGGTGAAGTCAAGAAGGTGGAGGCCGTAGGTGTGCATTATGTCACAGAAGAATTCAGAAAAAGGAGGGCAAAGACCGCAGTGGAAGAAGGCTGCGAAGAAATAGTACCCGCCGGGGTAGTTGTCCTTGGCGGCGGCCGGATAAGCTCGAGTGCGGGGGTGCGCCTTGGTTCCCTTGGACCAGAACAAGTAATACTTGTTCCAGAGCTCCCGCGCGCTGAGCCTCGGCGGGAAGACGAGATTCCGCTTCCGATACGCGGTAAGCCTTGCCGCTTGCTCCGATTTCTCCTTCTTGGCCTTCTCCGCCTTCGCCTTCTCGGTCTTCGGGGCCATGGCGGAGGCGGCGGAGGAAAGGGGACGAAGAGCCCGGCGGCGCCGGAGATGCAGACGGCGGCGGCGGAGGTGTGGAGGCGGAACGCAAAGGGGATCTCTGGAGATGGAAGAGGATGCAATGAAAGCGTAGGAGGGGAACCGCTCCTGCTTCCTCTGCTTTTATGGGGAAGTGGGGGGGCGTTTCGCTCTTTCCAGTAAAAGAATGTGGGCACGTCCCATCCCACGACGCCGCAATCGACGCATGCCGTTACGGGAGGACGCGGCGGATGCGGAAGTGGATTCGGCGCGCCGTGGGCCGCGTGTGCCCGTGCACTGTTTTGGGCCTGGCCCAACAGCGCTCGGCACCGTGTGTGGCCCAGGCCCGGGGGCTCCTGTCGGTGTACTAAGGTAGGGGTACCTCAGTACCCCAACTTGTGCACGGGCAGTTGCAGCTTCCCGCGGCGGGGTTTACCACGTGCTCGCCGGAGACCTTCCTGCTCCATGTCAAACCATTCAAAAACAAAGTATACAAGACAGAAGATCGAGACCCCGACAAGCGGAGCTTGCCGGGAAGGCCGTTCCAGGCTCAAGGTTACCTCACTCACGCAAGGCCCTGGCAAGAGGAGCTTGCCAGGAAGACTGAAAGATTACATCATAGAAGACACGCCTCGGCGCTGTATGCGTCCCGGCGAGGGCCCGGGGAGCGACAAGCTTCAGAGCCCAGCAAGCTCCCGGGCCCGGCAAGGTCAAGACCCCGGCAAGGTGCTTGCCGGGGAGAGTTGCGTTGTGTGCCCGCGCTCCAGCTCATCGGCCCACGCGTCGCACTGGGGCCATTCCAGGGACGCGTGGCGGATGGTTGTGCAGCCTGGGGGACACGGTGGCACTCCACGGAGGTGAAGCCATCGCCGTGGCAAACGGAGACGCAAGGGCGGGCGCTTTTGGGGTCGACGGCGACGGGCATTAAATGCTCTTGTCCCCCACTATCAAAGTAGGTAGCGACCACTGTTCACGCACTATAGCTCCACTATTCCCGCACTGTTACAACTACCACCTCTTTTACATTTTTACCCCTTTTTCCTACGTTGACACCTGTCGGTGACCCCTTGCACTATAAAAGGAGGCCCATGCACAACGTAGAAAGGGTTCCGAACCTAGATCGCTCATACGCTCGGTGTAGCTGGTTCTTCAAGCTCCCAAGCTCTCCAACTCAATACACAACTAAGCAGGAGTAGGGTTTTACGCGTCCACCGCGGCCCGAACCTGGGTAAACTGCCCGCGTGCTCACTACGATCTGCTCTTCGTGCTCCCTCCGCCCTCTTACCACACAAGCAAGGGGCTCCGGTCCCATAGGTGTTCGTGGCGGACAGTTTCCCCCGACATCTTATGGCAACTTTTTTAACTTATGTCTGTACTTAGATATTATTGCTTCCGCTGACTCTTGTGTTTTAGAGCTTACGTATTCGAGCCCTCGAGGCCCCTGGCTTGTAATATAAAGCTTGTATTATTTTAATTTGTGTCTAGAGTTGTGTTGAGATATCTTCCACTGAGTTCCTGATCTTGGTCATACACATTTGCGTGCATGATTAGTGTACGATCAAATCCGGGGCGTCATAAGTTGGTATCAGAGCCGACTGCCTGTAGGAATCCCCCTTTCCAACTCCTTGGCCGAATTCGAGTCTAGTCTTTGAAAAACAAATTTACTAACTTGTTGTGTGGCTTATGGGCCCACAACACCAATGTGTGGTGTTAGGATCTTTTATTCATCGTCTTTACTCTGGGAATCTGATCTCCCTTCTATTCAGCTTAAAAGATTTTACTAACTCTGACTCTAGGTTCTCGTAACTATTTCTCCCGGAGAGCCCTCATTCCGGAAGATCACCTACTTCTTCAGAAGATTCTGAGGATATCCCTCGATATTTTCCCGAGACCCTTTTTCTCATCGCCTTTGCAATTCACTGCCACCGATATATCCCTATGGATATCTGCATACACTTGTCATTCTCATGATCATTCCTCGTCGCTCTTGTTGTTACAAGATGCCTAGATATATTCTCCGTTGTCTCGAGAATCCTTTGAGTTTACTGTCTTGCAATTTTATTTCACATGAAAACCCTTACGGTTATTTCCTCACATTTATCGAGGATCTGTTCTTCTCGATTGCTCATGTGTCTCACAATATTCATCAAAATACTTTTTGATCTTTCGAAAATCCTCTGCAGCATGTTACTCTTGCAATTCTTGCCGACTTGCATTATGGTTAATTCCATATGACTAGTAGTCTTCGTTAATATCCCTTGTCTTAGCCATTTTGAGCCTATTGATTCGATGTGTGCGTATGCACGCAGTCATCTGGTTATTCGTTTTAAAATTATCTTCACGACTCAAACGGCATTCCGGACATGAGTTGGTTCTCGACAATTCAAAGTTTTATTGATTGTCCAACTAAGTGTTTTCAACTTATCCATCCTTGATCAGAGCGTCTGCTTCTGATCCTTCGTTTTGGAAACCATAATTTCTTTCTATTCAAGCATCAGACTAATAAGGCGATTCTTGAAATTGGTGCCTCTGTATTCTTTCTTCCTCTGAGTGAGTACCGATACTCACATCAGCTCCGTTGTGGATTGCCCGATCCATTGTTGGATTGTTATCCGACAGTATCCTTCATGTTCAATCACCTTGTGAGTTCTTCCCCTGTTACATAATGCCCTTGTTAAAATTCCAACACTACAGTTTTATCAAGGAGAGAGGTGAATAAAATGATATGCATTAAATAAGTGGGAGTTGACCTTGAACTTTGTGTTCATGCCCATGAAAACGATGTAGACCGTCTTCGAAGCTTCTTGCAAAATGGTTATCCAACTATATGATTCTTTTGGTATTCTTGAATTGATTCCTTACAGTTATGGTTCCGACCATGCTGTCCTGATCTGATATATCTGATGGGAATTCATTCCAGTGCCTCGTCTATTTTGGCAAGGTTGAAGTATCTACTATCATAGGTCAATGACCCGGTTCTACTTATATCATGTTCTACCTTCGAGTATTACCCCGGGGTATCTCGAAGATGTCTTGCCATTGCACCACATCTTACTAACTTTGTTGAAGTAATGTCCTTCCTTGTCGTAATCACTCGACGGGTTCTGGGTTGTTGTCAACCAAGGACACCGACTAGTGAAATTATTCCGCACTACAAATCAAATACCCCTAGTATTTTTACTGGGAAATTTTGAATTCAATCTGGTCATTCCTGGACTATCGGCTGCATCCTGGTCTTGCTATCTTTGATTGTGCTACCTCATCCTTCTCTGGTGCACGAATTCTTCAGTGTGTGAGCACGACTTACGTCGAGCTTTCAACATCATGTTGCTTGTCTTGAAAGGCAACTTTGGTTCCGACCTTGCATCATATATGTTGATACTATAACTTGCCACTTCGTCATTCCCTTGCTTGTTGCCGTTGTTGTTTGATTGCATCCTCTTGAAACCTCCCGGCAAATGTGTCGGATCACCTTCCACATTTTGACTTCTTCCAAGATGTCAACTGTGTTCATGATGAGAAATACCCTCCTTGCCCTTGATGATTTTTATTATCATGGACAACACCCTTGACTTCCTTCCATCACGAACTTGTCCATATTATGAATACAACTTGCTCTCCAGTGAGTGTTGTGTTCTGCCTTGAAGTATTACTGTCTTTTATGTCGAGAACATTGTGGGGATTGCTCCACCTCTTAGAAATTCTCGGTATGATGATACTTCTCACCATGGTGATTCTTCCTCGGTCCCTGTGTTTTTTTTAACCGGGATATCAATATGCTAACAATGCCGCTTGAGTTCTGTACTTCTAGCAACCCTATTGCTTTGAAGTTAACGATCGACAGTTCGTTCTTAGACTGTTGGTTATTGAATCGTCACTCTAACATTGATACTGCTGCCTAAGGTCATATTTCGGGAACACCTTTCAACTAATGATTAATGGTGTATGTTTCCTCGAGCATACAACATTATATCATTTGAATTGAGAAGTGTCATCTTCTTGTTCACATTATTGTGGAAATCCATCCGTTTGAAATTCTCGATGAATTGTCACTGAGCCCATCAGCCACCTCCTCATCCTCTCCTTGGTTTAATGATGAACTATTGTTTCCGGAACCCGCTCCCATAGTTCATTTCCCGAGAATCTTACAATGTCATCTCGTCAATTGTTTTTGCACCTTTTCTTCTCACGCATACTGAGTCTGAGGTATCCTTACACCTCTCAGACCCACATCTCGATTAAATATGATGGTTGGAAACATAATTCCAAGAGTTATAGCATTGGTCGTTAAGTAACCCGGTAAAGTGATCTCATGCCTAGCACACCTAGCCGGAAGACCTATTGTTATAATTCTTCCTTTTTAGCAAGGTTAACTATTTTTCCATGAGGAAATTGTAAGACTTATTCTATAAGTTGTTCCTGATGAATCCTTTGAGTATCCAAGTCTGACCTTTACTTGAAGACCATGTCAATGCTATCTCAAATCATGTCTACCGTACTCCACTTTTCTATAAGAGCATTTGAAGCACAATGCTAAATTTTCTTTATGAATTATCCTAAGACCGTTGTAAGGGTTATGTCATGAAATTCCTCTCCCATTACCTAATTGGTTTTCTACTTTCAATCTCGTCATGGATATCATGCTCTACTTCTCCCTGGGGAGAATATACCCCTGAAATATGTGTTTAACCACATTTTATTTCCATTGTTCTGTTTAATCTGATGATCACATTTTCCTTTCCATTGGTTTGTTTAACCTTTCTTGTGATCTATATGGTCTAAGCAGTAATAATTCACTACTTATGTAAACACCTCGGTGTACGAATCTATCAATGAGACCCTGTTACTTTTGTTGAAAACATTCCGGTGACCATCGATGGACGAGAACCTTGCCTTTTTGGTCTACCTCGTTCAACGAGCAGGAAGTGGTTCTCTTCGTCTCTCATCCTTGGTACCGATGTTGTTGCTGACATAACTGACAGTCTATTCTCTGACATTCCTTGCTTACATGATCGTGCAAGACATCATCGCCCTTCCTACTTTTAACCCACATGGTGGGCCCATAACCCACAGTTCCACAGGATCAAAACCTGACTCTCGTATACACCCCCCGTTTCCAAGGTTATTCCTCACGCTTGGCTTCGTATGTAATTCACGAGCCACCTTCCTAATGATCTATACTGGTATCAGACACCATACTTGTTCTTGTTGCTCTGTATCCCTTTCGTGCCCTATTTCAGGCATCAAACGATTGCCTGCCCACTCGAAACATCTCATGATACCTCCTTACTTTGCTCTCGATATTTTCTAAGGTTTCAACTCAAGAGTTACTTTCCGCCACCTTCCCCGATGTTATCGACCAGATAGTCAACCTTGCCGAGGCCCATCCTCCCCGAGTCTTCCCCATATCCTTTTCATAAGTACGATGAAGATCCCGAAGAAAGGATGACGACTTCATCATGATGACCCGAAGCAGAGAAATGAATCGACCTCTTCGAGAAGAGCCACTAACGACCGAGAAGACTCGTTAGAACTTCGCAACTAAATCCCTTCCCCCTTACTTTCCCTCTTAAATCTCGGGACGAGATTTCTTGTAGTGGAGGAGAATTGTGACGCCCGGATAATTAAACTACAGTAAACCTCTGTTAATGTTGCCACGTCACCTCGGTTACTGTTGATAAACTCGCATTAGTTCAAAATGATTCAAATTCAAATTTTAATTATAAGCAACCAGCAAAAGTTTTCAAACGTTAAAACTAAAATGTTCTAAATGTGACAAATAATTCATGAGTAATAAGGTGGAGAAACCAACATTTCTTAGAATACTTAAATTACTAAAATAACCCAAACTGAGGGCAAAACAATTAATTTAATGCCTTTTATAAAGTTATAATAATATAAATAAATTTGTGATGTGCCAAAATAGTTGTGGCAGTGGCCTAATTAGTAATACTAATTTAGGTGCTAACTTGGTGTTTTATAAAACTAAAATAAAAGAAGCTTTAAATGAAAACTGTAAAGAAATAAAAGCAAAACAGAAAAATAAATATAGGAAGAAGGAAAAGGCCTAACTACTACTATGCACTTGTATCATATTGCTACAGTGCACATCCCAGCCCACCAACTAACCATCTCCCTCCTCTTTGTACAGAGGCCATGGCGTGGAGGCCATCCACAGCCACCACGGCTCGATGGCTGTCACGCACGCGATACTTCCACCCCTCGGCCTATAAGTGTGTCCCTCGAAAACCCTAGATCGAGCTATTTCATTCCCCCCTCGTTCCCCCTTCGCCCCCTTCCTCTGCTGCTCAAATTCGAGATCGAAAAAAATCACGATCACTACTGCCACACCGTCGTTGTCGAGGCCACCGACGTCTCTAATGTGCGGGAGCACGTCCAGGAGGTGTGCCGCTGCCGGCTTCGTCCGTCTCAGGGACCAGCTCAAGCCGGGACGCCCTCGAGCAGATGTCGTCTTCATCTTCTTCATCTGGCTGTCACAACCTCGCCGTCGTTGTGTTTGCCTCGGCGCCTCCTTGACCTCCCCGACCTCACCACCGAACTCATTGTGAGCCCCTCCTCCGGACCCCCTCCTTCCCTCTTTTGTTTTTACCATCGATGCACCGTCCCCGCACTTCTTCCGCATGGCCGAGCTCGTGCTCGAGCAAACACCTGGCCGCAGCCGCAACCACCTCCAGTTCGCGCCCTAAGTGTCTCTGATGTGCCCCAGACCTGACCCGTGCCTGCCCGCAGCCACTGCAGCTCCACGCTGCTGCTAGTCATGGCCGCCGGCCCGCCTTTGCTGTCTATGCCCAGCCGCCTCTGCCCACGCGCCCTGCTGCACCACCTAGCACCTGTGCGCCCGCTGTAGCCGTTGGCGCTCTGTGTTGCCGCTGCTAACCTGCTACTGCTGCTTGCACCGATGTCGCCTCGTGCAGCTGCTGTCTAACTGCTAGCTGCTTGCTGCGCTAGCTGCTGCTCTTTGCCGCTCACTACGGCTGATGCTTTTTGGTGCTGCCGCTACTAGCTGTTGTTCTTGCTACTTGTGGTTGCGCTGCTGCTGGCCGTGGCTAGCTGTTGCCGTCGCTGCTGCTACTTAGCTGCCGCCGCTGCTCTTACTTTTGCTGCAGCACATTGCTTTGTCATGTCCGTGTGTGTGTGTGCTCTGTAGGTGAGTGTGTTGTGTGCGTGCAGTGTGTGTGAGAATGTAGGACCGGCCCTTTAGTTAGCTAATTAGTACTCCTCCTAGTTAGACTAATTAGTGGTTATGTGTAGTGTAAATGACATGTGTATCCCACTAGTAAATTAAAGTTAAATTAGATTTAAAATATCTAAGCCTATGACATGTGGGCCATATCTCACATTTTGACCACCCAAAGGAAAATAGTTGACCAGCCCCTGGGCCCCACTGTCACAGACATAGGCTAGAGTAACGCTAGGTAACAGAAGCTTTTGTTGTTTTATTTTCGAATTAAACAAATTCAAGAAATGTTTAAAACTTTGAAAAATTAATATAAAATAATTCGTAACTCGGATGAAAATACTTTGTACATGAAAGTTCCTATGAATTTCGAGATGAATCCGAATACACAGTCCGTTTGTCAGCCACATGTCCCTAGCATAGCAAACATGCAACTTTCTCCCTCCGGTTCATCTAACCGAAAACGCGAAACATCAGGAATACTTTCCCTGATGTTTTCCCCCTTTGCCAGTATCGCCTAGTACCACGTTAGGTCACACCTAGCACCACGTATTGCCTTGTTATGCTTTGTGATGCTTTGATTTCTCTGTTATTTACTTTGTTCCCCCTCTGTTACTTCTTTCCAGTAGACCTCGAGACTACTGACGGTGCCACTGTGATCGACTGCGTCGACGACGACCCCTCCTTACGAGAGCAACCCGGCAAGCCAACCCTCACTTGATCACCAGATAGCTCCCATTCTCTTCTCTCTTATTCTTGCATTAGGTTTGCTACTGTTGTTGAGTCGATAGCTCCTATTCTGTTGCATAGCCTGTCATTGTTGCTACCACTGTTGATACCTTTACATGCTATCCTAAATGCTTAGTATAGGATGCCAGTATTCCATCAGTGGCCCCAGATCCTAGTCCGTCTGCCATGCTATTCTATCGGGTCGAGATCATTTCGGGAGGTGATCATGGGTATATACTATATTATTACATACTCATGATGATGATTCGAATATGGGGGCTGAAGGGGCAGTTGGTTCCACACAGGTAGTGGTGGGCCTGGGTTCCCGACATCCCCTTGATGGTTACTTTGTGGCGGAGCGCTAGGGCGGGTTGCGACCACCTAGGAGACAGGTGGGCCTGGCCCTGGTCGTTGTCTGCAGTTATTTCATAATAACACGCTTAACAAGATCTTCGTATATTATCTGAGTCTAGCCATTGGCCTATACGCACTAACCAGCTACGTGGGAATAGTTATGGGCACTCGACGTCGTGGTATCAGCCGAAGCCTTCTTGACGTCAGCAGCTTAGCGGCGCGCACCGGGTTGGACCGCGTAACGTAACTTCCTTAGTAATGGATGTTGCTAGGTCTGCTCACCGGCTGCGTACGAAACGTGCATGTGTGCGTTGGGCGATGGGCCCGGACCCCTGCGCGCTTAGGACTTTGACCGGCGTGCTGACCTCTCTGCTGTGCTTAGGTAGGGTTGCAACGTGTTGATCTTCCGAGGTCGGGCATGATCCAGGAAAGTGTGTCCGGCCAAATGGGATCGAGCGTGCTGGGTAATGTGGTGCACCCCTGCAGGGAAGTTAATCTATTCGAATAGTCATGTCCCTCGGTAAAAGGACGACCCGGAGTTGTACCCTGACCTCATGACAACTAGAACTGGATACTTAATAAAACACACCCAGACAAGTTCCACATACAACCCGGTGATCGCTTTCCCACAGGGCGACGAGGGGAGGATCGCCGGGTAGGTTTATGCTATACGATGTTACATGGTGAACTTACCATCTATTATATTCTACTGCTGCAAGACAGAGGCTGTGAGAAGCGAGGATACTTGTTACTTCCGCTACTCTCATCTACTGCTGCAAGATGGAGGTTGGCAGAAGCGTAGTCTTCGATAGGATTAGCTATCCCCTTCTTATTCTGGCATTCTGCAGTTCAGTCCACAGATATTACCCCCCTTTATACAGATACCATTGCATATGTAGTGTAGATCCTTGCTTGCGAGTACTTTGGATGAGTACTCATGGTTGCTTTGCTCCCCCTTTTCCGCATTTGTCGCTTCTTCTCGGTTGACACAACCAGATGGTGGAGTCCAGGAGCCAGAAAATCCCGAGGATGTTTCTACGTGGAGTTCGGCTTCCAGGAGTAGTTAGGAGATCGGAGGCAGGAGGCCTTGCCTCTTCGATCGTTGCTACTTTTGTGCTAGCCATCTTATGGCAACTTGTTTAACTTATGTCTGTACTCAGATATTATTGCTTCCGCTGACTCTTGTGTTTTTGAGCTTATGTATTCGATCCCTCGAGGCCCCTGGCTTGTAATATAAAGCTTGTATTATTTTAATTTGTTTCAAGAGTTGTGTTGTGATATCTTCCAGTGAGTTCCTGATCTTGGTCATACACATTTGCGTGCATGATTAGTGTACGATCAAATCGGGGGCGTCACAAAGGGTCTACCAAACATAATGGGACAAAAATCATCTTGTGGGGAACTAAGAATAAGAGAATCAGCAGGGTATTTAACTTTCCCACATAGGACTTCAACATCTCTAACAATCCCAACTAGTGAAATAATGTCTCTATTAGCAATCTTAATAGTAACATCAATCCCTTCTAACTCAATAGGTGCAATATCATGCATAATTTCTTGATATAGGGAATGAGGGATTATACTTGCACTAGCACCTACGTCACATAAAGCATGATAGCAATGATCTCCTATTTTAACAGAGATAACATGCAAGCCTACAATAGGTCTATGTTTATTCCTAGCATCGGCTTTGGCTATTCTAGAAGATTTCTCTTGGAGGTAAAATAACGTGTCCATCTAAACCTTCAACCAAGAGATCCTTAACCATATCAACACTAGGTTCAACTTTAATTTGCTCAGAGGGTGTAGGTGTTCTAGTACTACTCTTGCGAACTAGAGTTGAAGCTTTAGCATGATCCTTTATCCTAACAGGGAAAGGTGGTTTCTCAATATAAGCAGTAGGAACAATAGGATCAACATTATAAGTGATAGTCTTTTCTTCCACTTTAATAGGTTCAACTACTTTTACTTCAATGGGATGATGGTACTTAAACCACTTCTCCTTGGGAAGATCAACATGAGTAGCAAATGATTCACAGAAAGAAGCTACTATCTCAGAGTCAAGTCCATATTTAATGCTAAACTCACGGAAAACATCGGTATCCATAAAAGCTTTAACATGATCAAACATAGGGGTCATACCTGACTCCTTACCATCGTCGAGATCCCAATCTTCAAAGTTGTGTTTAATTCTTTCCAATAAATCCCATTTGAATTCAATAGTCTTCATCATAAAAGAGCCAGAACAAGAAGTATCGAGCATGGAGCGATTATTGAGAGAAAGGCGAGCATAAATTTTTTGAATGATCATTTCTCTTGAGAGCTCATGATTGGGGCATGAATATAACATTGACTTAAGCCTCCCCCAAGCTTGAGCGATGCTTTCTCCTTCGCTAGGCCAAAAATTATAGATATAATTACGATCACGATGAACCTGGTGCATAGGGTAGAACTTCTGATGAAATTCCAACTTCAGATGATTATAGTTCCATGATCCAATATCATCACATAGCCTAAACCATGTCAATGCATCTCCCTTCAAAGATAAAGGGAAGACCTTCTTCTTGATAACATCCTCGGGCATACCTGCAAGCTTAAATAATCCACAAACTTCATCCACATAGATTAGGTGTAAGTCGGGATGCAGTGTTCCGTCTCCTGTAAATGGATTATCTAGCAGTTTCTCTATCATACCCAAAGGAATTTCAAAGCAAACATTTTCAGTAGGTGCAGTAGGTTGAGGAGAAACTCTTTGCTCTTCTGGTCGGGGTGAAGATACCCCGAACAAGCCTCTCAAAGGATTATGAGCCATAGTAACAAGTGACAATAAAGTTCACCACACCATATAAATTTTTCCTTACCAAATTCCACTTACCAAAGGCGCTTCACACCCCGGAAACAGCGCCAGAAAAGAGCTTGATGTCTACTATGCAACCTTCTTCTTGTAGACATTGTTGGGCATCCAAGTGCAGAGGTTTGTACGATAGTAGCAAAATCCCTCAAGTGGATGACGTAAGGTTTATCAATCCGTGGGAGGCGTAGGATGAAGATGGTCTCTCTCAAACAACCCTGCAACCAAATAACAAAGAGTCTCTTGTGTCCCCAACACACCCAATACAATGGTAAATTGGATAGGTGCACTAGTTCGGCGAAGAGATGGTGATACAAGTGCAATATGGATGGTAGATATAGGTTTTTGTAATCTGAAAATATAAAAAACAGCAAGGTAACTAAAGGTAAAAGTGAGCACAAACGGTGTTGCAATGATATGAAACAAGGCCTAGGGTTCATACTTTCACTAGTGCAAGTTCTCTCAACAATAATAACATAACTAGATCATATAACTATCACTCAACATGCAACAAAGAGTCACTCCAAAGTCACTAATAGCGGAGAACAAACAAAGAGATTATGGTAGGGTACGAAACCACCTCAAAGTTATTCTTTCTGATCGATCTATTCAAGAGTCCGTAGTAAAATAACACTAAGCTATTCTTTCCGTTCAATCTATCATAGAGTTTGTACTAGAATAACACCTTAAGACACAAATCAACCAAAACCCTAATGTCACCTAGATACTCCATTGTCACGTCAAGTATCCGTGGGCATCATTATACGATATGCATCACACAATCTTAGATTCATCTATTCAACCAACACAAAGTACATCAAAGAGTGCCCCAAAGTTTCTAGCGGAGAGTCAAGACGAAAATGTGTGCCAACCCCTATGCATAGATTCCCAAGGTCACGGAACCCACAAGTTGATCACCAAAACATACATCAAGTAGATCACGTGATATCCCATTGTCACCATAGATAAGTGCATGCAAGACATACATCAAGTGTTCTCAAATCCTTAAAGACTCAATCCGATAAGATAACTTCAAAGGGAAAACTCAATCCATTACAAGAGAGTAGAGGTGGAGAAACATCATAAGATCCAACTATAATATCAAAGCTCGCGATACATCAAGATCGTGATATCTCAAGAACACAAGAGAGAGAGAGATCAAACACATAACTATTGGTACATACCCTCAGCCCCAAGGGTCGACTACTCCATTACAAAAAAATACACTTCCGTGATGATACGTGTTTGTCATAGTAGGTCACATTTTCTGTCATGCATGTACATCCATGACGATTTTATGACAAAATCAAGATAGTCATACATGTGTTGTCGTAGAAGTATTCCATGACATTACCAAAATTATCATCACGGAAGTGTCCACTTCCATGACGATAAACCGCGCGTCACAAAAGTGCTTTCATCAAGGGTGACCAACACGTGGCATCCACTGTAATGGAACACCGTTAAGCTATCGGGTCCAGTTTTGGATCCGATAACCCGCTAACAGCCCCGACCAATGGGGATTTTCCACGTGTAAAATCATTATTGGCTGGAGGAAACACGTGTTGGCTCACCGTTGGGACAGATGTCATTCACTCATTGGACCCAAAGCACCTATGATACGTCGACACGTGGCACGGCCCAATAGTGGCCCATTCCTATGAAAAGGCCAGCCCGTTTGACTTGGTCAAAAGGTGGCGGGCCGGCCCACGGCAAGCCTGTTAACGGCCTGTTCGCATATAGCCCATTTACAACCGGCTAACCCAGGGCCCATTTACGGCCTATCTAAATTAGGCCCAGTAGCATCATCTGGGCCTTCCAATATAATTCCAGCCCATTTTAACTTCCAGCCCATGTATGGCCCATGACGTCTTTCGGCCCATATGAGGCCCTTATTACTCTCGGCCCATTAACGGCCCGTGTTAAAACTGACCCGTAATGAACAGTGTATCACTTTATACCCATTAACGGTCCATTATTCCGTTGGGCCGTTTCTAGCCCATGTTATATTTCGGCCTTATCAAGGCCCACTTATTCTTGGGCTCATTTCCAGCATTTGTTTACTTTCGGCCTGTTATTGTCATTTTCTGCTTGTGGGCCAAATACAGCCCATGGTTATAGTCGGCCCGTTTGTGGCCCATTAATACGTTGGGCCGTTTTCATAGCGTCATCAAATACGGCCCATTTATTCTTGGGCTCATTTCCAGCATTCGTTTACTTTCAGCCCATTACTGTCATTTTCTGCTTGTGGGCCAAATACAACCCATGGTTATAGTCGGCCCGTTTGAAGCCCGTTAATATGTTGGGCCATTTTCATAGCGTCATCAAATTCGGCCTATTAACGACGGCCCGTTATGGTCGGCCCATGAACGGACGATTTCAACTCTAGCCCATTTACGGCCATAATGTGGTCTGTTATTGGCCCATGTTTGGCCAACCGATCATACGGCCCGTAGAAGGCCCATTGATGATACGGCCCGTAGAAGGCCCATTGTGTCAATGACCGGTAGAAGGCCCATTGTTTCTATGGCCTTTAGAAGGCCCATTGTTTGTAGCGACCAGACCTCAAACAGTCTGATCTCTGTGCATCTGTGTCATCCCTGGATCAGTAATGCTGACACGCACAATACTTGAAGGATTTATAACAGAGTAGCAATCACACACTTATTACATCGATAGTATAACGATGAATTTATTACAAATAATATGGCTGAAGGCCATCTAACACGATAACAGCGGAAGGCTTGGAAGATAAGTGAGTCCATCAACTCCAGCGGAATCACTGAGTATAGAACCACGACCTAAAAGGGCATCTTACTCGTCGTCTGAAAAGTCTGCAACATGAAACGTTGCAGCCCGAAAACGGGTCAGCACATGGAATATGCTTGCAAGGTACACAAGAGAATGCAATGAAAGTAAGGCTATACTATATGCAATATGGCTGGTGGAAAGCTCTACGGTTAAGTTTTTGCGTAAAGCCAATTTTTCCCTACTTCAAAGGAATATATTTTAATTTAACTATTATGGTAGTTGAAACATTGTTGAGAAGATAGACATCCTCTCAACCCCAATTAAAAATAATCTTTAACCCAACAAAATTAATTAAAGTAACATGATGAGATTCACATGATAATCCAAGTACTAGATACTCAAGAAGTCCATAACCGGGGACACGGCTAATCATGATCAGTTTGTACACTCTGCAGAGGTTTGTGCACTTTTCCCCACAAGACTCGATCGCCTCCGATTGGTTTCTCGCACTGCATGGTGTTTGAGAAACGGATGACCGAGACACAGTCTTTCCGAAGAGGTCCCCTTAACCAGATAGATAGGACGGTACACCTACAAAACCCAACTACATCTGCTAGCCCATCATGGAAAGGTTTCCCACAACTTACTCAACTATGCCAGAGCCCATATTGGCATGTGGCTGCACACGGAAGTTTCTAGTATGAAAAATCTCATGATCCCTTTGAGCTTGGGTGGCGGTCCAAAAGAAAAACAGGCAATCACTGGAATACCCAGATGCCTCAATCCACCCAGATGTGTATTACTGTTGCCACCTTGAGTTGAACCATTAATTACCAAACTCACATCTGTCATGGATTTCACTCACCCAATCCATGCCTACGAGCATAGCATGTCCTAACATCAAACGTAGAAGTAACTCCCAAAGGTTTGAATGTAATGCAGGTAATAGGTACTACCTCAAACTACTTCCCAATCCCACAAGTTAATCGATCCTACTCATGCAATGTGTGAGGGTTTGACTAATGCAATGAAAACTGGGTAATTGGAAAGCATGATCAAAGTGTTACTTGCCTTGATGATGATCCGCAAAACCTAGATACTCAAAGTAGCAAGCGGCGCACTCCGGGTACTCTATCGCAATCAAACAAACATACAATAAGTACTTAACTAATGCACGGGTAAAACTAAAATAAGAGATCTAACTAGAAAGTTCAACTTAAGAACTCTGGTTTGCAAAAAGAGTCAACTCGAAAGAAGCAACGAAACTCAAACTGCAAAAGAAACGAGCTCCGGTTTACTAGTTGGCCTAAAGTCAAATTTTACAGTAACCAAATCTTTGTTCAAGTTGATTAAACGTAAAGAGGGCATCGAGACGAAGATCTGGGATTTTGAATCACCTGATTCCGACTCTCGAGCGAAAAGAAAAACGCAAAACAAGATCAGGGCAGAAATCGTGATCGGAATAACCGCGGATAAATACCCCGAAAAAGAAAAACGATGAACAGGCTAACGACTGAACGTTCATTGTCTGCGGTTAACTAACGAAAACCGTTCGTTAAAACGAACGTACGGACGAACGTCCGCTAAATAGCTAAACTGGAAAAAAACCGAACCGATCTAATCTAATAAAAAAACGAATCTATGGTTTTATTACTAAACCGATCGGTTAACAAAAAAAGCGCAACTACCTCGGCTCGAGCTCCGGCGGAATTCCGGCGGGCGGGGCGGCGGCGGCTCCGACGGGCGGCGGCGTTGGCGGTGGCTCCGGCGGACGGCGGGCTGGCGGCGCGGGGCGGCGGTGGCTCCGGCGGGCAGCGGGGCTGGCGGTGGCTCCGGCGGGCGGCGGCAGCAGCGGCTGTAACACCCCAAATTTTTGAGTTGGTTTTTCTTGCAAACTTTTGGCCTTTTTGAAAGGGGATTGTTTGATCTTTTCTTTTGCCCTTTTAAAATCCCTTTTTGCCAAAGTTTGTGTGTCTTCTCAAGCTTGGTTTTTAGCCTTGAAGTTCTCCTCTTGTGTTTGGCTCAATCACAAGTTGAGATTCAAATGGAGTTGTTTGAGTTCACCACTTCTTGTTTTAAAATTCTCAAGTTTAGCCTTGACTTATCTCCCCTCCAAACTTCCTCTTGCCAACAGGAACAATCCTCTCCAAGACTCTCTTCACACCATGGGACAAGCATTTCATCAATTCCAGCAACTTTGAACCTTATTGGGATTTTTCTCCTATTTATTTCACTTCAAAACAAATTCTGTCTTTTATAGTGGACCTTGGTGATTTACAAAGGAACCACCTTTTTCATCTACCTATTTGACTACAAACCAACTCTCCTAGATAGTCCTTAATACCCACAACCTAGATCCATCTTGTTTCACTGGTCCACAGTTCAAATTTTTCAAATTTCACCTGCTGCAAGTTTGGACCAGATTTGCAAAATTTGGTGAAATTCATATTTATCTTCATCCAAAAATTCCGTGAAAAATCATGCAACCTCTAGGTACATCAAGAGGCCACTCCACCAAAAATCAGCTCCAGGACATTGCACAAATACCAGAATCATTTCATCAAACACCTAGCCTACACTGAACTCTTAGCTGTTAACTGAAATTGTCGACAGTTTAACACTTCGTCAGTTTCATCAGTTTCGACAGTCGTTGGGCACGGCGACAAAACTATGTATGTATCTCCCTTGGCTCAACGCTGCACTGCAGCTTCTTCTTATCCATGCGCCGCACGGTCGCTTGGCAGCTTCTGGGCGTCGCTGGCGCCCTGGCCCGACTGCGCCGGCGACTGACACGGCCACAGCGCCGCCCGTGGCGGCTGACAGACGCAACGCCGCAGCTCCACGCCGTTCGGTGCCGCCCAGACCACCCCAGTGCCCCGCGTGTCCTTCTCCACAGCCAGCGCACGCCTGGCACGCCGTTGCCGTGGCCTGGCACGTGCAGAGCGCCATTTCTGCCGCCGACGTGCCGCACGGCCGTTCCGTCTGTGACAGGTCATAACTCTACCTCTCCTGCTAGGCTAGGTGCGGGAATGGAACCACAACAGCTCCTGGAAGATGCTCAAGCTCCTAACCCCGCCGTCCGACCACTGCAGCACCGTAATTGGCTCGCTGGACTTATCCATTCACGGCAGCCACCTCGAGCCGCCTATAAAAGGCACCCCCGAGCTCGTGCTCAAGCACACACGCCTCCACTACGTCCCTAGACCACGCCCAACCTCTGGAAGAGCCCCGAGAGGCTTTTCTTCCCCGGCTCCGGCCAGCTACCTCCGCCTCGGGCTCCAGCTCCGTTCACTCCGGTGAGGGCTCCTCCGCCGCCGTGAGCTTGAACGCAGTACCCTAGCATCCACCTAGTCCTAACCCCCAGCCCAATTTCTCTCCAGAAACCTTCCTCGACGAGGTGCACGAACACCCGAGCCGCCGTCCGCCGGAGATAAGCTCGCCGTCGACGTGGGACTCGCCGGCACCCAACTCCACCACCGTTCGACGCGGAAGACCACCGTGGAGCCATAGGTACCACTCCCCTCCCCTATCTCGATGTGGATCGACGCCGGCGATCAACGTAGCACCGGCGCCGGCGCGGCTCTGTTTCTTTTTCAAACCTGACAGGTGGGGTCCCTCTGTCAGTCTCTCACATCTCCCCCTCGAACCGTTTTCTGTTGGCGTATTTACGCAAAGTGCGTTTTCCCTCTGCGGGTGACGTACTACGTACCGGTTCGCTTTGTCCTTTCTGTTCTGGCCCCTGGATCTTTTCTGTTTCATTACAGATAGGTCCCTAGACAAAAACCTTAATATCTTTTAAACTAAAAGTGATTTTTAGTTGATTCTTTTTCTGTCCATCTTGATTTTTTGTCTAGTTTTTTGTCATATTTATGTGGAAATACTTTGAGCAACTTTATTTGCACGCGCGGTATTTATGTTAGTATATATTTTTGTTTGAATACATAGATACCGGAGGCCGTGACGGAGACGCGAATCACGCCGAGTTAGGCTCCGACTTTTCAGAACCAGGCAAGCATGTTTGAACTCTTGATATGATGAGTGTGTTGCATGTTTGCTCGAGTAGCTCGTTCATAAGCATGATTATATGAGCATATGTGTATGACATATTTCATGCAAGTGATGCTTCGGGTGAGTCCCGAAGGAGAATGTTGAACCACCTCGATCATATGGTGATATGATGGGGTGGAATACTGGTATTGTTGGAGCATGCCAGTAGTTGGTCAACTCAGTATCAACGGAGATCATGTCGTGATTCCGTTCGTCTCCTTTTTAGTACTATCATAAGTCGTCCGTTGGGATTACGGTCTAGTCGGTTGTAAACCACTTTCCGAGTACACACCAAGTAGAGGGGCCGGGATGAGGGTTCCATGGCCCTGGATTAAAGCCCGTCATCCGCTCGGGGGGCATGGGTGTTTCCGGTTGGGACCGAGAGGGGGGCACCCCTTAGAGCGCGCTTATATAAATTTGATCCCATGCTATTCGAGGTTGTAGCCTCCCTGTCTTAAAGTTTTCCGTGAATGTCGTCGCGGGTGATTACGGACGGCAGGATGTTAAATGGGTGTGTACTAGTTAGTTGGGTTTCTACTAAAACACCGTAGATGGGGCTAGCTAACGTGGCTAGTAGAACCCGTTGGCTATGAGTTATTAGTACAAGCTCTGCAGAGTTAAAATTCCTTCAGTAGCCATGTTTGTGGCCTAGGATCTATATTCATGTCAACCCGGTGACCGTCTCTAGTATATTCTTGTGAGTAGCCAAAACAACGTTGTCATCAGGTTCATTTGGTAAATGAACTCACCACCATCCCTGTATTGATTTTACTTTCCGAAGTATCTCATCATTATATCCTGTTATTTATAAGCCCTTTATTTGATGTCGCTCAGACGTCCGACTGTGGCATTCTTTTTATTTATAAGCCCTTTATGTGATGTCGCTCAGACGTCCGACTGTGGCATTCTTGTTATTTATTTACGTTATAAACCCTTTATGTGATGTCGCTTAGACGTCCGACTGTGGCATCCTTGTTATTTATTTTTGTTATAAGCCCTTTATGTGATGTCGCTCAGACGTCCGACCGTGGCATTCTTTTTATTTATAAGCCCTTTATGTGATGTCGCTCAGACGTCCGACTGTGGCATTCTTGTTATTTATTTTTGAAATAAGCCCTGTATGTGATGTTGCTCAGACGTCCGACGGAGGCATTCTTGTTACTTACTTTGGTTATAAGCCCTTTATGTGGTGTCGCTCAGACGCCCGACTGTGGCCTGTTATTATTTATTATTTTCCTACGAGGCGTCACCCAGACCCTCGTTTGGTCCCGTTATTTTTATCTTTTGGATTTCGGGAGGATTACCGCCCGACTTCCAGTCTTTACTTTCAGTGCATCATATTTTGTTCCGGTTGCATTTTTGCTGGAATACTCATATGCATTCATGTTGGCATTTGTTATATCTTAAGTCCGAACTATCTTGCAAGTACATTCAAAGTACTCACCTGGCTTGTTGATTTGGCCAGATGTGGACGAAGGCGATCTCATGGATGAAGAGTTCGATAGCGAGTCCGACGCTTAGAGGAGTCCCAGTCAGTCTCTTGCGATCCTGGAGTTGATCATTGTTTTATAACCGCTTCCGCCTACCACCAAATAAATTCATCGGGTCTCACTCCGACACTCGATGAACTGTAAAATATTGGAGTCACACCACCCACTTCACTGTGACATATTCCACCGCCTTTTATTACGAGTCAGTAGTATGCCACCCTGCCTTGTGCCATATCCGCCTCTATGTAATATATTGGCGCGCTTGTAATAAAATCCGTTGAGCCATCCCTAGCTCAACCTTGTATAATATTCAGTGTACTGGAAATTCTGTATCAAGGAATTGTCTGCCAGCAGGAATATTATTCCTCGCCGGTTTAATAAAGCAACCGGTCTTCCGGTAATTATTTTACCGAAGGACCGGTGGCGACAACCTTGGTATCAGAGCCAGGCTGACTGTAGGAAGCCACTAGGTGCGCTCACTAATCGGTTATTAGCGAAAATCTGCTTTTCAGCATTTTTACATCTGTAGAAATTTTCTGTTGGTCAGCATAAATTTATGGCCTGACTATTCGGAATTTTTGTCTACTTTTGTAGATGGCCAGCAACGACTGTGATGCACAGGTGTTCACCAACATTCCTGAGGGGTTTGTCAAGCTCCTCATCGCCATCACCAAAGTCGCCATCGGGCCATCCACACTTCCCAAATTTACACTCTACCGCCACAAGCTCAACGACAGCGTGTCTATGCATCAGGCTGTGGTACACTTCAAAGGTGGGCGTTCTGAAGCGCGCCGCCTTCGATTTGTGGGCAGAGCCATGCCTACAGAGAGGCATACTATGCAGATGGCTGCCCATGAGGCGATAGCTCGTCTCCGGGACATTCTGCCTTCGATGAAGACTTGTCGCTTCCGTTACCTCCCATGCCACGTGCCTTATACGTGCCACTATGCATTTGCATGTGCAAATGGGGAGCGTGACGAAGCCATTGAATCAATGGTTGAATACCTCAAGGCACTTGAGGCAGCCTTTGATAATCTGGTGGACGATCTGGTGGCCGCCCGTATGGAGATGGTCTAGAGTGGCTCCGCCAACAGGAGGGAGCTGCTCCATACCGCACCACCAATGACTTTTGTCTCGTCCGCCGCATCCTATGCACCTTCCATTGTAGCCACCGCTTGCCGTCTGCCTACCACTGAGGAGTTTGACCAAGTCATTGCTCCCACTCCAGTCAGAGCTGCACCGCCTGCTGCACCTGCTTCGACACCTCGTTCTCATACTCCGCGCCTGGAGCCCATCAGTGAGGAGGAAGTTGAGTCTCCAGCACCACTGGGCCTTACCCTCGGCAGGCCGAGGGAAATCTTCAACATCTCCGACTAGCGCGTCATTTCGCAACGCGCCGCGCTCGCTTGTAATATTTGTGTGATATGTAATATAGGTTGATGGGAGTAGTGTGTTTGCGCATCATGTAGGACCTTGGAGGAGTGCACTAGTTTCAAATAACATGTCAGGATGTGTGCGCACACCCTGAGTGACGTATGTATAATTAGGATCTGCGTGTAACATATGTACTAGCAGCCTTCTCCGTGCGCAATCGACCAGTTTATTTCAAAAATCTTTTTCGAGCTCGTGTTTGACCGCTTTTGCAAAATCTTGGTTTATTTTGCTGCTCGGTTCTTCTCAGGTTTTCTGCTTTGCTACCCCAGAGTAAGAAATGACTCGTCCCTGGACACGTTCCATGCCAAGTCCGCCGGAGGAAAATTATGGCACGCAGACAAACAACAATTTCTCACAGGGGCAGTCAAGTCAGCAGGGCAGTGAGACAGCATTTTCTCAAGTATGCCGCCTTTACGAGCAAAGCCAGCAACAGCACCAAGAAATGATGAACCATGTCATTAACATGGGAAATCACCACGAACCATACCAGCAGCACTCAAAATTGTCTAAATTTTAGAAGACGCGTCCAACAACATTTTCACACACAAACAAGCCTCTTGAGGCCGATGACTGGCTTCGAGACATTGAGAGTAAGTTAATCGTGGCACAATGCTCAGACCGTGAAAAAGTGTTGTACGCACCGCATTACCTCACGGGAGCAGCCACGTCATGGTGGGAAAATTTTTTGCTTATGCATCCTGACATAAATAATATCACCTGGGAAGATTTCAAGGAAGGCTTTCGTGGGGCACACATCCCTAAGAGTATCATGAAAATCAAGAAAAGAGAATTTGATGATCTCAAGCAAAGAGGCATGATAGTACAGGAGTACAACAGTCAGTTTGAGCAATTATCATGATATGCCAACGAAGAGCGAATGACAGAAAATAAAAAGATGGAGAAATTCCTGGACGGACTGGCACCAGCACTAAAATGCCAGTTAGTCGTACACACTTTTCCTGATTTCAAGACACTAGTAGACAAAGCTATTACACTAGAAAATGACCGTCGCAGTCTGGAGGATATTCGCAAGAGAAAAAGGGATCAGACCAACCACCCCCGCAAGAACAAGAATAAAATGAATTTCCAGAGGAACATTGTGAACAGACCCACGACCAATGACACACGTCCAAATAAGAATTTTCATCCAAGAAACAAGGATTCCACCTATCGCCCGGGTGTTACCTGCTATGCATGTGGAGAAGAAGGACACTATGCCAAACAGTGCCCTAAGCCAAGAAACTCAGCGCCAAAGCCGAACAGCAACGGGAACAATTCCGCGCCCAAGTGTAACAATTTCAACCCCAATAACAGTCACAGGAAAGGCCACCTGAACCATGTGACCAAGGAGGAAGCACAGGATGCACCGGATATCGTACTCGGTATGTTCCCTGTCAACACAATACCTGCCATGGTTTTGTTTGATTCTGGAGCTTCTCATTCGTTCATTTCGAAGAGTTTTGCTTTGCAACATGGTTTTTCAATGCTTCCCTTGGGAAAATCAATGACCATCAAGTCCCCCAGAAGTAAGCAGATCACTCAAAATTACTGCCGAGGTTTGGCCATTGAGATTGAGGGATTAAAATTCCACGCAAACCTCATCGTGTTGGAAAACAAAGGACTGGATGTTATCCTGGGTATGGACTGGCTGACCACCAATAAAGGATTTATTGACTGCTTCAACAGAACAGTGATTCTTACTCATCATCATGGGAAAACAATAAGAGTCGCAGCTCAGGAGAGACCAGTATCTCGGCAACCAAAATTGAACAAAGTTGAAGCCTCTGAGTTAAGCAAGGTTCCAGTTGTATGTGAACTTCCAGACGTATTTCCCGAGGAATTACCAGGCATGCCGCCAGACAGAGAAATAGAGTTCATTATTGAGCTAGCACCAGGAACCACACCCATATATAAGAAACCATACAGAATGGCGTCATCCGATTTGGTTGAATTATACGGGCCAGCTCCTCACCTTGGGGCTCGCCGGTATTATTTGCCAAAAAGAAAGATGGGACCATGAGGCTGTGTATAGACCACCGAGCGCTCAACATGGTCACAATCAAAAATAAATATCTGATGCCACGGATAAATGATTTATTTGACCAGCTCGGACAAGCCAACGTTTTCTCAAAAGTTGACTTAAGGTCAGGTTATCATCAGCTGAAAGTACGCACAGAAGATATCCCGAAAACAGCATTCACCTCAAGATACGGACTTTATGAATTTTCAGTGATGCCGTTCGGACTGACCAACGCCCCCGCATATTTCGTCCACCTCATGAATAAGGTATTTATGAAATTCATGGACAAATTTGTGGTGGTATTTATTGACGATATTTTGGTATATTCCAAAACACCGGAAGAACATGTGGAACACCTCCGCATTGTTCTGGGAGAATTAAGGAAACACCAACTTTACGCCAAATTTAGCAAATGTGAATTTTGGTTGAGACAAGTGGGTTTCCTAGGACACGTATTAACGCAAGAAGGAATTGCTGTGGACCCAGATAAAGTCAAGGCTGTACTTGGCTGGAAGTCGCCAGCCAGTGTGACGGATATACGCAGTTTCCTCGGTATGGTCGGATATTACAGAAGGTTTATTGAAGGATTTTCCACCATAGCCAAACCAATGACCCAGCTACTCAAGAAGGATAAGAAATTCGAGTGGACCGAAGCATGTGAGAAAAGCTTTCAAGAGCTCAAAAAGAGGTTAACGACAACCCCAGTATTAATTGTGCCAGACATACACAAGAGCTTTGAAGTATATTGCGACGCATCCCGGAAAGGCCTCTGATGCGTACTGATGCAAGAAGGCAAAGTAGTCGCCTACGCATCCCGACAATTGAGAAAACATGTAGAAAATTATCCTACTCACGATTTGGAGTTGGCAGCAGTCATTCATGCACTCAAGGAATGGAGGCACTTCTTACTTGGAAATTGCTGTGAAATATATACGGACCATAAGAGCCTCAGCTATATTTTCACACAGCCAGATCTAAATTTACGACAACGACGCTGGTTGGAACTGGTAAAAGATTACGACGTGGGTATCCACTATCACCCCGGGAAAGCAAATGTGGTAGCCGATGCTCTCAGCCGTTACCCGAACAGCGGCAGCATACAAAACCTAAGACCTGAATTTCAGCGAGAATTCGCCAGACTCAACCTAATAATGGTCACGGAGGGCGAAGTATCCAAGCTAGAAATACAGCCTACACTGATAGAGCAGATAAAGAAGGCTCAACTAGGACACCCCAGCATCGAAGGAATAAAAAGAAAAATAAGTCAAGGCAAGGCTTCAGAATTCACCATAGACCATGAAGGAATATTATGGTACGGAGACAGACTTTGCGTACCCAACAACAATGACCTTAAACATCAAATTCTAGCGGAAAGTCATACCGCTCCATACTCAATCCACCCTGGAGGTACGAAAATGTACAAAGATATTCAGGAAAGATTTTGGTGGCACGACATGAAAAGGGATATAGCCACATTTATTGCATGCTGCGATTCATGTCAATGCATTAAAGCCGAGCACCAAAAACCCGCAGGGCTATTCCAGCCTAATAAGATACCAGAGTGGAAATGGGATGATATCGGAATGGACTTCATTGTTGAACTACCACGGTCACAACACGGTAACGATGCCATATGGGTCATCACAGATAGACTGACCAAGGTGGCACATTTCATACCCGTCAAGACAACACACACCACTCAAAAGCTCTCCAAGCTTTACCTCGCCCGGATAGTATGCCTACATGGTGTGCCCAAGACTATAATATCCGACAGGGGCACTCAGTTCGTCTCGTAATTTTGGGACCAGTTGCAGCAAGCCCTCGGAACGCAACTAATATTCAGTACGGCTTACCACCCCCAGACTGGAGGACAAACGGAACGAGTAAATCAAATACTCGAAGACATGCTAAGGGCATGTGTTCTCACCTATGGGGCCAGTTGGGAGGAAAGCCTAAAATATGCCGAGTTCGCATATAACAATAGTTACCAAGCTAGCCTGCAGATGGCACCTTTCGAAGCATTGTACGGACAAAGATGCCGTACTCCATTGAATTGGTCGGAAATAGGGGACAGCCGCATATTCGGTCCCGATATGTTAAAGGAAGCCGAGGAGAGAGTAAAACTGATACGGGATCGACTCAAGACCGCCCAAAGCCGACAAAAGAGCTATTACGATCAAAAGCATCGGGAAATAAGTTTCGAGCCCGGTTAAGACGTTTACCTGCGTGTGTCACCGATGAGAGGACTACAACGATTCAAAGTCAAAGGGAAACTAGCACCACGATTCATCGGACCCTTCCATATAGTTGCACGAAGAGGCACAGTAGCTTACCAACTGGACCTCCCCAAGGAATTGTCCGACGTCCACGACGTGTTCCACGTCTCGCAACTACGGAAGTGTGTAAGCAACCCAGAGAAACATGTGTCATATGAAAATCTTGACGTGCAACCAGATCTTACATACCAAGAACACCGAGTGAAGATTTTGGAGGAGTCCGAAAGGAGGATCCATCAGAAAACTATTAAATTTCTCAAGGTTCAGTGGAGTAACCACACAGAGGATGAGGCAACATGGGAAAGGGAAGATTTCCTTTGGACAGAACATCCGCACCTATTTGAGGATCAGCTGAAATCTCGGGGACGAGATTTTTCCTAAGGGGGTAGGTGTTGTAACACCCCAAATTTTTGAGTTGGTTTTTCTTGCAAACTTTTGGCCTTTTTGAAAGGGGATTGTTTGATCTTTTCTTTTGCCCTTCTAAAATCCCTTTTTGCCAAAGTTTGTGTGTCTTCTCAAGCTTGGTTTTTAGCCTTGAAGTTCTCCTCTTGTGTTTGGCTCAAGCACAAGTTGAGATTCAAATGGAGTTGTTTGAGTTCACCACTTCTTGTTTTAAAATTCTCAAGTTTAGCCTTGACCTATCTCCCCTCCAAACTTCCTCCTGCCATGATCCCAACAGGAACAATCCTCTCCAAGACTCTCTTCACACCATGGGACAAGCATTTCATCAATTCCAGCAACTTTGAACCTTATTGGGATTTTTCTCCTATTTATTTCACTTCAAAACAAATTCTGACTTTTATAGTGGACCTTGGTGATTTACAAAGGAACCACCTTTTTCATCTACCTATTTGACTCCAAACCAACTCTCCTAGATAGTCCTTAATACCCACAACCTAGATCCATCTTGTTTCACTGGTCCACAGTTCAAATTTTTCAAATTTCACCTGCTGCAAGTTTGGACCAGATTTGCAAAATTTGGTGAAATTCATATTTATCTTCATCCAAAAATTCCGTGAAAAATCATGGAGCCTCTAGGTACATCAAGAGGCCACTCCACCAAAAATCAGCTCCAGAGACATTGCACAAATACCAGAATCATTTCATGAAACACCTATCCTACACTAAACTGTTAGCTGTTAACTGAAATTGTCGACAGTTTAACACTTCGTTAGTTTCGTCAGTTTCGACAGTCGTCGGGCGCGGCGACAAAACTCCGTCTGTATCTCCCTTGGCTCGACGCTGCACTGTAGCTTCTTCTTATCCACGCGCCGCACGGTCGCTTGGCAGCTTCTGGGCGTCGATGGCGCCCTGGCCCGACCGCGCCGACGACTGCCACGGCCACAGCGCTGCCCGTGGCGGCTGACAGACGCAACGCCGCAGCTCCACGCCGTTTCGCGCCGCCCAGACCACCCCAGTGCCCTGCGTGTCCTTCTCCATAGCTAGTGCACGCCTGGCACGCCATTGCCGTGGCCTGGCACGCGCATAGCGCCGTTTCTGCCGCCGACGTGCCGCACGGCCATTCCGTCGGTGACAGGTCGTAACTCTACCTCTCCTGCTAGGTTAGGCGCGGGAATGGAACCACAACAGCTCCTGGAAGATGCTCAAGGTCCTAACCCCGCCGTCCGACCACTGCAGCACCGTAATTGGCTCGCCGGACTTATCCATTCACGGCAGCCACCTCGAGCTGCCTATAAAAGGCACCCCCGAGCTCGTGCTCGAGCACACACGCCTCCACTACGTCCCTAGACCACGCCCAACCTCTGGAAGAGCCCCGAGAGGCTTTTCTTCCCCGGCTCCGGCCAGCTACCTCCGCCTCGGGCTCCAGCTCCGTTCACTCCGGTGAGGGCTCCTCCGCCGCCGTGAGCTTGAACGTAGTACCCTGGCATCCACCTAGTCCTAAGCCCCATCCCAATTTCTCTCCAGAAACCAACCCGACGAGGTCCACGAACACCCGAGCCGCCGTCCGCCGGAGATAAGCTCGCCGTCGACGTGGGACTCGCCGGCACCCAACTCCACCACCGTTCGACGTGGAAGACCACCGTGGAGCCATAGGTACCACTCCCCTCCCCTATCTCGCCATGGATCGACGCCGGCGATCACCGCAGCACCGGCGCCGGCGCGGCTCTGTTTCTTTGTCAAACCTGACAGGTGGGGTCCCTCTGTCAGTCTCTCACATTTCCCCCTCGAACCGTTTTCTGTTGGCGTATTTATGCAAAGTGCGTTTTCCCTCTGCGGGTGACGTACTACGTACCGGTTCTCTTTGTCCTTTCTGTTCTGGACCCTGGATCTTTTCTGTTTCATTACAGATAGGTCCCTAGACAGAAACCTTAATATATTTTAAACTAAAAGTGATTTTTAGTTGATTCTTTTTCTGTCCATCTTGGTATTTTGTCTAGTTTTTTTATATTTATGTGGAAATATTTTGAGCAACTTTATTTGCACGCGCGGTATTTATGTTAGTATATATTTTTGTTTGAATACATAGATACCGGAGGCCGTGACGGAGACGCGAATCACACCGAGTTAGGCTCCGACTTTTCAGAACCAGGCAAGCATGTTTGAACTCTTGATATGATGAGTGTGTTGCATGTTTGCTCGAGTAGCTCGTTCATAAGCATGATTATATGAGCATATGTGTATGGCATATTTCATGCAAGTGATGCTTCGGGTGAGTCCCGAAGGAGAATGTTGAACCACCTCGATCATATGGTGATATGATGGGGTGGAATACTGGTATTGTTGGAGCATGCCAGTAGTTGGTCAACTCAGTATCAACGGAGATCATGTCGCGATTCCGTTCGTCTCCTTTTTAGTACTATCATAAGTCGTCCGTTGGGATTACGGTCTAGTCGGTTGTAAACCACTTTCCGAGTACACACCAAGTAGAGGGGCCGGGATGAGGGTTCCATGGCCCTGGATTAAAGCCCGTCATCCGGTCAGGGGGCATGGGTGTTTTCGGTTGGGACCGAGAGGGGGCACCCCTTAGAGCGTGCTTATATAAATTTGATCCCATGCTATTCGAGGTTGTAGCCTCCCCGTCTTAAAGTTTTCTGTGAATGTCGTCGCGGGTGATTACGGACAGGATGTTATATGGGTGTGTACTGGTTAGTTGGGTTTCTACTAAAACACCGTAGACGGGGCTAGCCCACGTGGCTAGTAGAACCCGTTGGCTATGAGTTATTAGTACAAGCTCTGTAGAGTTAAAATTCCTTCAGTAGCCATGTTTGTGGCCTAGGATCTATATTCATGTCAACCCGGTGACTGTCTCTAGTATATTCTTGTGAGTAGCCAAAACAGCGTTGTCATCAGGTTCATTTGGTAAATGAACTCACCACCATCCCTGTATTGATTTTACTTTCCGAAGTATTTCATCATTATATCCTGTTATTTATAAGCCCTTTATGTGATGTCGCGCAGACGTCCGACTGTGGCATTCTTTTTATTTATAAGCCCTTTATGTGATGTCGCTCAGACGTCCGACTGTGGCATTCTTGTTATTTATTTTTGATATAAGCCCTGTATGTGATGTCGCTCAGACGTCCGACGGAGGCATTCTCGTTACTTACTTTGGTTATAAGCCCTTTATGTGGTGTCGCTCAGACGCCCGACTATGGCCTATTATCATTTATTATTTTCCTACGAGGCGTCACCCAGACCCTCGTTTCGTCCCGTTATTTTTATCTTTTGGATTTCGGGAGGATTACCGCCCGACTTCTAGTCTTTACTTTCAGTGCATCATATTTTGTTCCGGTTGCATTTTTGCTGGAATACTCATATGCATTCATGTTGGCATTTGTTATATCTTAAGTCCGAACTGTCTTGCGAGTACATTCAAAGTACTCACCTGGCCTGTTGATTTGGCCAGATGTGGACGAAGGCGATCTCATGGATGAAGAGTTCGATAGCGAGTCCGACGCTTAGAGGAGTCCCAGTCAGTCTCTTGCGATCCTGGAGTTGATCACTGTTTTATAACCGCTTCTACCTACCACCAAATAAATTCATCGGGTCTCACTCCGACACTCGATGAACTGTAAAATATTGGAGTCACACCACCCACTTCACTGTGACATATTCCACCGCCTTTTATTACGAGTCAGTAGTATGCCACCCTGCCTTGTGCCATATCCGCCTCTATGTAATATATTGGCGCGCTTGTAATAAAATCCGTTGAGCCATCCTTAGCTCAACCTTGTATAATATTCAGTGTACTTGAAATTCTGTATCTAGGAATTGTCTGCCAGCAGGAATATTATTCCTCGCCGGTTTAATAAAGCAACCGGTCTTCCGGTAATTATTTTACCGAAGGACCGGTGGCGACAGCGGCGGCGGCGGCGGGGCTGGCGGTGCGCTAGGGTTTGGGGGCGCGGCGCGGGCTGGCTGGGGGCGACGGGCCGGCTGCGGGCACTTATAAAGGCCAGGAGTCCTGGGCTAATAAGACTCCTAGTCGGTTCTTCTTTTTTTTTCTAAAAGAGTCCCGGCGCAGAAAAACTAACAAAAAAATACCAAACGGACTCCAAAATTCCCGAAATAAATTTTCACCGTTCTCTAATAATATTTAGGACAAAGTGAACATTTTTCCCCGACCTAAATGCACTTTTGAAAAACGCGTATTTTTCCTATGCAAATAAATCCGCAAATAAATCCAGAAAAATACCAAAAGTGATTTTTAATATTTTTCCTCCAATATTTCTGTTATTTTGGAGAAGTCATCTTATCTCCGCTCATATTTTGTATTTAGAAATATTTTTAGGAGAGAAAAATAATTAGAATCACACTGTCCTCGTACCGGTATTCGAGCGAACTCAAATACGAAAACGGTAAAATTCTAACTCTCTTCGTAGGTCCTTGAGTTGCTTAGAATTTCGAGGAACTCCACGAACAAAAATGCAAAAACATGAAATGCAAATATGATCTATGTATAACATTCCAAATTAAAAATTTGGGATGTTACATTGTTTCTACGGCCCGTAGGAGGCCCATGTTAACTACAATAAATATGTAGCCCATTGTTAATGTGGCCTAGTTTTTAAAAATATGTTATTCCGGCCACTAGCAAACCGCGGAAAAAGAACAACACTGACTACAAGAAAACAAATAAACAAGACAATAAGGAAATAAATTAGCAAGCAATTAACGCTAGCCTATTACTGCTATTACACATATTACATCCACTAGGCATCAAAGTTCGCCACCAGTGCAAATATAGGGAACAAAGCAGCATATTACATACACTGGCCGTCAAAATTGGCCACCAGTGCAAATAAACGCGACAGCAAAACATGAGCATAACTGAAACAACTTCAGAAGAGCTCAAGAAACGTGGTATCCACCATGCTGGCAATAAGCTTAGAATGATTATTAGCTTTGTCCTGTTTGGCGCTAAAATCCTCCAACGCTTGTTGTTGCACCAGAAAGTATGCATCTGAATGCTCCAGGGACTTCCGTAGTCCTTCCGCTTCTTGTCGCAGCACAGCTGATCGATGTCTTTCAGCTTGTAGTAGAGACTCAAGAAACCGAACTGATTTAGACAGTGAGTTTGAATAGCTTGTGCAAGCGGCAGTGGCCAGCAACTCCAACACTAAACCAAGACAGGACTTTCGGGTTGTCTCACTGTCTTCGAGATAGTCTTCCTTAGCTGTTTTATCAGCTTTGTTGGAGACCAACACGGATGTGTCACTATCCTGAACCTTATCTTCATTACTTCTTTTACCATTGCTTAATAAGACACTCTTTCCCAATATCCTGTCAGCATTCTAAAAGAAGAAACAAGTAGACACATAACAGTTTAGCATGTACTAGTATATGAAACTCATTTCGGTGAACCAGCTCATTAGTAAGGTGGACATGGTTAAACTACCAAGTCTTCGATTGCCAAGTACTAGTACATAATAAAAGCATCAAACAAACATATATTTATGTCCTATGGTCACTGCATTATCTTGCCAAATCAAAATGGGAAGTCAACATTATCTTACATAATAAAATCATCAAACACGATTTTATATGGGTACTATGGGTCTACATGTACAACAACACTATTTGCTTTGTTGTGATGCTAGTAATGTGCATGATATGAGAAGTCAACTGTATACACAATTGAAATTGAAATCAAGAGAGCTATTGATAAGAGCAAGCCTGTTAAAGAAACATGCATGAACATACCTGCTGTGCCATTGGAGTTTCGATTGGATCCTTCTATTTAAAAATAAGTTTGTATGAGTAAATATAGTGATACAAGAGCAAAGCAGTATGCACGATAGCAATCATAGATAAAAAAGGTGCGCCTAGGCTCTAGGTGTTGGCGAAACGCATTGCGCATAACTACGCTTAATCTATGCATAACTGCGCATAAGCATGCACTTTGGTTAGTAAAGCGCAAAGCGGTGGAAAAATGCACAATTAACGCCAAGCGCTTTTTGGAACTATGATATCAATGAAATCTTAAATTAGAACAGTTGTTCTTCAGGTTTAGGCACTTGTTCAACATGAACAGAGTACAATAAGACGCAAGAATATAGTACTTAAAAATAGAAAATGAGCTCATAGATCTTACCACATTCTTTTTCGGGACCAGTACAGAACAAGGCGTTCCCAGTCATCGTCCAGTAAATGTGTCTCAGGAGAACGTAAGGGAATTTGATGAGTTTCTTTGCCGGTGAAGTACGTTTTCTTTAGGTAATTCCGATACTGCCACCAATCATTCTTGAAGATAGCAGAGGTATTAGCACAAGTTACCTCATCCCGAGTTTCCAAATCTGTCCTTCTCTATAGAGAAAAATGGGAAAATTTGATGTATTATAACCATCATGGAGGTAGGATATTTGGGACAAAGCAAAGTAATTGCCATGAGTAACATTACTTACAAGTAACTCCTGGACAAACACCTGCAACTGGCATTTTCCTTCATCTTCAGTATAATATTTCCAAGATGGGAAGATACGCACATACGATTTAACAACATCAAATGCGATAGATGCTAAGTACGACTAGCTGGTTGTGCTTCCACCACAGGAATAGGCGTACTAACTGGTGGAGTTGGGGTTCGCCATTGGTAGTACTGGCCCTTTGGGCACTGGAGCTGCCTTACTAACTGCTCTTTTTTGGGAGCTATTTGGTGGAGATGGTGCTGTGTTAACAAGAACTGGGTTACTATCTGCTGGGGTTGGGGTTAGATTGGGTGAAGCTAGTTCTCTGTCCATCGCAGTAGGGGTACAATCTGCGAGAGTTTGGGTTATGTGTGGTAGGGCTGGTTCTGGTGCATGTACAACCGGGGTGCTATCTCCACCAAGAGGTAGCATTGTTTTATTTGAAGACCGTGTTTTTAGTCCGCTAGATGCTGGCATCACCCGCTCCAATTCAAATGGCTGATAAACAGGAAACATAGTTGAATGTACATACATTGTACGAGAGACAGATGCAATAGATAGTGTGGAAAAAAGAGGACATGAAATAGTTGACATGTATATTGTTTAACTAAAGCGGATAGCATGACATAATTTCACATATATGATGTCTATCTAAACTGGATAGCATAGCATAACGTAATTCAAAGATATGATGAATAACTAAAACGACGTGCCAAGTTAGAGCATACACCTCGGTGGGGGGATAGGACTGGTCATCTATCTCTGAATCCATCTCTGAGGAGCTATCGGGACCCAACAAGAGATCTGCTTCGACAGGTAGCACTGTCTTCTCTGAAGGCCTTGTTTTCACTCCAGATTTTTCAATCTCCCACCATAATGGCTGATTCACAGGAAGAGTAGTTTAATGTACAAACATTGTCGACAAATGGAAATATAATGAAGAAAAGGATGGGCAAGATATCATTCAAATATATGATGCATGGTTAAACAAGATGGCATTGCACACATATATTATGGCTGGCTAAAAGACATGAGACTGCATAATTCCCATATATGATATAAAAACTAAACAGGTGGCCAAAAAACATGTCTAAACTAAGCAGATGACATATATGATGTCAAAAGTAGGCACTGCAAGGCAACATATGCATGATATGACTAACATCATCATGCCAAGGTAGAGCAAACACATTGG
>LR738713.1:131046946-131098873 GCA_902687465.1 Secale cereale | reverse complement strand
GGGGGGTAAATAGGAGTGGTCAGCAGCGTCTGAATCCACCTCAGAACAGATATCTTCCTCTGGATTACAATCTGGAGAGGGGTGGGGAGGGTTTGCCATTGAACCCACCATGGAGCGATGTCTGCATGACATTGTATTGCCGTGCAAAACTCTTCTCTTTTTCTCTACACATTCATCATGACTGTGTACAATATGTGACATGCATACGAAAAAAATATGGTGAGATTATGTAAGGAGAGCATGCATAAATTAGAGTGATGGTAACAACCAGTGGATGGATCCAAAAATAATGATAGCAGGCTGATGATTGCTTTAATTTAATAAAAAGACAGATGATGATTGCTTTACTATTTGTTTCCCACCCAAGATGAACAACATAGGCATACCCTAGGTGAACCAGATATTAGACAGGGATACTATTCATTGCTTCCTCGATATGTGCCCCACAACTAATTTAGAACTCAAGTTTGAACATTAATTTGGACCTGACTTGGAGTCCAAGAGGTGAACATCACGATAAAGTAGTAGGTAATTTTAAGCAATGCATAACATAAGCAGAATCAAAAGAGTGCGACCTCTCTTGTGGACCCGTGTACTCCTCAGGTTCATCTGCTGAGTCGATGATGGTGATGCCGTTGCGGTGGGTGCCGGCGGCAGGGAAGGAGATCTGAGGTGGCGAAAGACGGTCAGGAGTCGTGATGTCTGGTTTGGTTGATGTTTCTGTCAATGGAGCACCTTAGGTGAGGTGGACAACATCGCGGCAGGAGCAGGGCAAAACACACAAAGTTCCCTTCGACACCTACCTGTAACTGAAGTAATTCGTAAGGCCTCATTTGCCTTGCATGATTCTAAAAACGCAGGGATAGGAAGAACACCAGAACAGGATAGTAATGCACATGGTAAATAGAGCATTTGAAAACATAGGATTTCTATCAACTTGGGTGTTTGGTTTACAGGAATTGGAAGAGGAGAGGAATGCAAAGAAACATGGCCAAAATAAAGTGAAACCATATGAAAGCGTGTACAGTTAGAATGTTATTCTGCCACTAATGCACTTGGTCTTGTTTTCATGCATAGGATTTTGAAAAGTAGGTCCAGGTGGATGTTTTGCTTCATTCCTTTCAACAAAATGCATGAATAATTGAATAGTAGTGTGCCATTGGAAAATTCCCTATTGCTATGTTTTTCCGTCGAACCAAAATATACCTAATGGATCGACATGAATGTATAGTAATACGTGATGCAACAAGTGTACAACCTCTTTGCCGTAGCCGTGTCGACCTCAGCATCATTGGGTTGGTCGCTGAAGCAGTTGAGGCAGAGGTGGCTGTTGGAGGTGTGGAGGAAGATCTGAGGAATCTGTAGACGGTGTCCAGGGCACTGCTCTGTTGTGATGGTTCGTTCTGTCATTGGAGCAGCCCCGGTGAGCCGTAAGACGTCAAGGCTCAAGCAGCACAAGACAAACATCAACAATCTCAAGTGGGATTCTAATAGCATCTCCAACAGATGATGTAAAAAAGATGTAAATTTTACATCACCAAAAACCACCTGACTACAACAGATGGGGTAAAAACTGTTGACTCTGAACTTAACTGTCGAAACTGAAATTTACTATGGAATTTGAATGTTACTGTCAAAACTGAAGGCAATGGTAGCAGAGAGGCACTTGACATGTAGTTTAGGGAGGGCCTGCAGTTCGTCTTCAACCTGCACACCCCTGAGCCGCCAGCCACCACCGGCCGAACCGCCGGCCCCAGCGCCGCCTCGCCGCCCCGAAACAACTCCCCACCGCCGGTCCACCGCCGCCCCGGCCAGCCCTATAGCCCCCCCGCCATCACCCTGAACCCTAAGATAGATAGTGGTGTAACTCTCCGGTGATCCCCTATCCCCGCTGTGGGTGGTTCTTCCTTAACTCCAGTGAGCCCCCCCACCCCCTGAAAATCGACTAACCCAAAAGTTGATTCAGTCGACTGAAGTGTACCTAAATCGGAGTAGAGCAGCATCACGACCGAGGGGGAGAGCAGCAGCAGCAGCAGCGTGAGCGAGAGCCGGAGCAGCAGCAGTAGCGCGAGCGAGCGAGCGAGAGCTGGAGCAGCAGCAGCAGGGCGAGCAAGCGATCGAGCGAGAGCCGAAGCAGCAGCAGTAGTACGAGCGAGCAAGCGAGAACCGGTGTAGCAGCAGCCGATCCGGCTGGTATGGATGCCGCCACCGATGGGGCCACGCACTGGGGGAGAGCCGCTGTGGACATGTCGCCCGCGGGGCCGGCTTCAAGGTAGCCGCTCCATGGGGGTGCTGGATGGAGCACCGTAGGTGCCGGGAGGTCGAGCTAAGGAGAAGGTGCGATGCGATGAGTGTGCAACCTCTTTGGTGGTGCCGAGTAGGCCTCGGCTTCGTCCGAGGAGTCGGTGAGGACGCTGCGGTTCTAGTCGGGCAGGTTAAGGCGGAGCTGTGGGGATGGAGCAGCCACGATAGACGAGGCGATCGTCGGAGCAGCTCCTTGGAGGTGGAGGACGGGGCGGCTGAACCGGTGGGACAACAAGATGACGACGGATCCTCGTCCGGGGAGGTGGACGAGGGAACTCGAGCTGTTGTGGTGGACGATGTTGTCGGGGAAGAGGCTCCGGCGGGGCAGCGGTCAGGTGGCGGATGGAGGAGGGTGGGGTTTCGTGGCTGGAGCGGAGAGGTTATGGCGGCCTAGGATATTGAATGGCAAAAAGGAGGCGATGGAGACGCGCTTGCCCAAAATGTAGGGTGTGTTACAAAAGTACCCCCCACCGATTTGAACTAGCGGACCTTTCGGCTCGGGGTTAGAAGGGGGATTTCGCATGTCGGGATTTGGCAGCTGGAGGGAGTTTTCGCGCAAGTTGTAATTTTGGGATAGCAAGGCGCCGGTTGTGAAGGTGCTAGTTTTGGGAGCATGATATCTGAATTTTCGGGGCGCGGGTTGAATTTTAGGGAGAAGCCTAACGTGTAATATTGTACTTGTACGTACCAAATCAATTCGCAATTCCATCAACCAAAAAGAAAACGAAAAAAATAAAACTATTCACACCACACAAAGAGAGAGTCTTGCCCTGTTTTACTATAAAAAATGCTATTTAAAGCTACTCATACCAACAATTTAGTGCAATTAATTGCTATTCGGTAGTATGAATCCATGTTATGTCCAATTAATTTTTTCCGCTTGCTGTATAATGCATGTAACCTACTCATACCAACATTTTAGTGCATTCCAAATGTCTATACTACCGCTGCAATTCGAACTGAATTTGAATTCATTTCTCTATTTCAATAACAATCTACAATCATGATTGTTGCCAACTTCAACCATCATTCGTGTATTACCTTAATAACACACCACATGATTACTATAGAGATAGATCTGAACTATGTGTACTACATGAACTCGAATTCTATTTTTTGAATACAATTGATGTTGATTCCAAATAATACTACATGTGATGTACTAACTATATATTCATAATCTAAATCATGTTCCATACGTGTACACCGTGTTTATCACACATAGTATAGTGCCCAGCCCCCTACATTATCACAAGTATTTAGACCTAAGCTGCAAAAGCCACACATTAGCCCAAATTATGATCAATGTTCTATATGTTATACGCAGTACTAGCAAGATGC
The DNA here is from genome assembly GCA_902687465.1 of Secale cereale. NCBI lineage: Eukaryota > Viridiplantae > Streptophyta > Magnoliopsida > Poales > Poaceae > Secale > Secale cereale. The sequence continues at coordinate 131,095,228 of LR738713.1, read as the reverse complement.
CCATGCGTTCCACAGAACATCAACATGATCAAGGGGAGGCCTGATTTGCAAATATGGAGAGGGGTGTGGGTATCTTTTTTCGAAATTGCCATAGTTTCCTTCCTATCCGTCAGATATAAATCGGATGGCCTATATTGCAGGATGGCACCATCATCAACAACTCCGTTTTTTATAAGAGTAGAGATAAAATATATTATATGTAGTATAACATGTTCATAACCACATCATGTGTATCACCATTATATATATTCACACATGCGTCGGTTTAAAACACTATAATAAATTCTTCAAATATCCGAATTCACTTTTTATAATGAAGTATGATCTCTATTCGTCTTTTAGACCCACACAATCCTCTTATCTTTGTAGCTAGCTAGCGCTAACTTTCTCTCGTTGATAACCCACAATTGTAGGGGATCGCAACAGTTTTTTAGGGTAAAGTATTCAACCCAAATTTGTTGATTCGACACAAGGAGAGCCAAAGAATACTCTTAAGTATTAGCAGCTGAGTTGTCAATTCAACCACACCTGGAAACTTAGTATCTGCAGCAAGATAGTTTAGTAGCAAAGTAATATGATAGTGGCGGTAGCAGCAATAAAAGTAAATATAGTGTTTTTGTAGTTTTGTAATAGTAGCAACGGAAAAGTAAATAAGCAACAAGCAATATAGGAAAAGCTCGTAGGCATTGGATTGGTGATGGGAAGTTATGTCGGATGCAATTCATCATGTAGAAGTTAAAACCTAGGGTGACACAGAACTAGCTCCAGTTCATCAATGCAATGTAGGCATGTATTCCGAATATAGTCATACATGCTTATGGAAAATAACTTGCATGACATATTTTGTCCTACCCTCCCGTTGCAGCAGGGTCCTATTGGAAACTAAGGGATATTAAGGCCTCCTTTTAATAGAGTACCGGACCAAAGCATTAACCCATAGTGAGTACATGAACTCCTCAAACTATGGTCATCATCGGGAGTGGTCCCGATTATTGTCACTTCGGGGTTGCCGGATCATAACACATAGTAGGTGACTATAGACTTGCAAGATAGGATCAAGAACACACATATATTCATGAAAACATAATAGGTTCAGATCTAAAATCATGGCACTCGGGCCCTAGTGACAAGCATTAAGCATAGCAAAGTCATAACAACATCAATCTCAGAACATAGTGGATACTAGGGATCAAACGCTAACAAAACTAAGTCGATTACATGATAGATCCCATCCAACCCATCATTGTCCAACAAGCCTACGATGGAATTACTTACGCACAGCGGTGAGCATCATGGAATTGGTGATGGAGGAAGGTTGATGATGATGATGGCGATGATCTCCACTCTCCGGAGCCCCGAACGGACTCCAGATCAGCCCTCCCGAGAGAGATTAGGGCTTGGCGACGGCTGCGTCTCGTGAAACACGATAATTCTTTCTCCTTGATTTTTTTCTCCCCGAAAGTGAACATATAGGATTTGGGGATACGTTGGTGGAGCACAAGGGGGCCCACGAGGCAGGGGGCACGCCCTGGGCAAGGGGGCGCACCCCCCACCCTCGTGGACATGGTGTGGGCCCCCTGGTATGGATCTTCCTATAGATATTTTTTATATTTTCGAAAATAAATCTCCGTGGAGTTTCAGGTCATTCCGAGAACTTTTTATTTCTGCACAAAAACAACACCATGGCAATTCTGCTGAAAACAGCGTTAGTCCGGGTTAGTTCCATTCAAATCATGCAAGTTAGAGTCCATAACAAGGGCAAAAGGGTTTGGAAAAGTAGATACGTTGGAGACGTATCAACTCCCAAAGCTTAATCCTTTGCTTGTCCTCAAGCAATTCAGTTGATAAACTGAAAGTGATAAAGAAAAACTTTGACAAACTCTGTTTGCTCTTGTTGTTGTAAATATGTAAGCTAGCATTTAGGTTTTCAACAAGATCATGAACTAACCACATTCACAATAACTTTTAGGTCTCAAGACTACTCACATCAATGGCAAAATCAACTAGCGAGCAATAATAATAAACCTCGGATGACAACACTTTCTCAAAACAATCATGGTATGATATAACAAGATGGTATCTCGCTAGCCCTTTCTGAGACCGCAAAACATAAATGCAAAGCACCTTTAAAGATCAAGGACTGACTAGACATTGTAATTCATTGTAAAATAGATCCAGTCATGATCATACTCAATGCAAATTAATAGTAACACATGCAACAATAGAGGTGCTCTCCTACTGGTGCTCTTTGGTAAGAGGATGATGACTCTGCATAAAAGTAAATATATAGGCCCTTCACAGAGGGAAGCAGGGATTTGTAGAGGTGCCAGAGCTCGATTTTTAAATAGAGATGAATAACATTTTGAGCGATATACTTTCATTGTCAACATAACAACCAAGAATCTCGATATCTCCCATGCTACGCACATTATAGGCGGTTCCCAAACAGAATGGTAAAGTTTATACTCCCCCAACCACCAACAAGCACACTCCACGGCTAGCCCGAAACAACGGGTACCGTCCAAACCAGCAACAACCCTGGGTGGGTTTTGTTTAATTATTATGATTTTAAGCATGGGACTGGGCATCCCTATTACCAGCCATTTTCTCAAGAATGATGAGCAGAGTCCACTCATCGTGAGATTAACCCACCTAGCATGGAAGATATAGACAACCCTAGTTGATACATGAGCTGTTTGAGCATACAAAACAGAATTTCATTTGAAGTTTTAGAGTTTGGCACATACAAATTTACTTGGAACGGCAGGTAAATACCGCATATCGGAAGGTATGGTGGACTCATGTGGAATAACTTTGGGGTTTATGGAAGTGGATGCACAAGCAGTATTCCCACTTAGTACAGGTGAAGGGTAGAAAGAGACTAGGAAGCGACCAGCTAGAGAGCAACAACGGTCATGAACATGCACTAAAATTAATCAACGATGAATGCACGCATGAGTAGGATATAAATCACCATGAACATAAATATCGTGAAGGCTATGTTGATTTGTTTCAACTACATGCGTGAACATGTGCCAAGTCAGATCACTTAAATCGTTCATAGGAGGATACTACCCCATCATACCACATCACAACCATTTTAATATCATGTTGGCACGCAAGATAGACCATTATAAACTCTTAGCTAATTAAGCATGGCATAAGCAACTATGATCTCTAATTGTCATTGCAAGCATGTTTCATTCATAACAAGCTGAATCAGGAACGATGAACTATCATATTTACAAAAACAAGAGAGGTCGAGTTCATACCAGCTTTTCTCATCTCAATTAGTTCATCATATATCATCCTTATTGCCTTTCACTCGCACGACCGAACAGTGTGGAAAATAATAATAGTGCACGTGCATTGGATTAAGCTGGAATCTGTAGACATTTAATACAAGAGAGAAGACAAGGTAATATGGCTCAAGGTTAAATCAACAATAAAGCATATGAGAGCCACTAAGCATTTTAATCATGGTCTTCTACTCTTAACCCCAAAGAAAAGAAAAGAAACTATTTACACGGGAAAGCTCCCAACAAGCAAAAGAAGAACGGGAAATCATTTTGGGTTTTCATTTTAACTACTACTACAAGCAAAGAAAGTAAACTAGCTAGAAGCTACAACTAATATTTTTTGTTTTTCTGGGTTTTTCTAGCACACAAGAAAAAGACTAAGAAAAAGAAATTGAAACTAAGCATGGATGGTACAGTGAAAGAGTGTGAGCACCGACAACTAGAATTAGTGTGTGAACATGAATGTAAAGTCGGTGAGAAACACGTACTCCCCCAAGCTTAGGCTTTTGGCCTAAGTTGGTCTATGGCCAGTATTGGCCTGACATATATCCAAAGTTGTAGTTGGGGTTGTACTGAGATGCAGCAGCCACCACATGTTGAGCTGTAGCTCGAAGGCGGGCTGCCTCCGTCATGTTATAATAAGCATTTTCCTCTTCCATAGTTATAGTGTATCTCCCTTTTGCCTGAAAGTTAAACAAAGTGGGGGCATGAAGAATAATAGGGATGGAATGCTGCCTGTTAAAGATTAGTCGATATTTGAGGGTTTGATCATCCCACTCTATAAACCGGTGACTAGTCATAGCATGGCAATCTAAATAAGCAGTAGGTAAAGGTTCATCATTCTCGTGCACATGCACACCAAGACGGCGGGCTATGCGAGTGGCATAAATCCCACCAAATAAATCTCCATGCAAACCATTATGATGTAGCCTACGTGCAACAATGGCTCCCAAGTTATATTGTCTATCACCTAATACAACACTCTTGAGAACACTAAGATCAGGGAAACACATGTGGCTAGCCTCATCCTTACCGTTTATGCATCTACCGATAAAGAGAGCAAAGTAATGAATAGCAGGAAAATGAATGCTTCCTATGAAAGCCTGTGTGATTTCTCAAGATTCCCACACAGTGATACTAGTAAGGAAATCTCTAAATTCAGATTTGCGAGGATCACCCATACTGCCCCACTGAGGGAGCTTACAAGCATCAATAAAATCCTCTAAGACCATGGTATAGGATTTATCATAAAGGTCAAACAGAACAATATGAGAATTACGTGAAGATGAAAATTTAAACCTTCTCACAAAGCTATCAGTTAAACCACGGTATTGAGGGCACTTATCTTGTATGAAGCCCTCGAGGTCAGCGTTGCGCACGTATGCGTAAAATTCATCCTTGAGGCCAGCCTAATCCATAAAGTCATCTGACGGCCATTCACAAGGCCGTACGTCGGCATCCCTCGGTAGTTCATCGTCCGGCTCACGGAACGGGAGCCTTGGTTCTTGCTTCCTTGAAGAACCACCTTGGAAGTTTTTCCTATGCATTTTTCTGAATTTTTCTGAAATTTTTAGTAACTCACAATAAGAGTTAACCAAACTCAACAAGATTGATAGCAACAACTCCTATAAGTGCCTAGAGACTATATCATGCATTAGAACTACTTGGAACCAAGAAAATTTAACATGCAAGCTCAAGAACAAGGTCACCACAACAGCATAAATTTGTAATAAATAAAGCACTAGAACAAAAACTAATTGGACCAATGGAGGAGTCACATACCAAGGAACAATCTCCCCAAACAGTTTGGTGAATGGTGCTTTGAGCAAGGAGATCAAAAATGGCAGCAACATGAGCTAGAACTCAGGTTTCAGCTGGTTGGTGATTTTTTTGGGAGGAAGAAGAAGAGCATGGGTGCAGGAATAAGTGGAGGGGGGTACGTGGGGCCCACGAGGCAGGGGGCACGCCCTGGGCAGGGGGCGCGCCCTAGATCCTCGTGGCCAGGTGCTGGCTCCCCTCGCTGTGTGTTTGGTGCCATATTTTCTCAAATATTCTAGAAAAAATCATATTTCATTTTCATGGCATTTGGAGAACTATTATTTTCGGGATATTTTTTTTATTGCACTGGTAAGTCTGGAAACAGATAGAAATACTATTTTTATATTATTTATCCTAAATAACATAAAGTAAAAAGAGGGTACAGAAGGTTGTGCTATCTAGATTCACCTATCCCATGCTCACCAAAAGGAATCCATTAACAAGGTTGATCAGGTCTTGTTAATAATCTCTTTCCGAGTAACATGAAACCGGAGAATTTTAGAATAACACTAGGTTACCTCAATGGGGATATGTATGTCCCCAACAATAAGGATGTCATACGTCTTCTTGATAATAGGAAGAGGAAATTCAAAACCTTGAATAGTAATAGTTGAAACTTTTCCAATATAATTGATACTGTGGACCTGAGGTTGTTTCCTTGGAAAGTGTACCATATGCTCATTACCATTGACATGAAAAGTGACATTGCCTTTATTGCAATCAATAACAGCCCATGCAGTATTCAAAAAGGGTCTTTCGAGAATAATAGACATACTATCGTCCTCGGGAATATCAAGTATAACAAAATCCGTTAGAATAGTAACATTTGCAACTACAACAGGCACATCCTCACAAATACCGACAGGTATAGCAGTTGATTTATCAGCCATTTTCAAGGATATTTCAGTAAGTGTCAACTTACTCAAGTCAAGTCTACGATATAAAGAGAGAGGCATAACACTAACACCGGCTCCAAGATCACACAAAGCAGTTTTAACATAGTTTTTCTTAATGGAGCAAGGTATAGTAGGTACTCCTGGATCTCCTAATTTCTTAGGCATTCGACCCTTAAAAGTGTAATTGGCAAGCATGGTGGAAATTTCTACTTCAGGTATCTTTCTTTTGTTCGTAATGATATCTTTCATATACTTAACATAAGGATTTGTTTTAGGCACATCAGTCAAACACATACGCAAAAAGATAGGTCTAATCATTTCAGCAAAGCGCTCAAAATCCTCAACATCCTTTTTCTTGGATGGTTTCGGAGGAAAAGGCATGGGTTTCTGAACCCATGGTTCTCTTTCCTTACTGTGCTTCCTAGCAACAAAGTCTCTCTTATCATAACGTTGATTCTTTGATTGTGGGTTAGCAAGATCAACAGCAGGTTCAATCTCTACATCATTATCATTGCTAGGTTGAGCATCATCATGAACATCATCATTAACATTATCACTAGGTTCATGTTCATTACCAGATTGCGCCTCAGCATCAGAAACAGATATATCATTGGGATTCTCAAGTGTGTCAGCTACAGGTTTACTAGAAGCATGCAAGGTCCTTTACTACTTATAACGAGGAATATCACCTTCATCAAATCTATAAAGAGAATTTACCTTTACTACCTGTGTCGGGTTATCAAGACCATGTATTTCTTAAATAGGTGGTAAATTCTTAACATCTTCAGCTTTAATACCTTTTTCATTCATAGATTTCTTTGCCTCTTGCATATCTTCAGGACTGAGAAATAGAACACCTCTTTTCTCCGGAGTTGGCTTAGGGGCTGGTTCAGGAAGTGTCCAATTATTTTCATTGGCCAGCATATTATTCAATAGTAGTTTAGCTTGTTCAACTGTTCTTTCCCTGAAAAACAACCAGCACAACTATCCAGGTGGTCTCTGGAAGCATCGGTTAGTCCATTATAAAAGACATCAAGTATATCATGCATCTCAAGAGGATGATCAGGCAAAGCATTAAGTACTTGGAGAAGCCTCCCCCAAGCTTGTAGGAGACTCTCTTCTTCAATTTGCACAAAGTTATATATTTCCCGTAAGGCAGCTTGTTTCTTATGAGAGGGAAAATATTTAGCAGAGAAGTAATACATCATATCCTGGGGACTACACACACAACCAGGATCAAGAGAATTAAACCAGGTCTTAGCATCACCCTTTAACGAGAACGGAAACAGCTTAAGGATATAGTAGTAACGAATCTTTTCATCATTGGTAAACAGGGTGGCTATATCATTCAACTTACTAAGGTGTGCCACAACAGTTTCAGACTCATAGCCATGGAAAGGATCAGATTCAACCAAAGTAATTAACTCAGGATCAACAGAGAATTCATAATCCTTATTAGTAATGCAGATAGGTGAAGTAGCAAAAGTAGGGTCATGTTTCATTCTAGCGTTCAAGGACTTTTCTTTCAGCTTAGCTAATAATTTCTTAAGATCATATCTGTCATTGCAAGCAAAAAAGTCTCTAGCAGTTTCTTCATCCATAACATAACCCTCAGGAGCAACAGGCAATTCATATCTATTGGGAGAAGCTTCATCATAACTTTCATAAATATCATGAGGTTCAATATTTGCATTCTCCCTAACCTTAGAAATTTGTTCATCTAGAAATTCACCTAGTGGCACAGTATTATCAGGCATAGAAGTAGTTTCAACATACATAGCAGAAGTAGCATCATCATACGACATATCAGATTCAATAGCAGGAGAAGGTGTCGCAAGTTTACGCATAACAGAAGGAGAATCAAGTGCAGAGCTAGATGGCAGTTCCTTACCTCCCCTTGTAGTTGGGGGTAAGATCTTGGTTTTCGAGTCCTTCAAATTCTTCATAGTGATCAACAAATATAAATGCCAAGTGACTTAAAGAATAGAGCTATGCTTCCCGGCAAGGCGCCAGAAAATAGTCTTGATAACCCACAAGTGTAGGGGATCGTAACAGTTTTCGACGGTAAACTATTGAAGCCAAATTTTTTGATTCGACACAATGGGAGCCAAAGAATACTCTTAGTATTAGCAGCTGAGTTGTCAATTCAACCACACCTGGAAACTAAGTATCAGCAGCAAGATAGTTTAGTAGCAAAGTAATATGATAGTGGCGGTAGCAGCAATAAAAGTAAAGATAGTGTTTTTGTAGTTTTGTAATAGTAGCAACGAAAAAGTAAATAAGCAACAAGCAATATAGTAGCAAAGTAAAGATAGTGGTCCCGATTATTGTCACTTCGGGGTTGCCGGATCATAACACATAGTAGGTGACTATAGACTTGCAAGATAGGATCAAGAACACACATATATTCATGAAAACATAATAGGTTCAGATCTAAAATCTTGGCACTCGGGCCCTAGTGACAAGCATTAAGCATAGCAAAGTCATAGCAACATCAATCTCAGAACATAGTGGATTCTAGGGTTCAAACACTAACAAAACTAACTCGATTACATGATAGATCCCATCCAACCCATCACTGTCCATCAAGGCTATGATGGAATTACTCACGCACGGCGGTGAGCATCATGGAATTGGTGATGGAGGAAGGTTGATGATGACGATGGCGACGATCTCCACTCCCCGGAGCCCCGAACGGACTCCAGATCAGCCCTCGTGAGAGAGATTAGGGCTTGCCGGCGGCTCCGTCTCGTGAAACGCGATAATTCTTTCTCCTTGATTTTTTTCTCCCCGAAAGTGAACTTATAGGATCTGGGGATACGTCGGTGGAGCACCAGGGGCCCCACGAGGCAGGGGGCACGCCCTGGGCAAGTGGGCGCGCCCCCCACCCTCGTAGACAAGGTGTGGGCCCCTGGTATGGATCTTCCTGCAGATATTTTTTATGTTTTCCAAAATAAATCTCCGTGGAGTTTCAGGTCATTTCGAGAACTTCTTATTTCTGCACAAAATAACACCATGGCAATTCTGCTGAAAACAACGTCAGTCCAGGTTATTTCCATTCAAATCATGCAAGTTAGACTCCATAACAAGGGCAAAAGGGTTTGGAAAAGTAGATACGTTGGAGACGTATCACTCGTGCATGCAGACGCCCGCATCCCTCTCACCCTCCCTCAGCATTCTCTAGCTCCATCACGCAAATTCGTCTTTTCACTTTAGGTCATTCACCCACGGTGTGTGTAGGCCCCCCAGCTCCTTCTTTATGGCACACATCGATTGATATGCCTCTCTAGCCAAGTGTTATAGCACAAAACACAAGCTTCCCCTCTTCTCTTATCACCGTCCATGCCTCACTCCCACCACTCTCTTCATCGATCTCGTACACGCACACTCCTCCCCCCTCGATATAGTATGACTCTCGCACCACCTCCTAGATGCATCCCTCTCTCTCTATCCTTCTCCCAGTGCCTCATTTGCTTCTAACACACACATGCATGTATACCGATCGATCTCCCAACATATACCTAGGTCGACTTTAACTATTCCCCCCATCGATCGACGTACCTCACAAGTTATGTCTCTCCTTTCTCTAACAAAGGACGATTGATCTTCCTACGTAGTTATGTCTGCTTACCACATCCATATCGCCCCTCCCATCATTCATGCATGCCTCCTGACCCGTCTCTCACACGCACTTGCATAGACAGGCAGCCATCCCCTCTCTTATTGATATTGCAGGCGTCCCTCCGGTTGTCTAGCAAGCCTATCCCACCATTTGTTAGAAGCAACTCCACTACCACCCCCTCCAACACTCTAGCTCTGTCTCTCTCCCAACCTTATTCCTCTCCTACACATATGCATGGATGCCGATCGATCTCCCTTAATACATGAGGTAGATCGATCTCCCTTAATATATGAGGTAGGCCTCTCTCCTCCTCCACACATATACCAGCCATTTTACCTCTATAGTTAATTAGGCCTCCCTCCCCCCCCCCAACACACACCGATAGTCGAGCACTGTAGGTAGGTATCCATGCCACAGAGACAAACTGTACATGTCCCCTCTCACATTCCAGTAGGCCATCCACTCTATATCTTTGACGTGGGCACAAAAAAAATTGATGGCACTCTTTATCAATCGAGCGCGCGCACACACACATCATCCCTTTCTTCAATTCTATGGACAATTCAAGCCGATGATACCTCCACTCTCTTCTCGTGGATTGCCCCCTCTATATATGTGACATATCCAGGACTCTATTTCACACACATTGCATATGTTACATTTTTTGATTGACCCCACCCCCCCAAAAAAAACTCTCACGAACCCACACACTATATCTCTCTACGTTTGTCTCTCTCTTGTGTACGTATACAAGAAGAGAATAGGTGCACCGTGCACGTACTCACGCTTCGTGCCCAGCCACACCCGCGCGGGTACATGGTGGAGCTCATTTCTGTATGAAATGGCAGCCCACGTGCTAATTTGAACATGTGTAGCAGTTGTTTACCTACAGAGGTCGTGTACCACGCGTGCACGAAACAAAGTTCGACTTGATGCGTTGGCGCATTATTTTTAAATAAAGTTATATCGCTCAATGGAACGTACACAGAATATAAAACGACTTTTATGGATAAAAAGTTCGTCTGCTCCACTATATACAATGGAGCATGCCTGCCTGGTTTGTCTCTCTTCAGAGTATCTCACACAAGGCTGCGGTGGCCTCTCTCTCTCTCTCTCAACGTTGGTCACTTATCTGGCCGCATCCCGTCCGCTGGCGTCGAAAGGGAGGACGTGCATCGTTTCTCCGTTCGACGGCGCTGAGGCAGCACATCCCGATCTGTGGTACACGCTGTTCTCTCTGACCAAGCTCCGGCGTGGTAGGGCCTATGCCACCTGCTCGCTGCCGCAGTATGGACAGATTCCGCCCGCCGCCGCTCACCTAGTTACGTCCCGACGACCTCCAGGTATCCCCTCCATCCTTTCTGCACTCCTCGTCTTCCCACGTCGCTGCATGTGGATCTTCCATAGTTCTTTGCCCAAAACATAGCTCGTCTGGCGTACTTTCCATATCGCAATCTCGTCCTCACACCGTTTTAGACAAACACAACCGTGTTGTTATCTTCCCTTAGGAGAAGGAATATGCTTCTTTTTTGTCGTCGCATGTGTCATCAACTGTTATTGGCCAGTAATTGTTTCCTTTCTACCTCTTTTTTGCAAACAGGGCTATCCATTTCACCTCGTTGCTATTGCGACCTTTTGGTTAACTACACAAATCACTTTTTTCTTAAGAGTGTTTTGTGCATTTCTACCAAAATGTCACACGGGCAGCGTCTCTACATTTCAGTGCGACTGCACAAAGGGAGATTGGTTTTGCTCTATCCTCCTCATCCAACTCCGAGCCTAATCTTCTCCAACTAGTTAGTCTTAAGAGAGACTGCAAAGGTGACCGGCTAATATTTGTGTGTTTATTGTTTCATCAGCAGTCCTCTATTATTGTAATCACACTTAATATCTTTGGAACAGGGACGCTGAGCTCTATTTTAGTGGAACTGCACAAAATGATCGGAATGTTGCATGCTCCAGATAGCTACTTTTTTCCCAACATGCCTTGTTGATTTAGACAGAGCTGGGGGGGGGGACGTTGCTGCCAATGAAAGCATGGATCAATTTTAATTTAACACCTTCTCACAACTTTGTCTTCAGTTGAGATGTAAATATTAGCTCTGATTAGCAAGGAAGTTAGTTTTTTGTTGTTTCCGAAAGAGCATCGATGGCAAGACACACGAAACAAAAGCTGAAAGCTCACACCATTGTACAATTTCATGTCGCTGGAAAATTATTTGTATAGTACGTCAATTATGTAAACAAATGCTAGAAGCTTGATTGCATTGCCAGAAGCCTCTTCGGCATCCGGGTCCATGTGCCATGCACAAAATTATACTCCTTCGTCCCTAAATATTTGTCTTTTTACAAATTTCAAATGGGCATATTTTAGAGTGTAGATTCACTCATTTTGCTTCGTATGTGTACTCCCTCCGTTCCTAAATATTTGTCTTTCTAGAGATTTCAACAAGTGACTACACACGGAGCAAAATGAGTGAATCTACACTCTAAAATATGTCTATATACATCTGTATGTAGTAGTCCATTTGAATCTCGAAAAAGACAAATATTTGAGTGGTAACTCGTTGAAATCTCTAGAAAGACAAATACTCCGGAGTATATTTAAGAACCGAGGGGGTAGTGCACAACCGCATGGGAGACTCAGACCGGTCGTTGCGCCGTATTAATAGTGAGTAATGAGTAGTCAAATCATAAGCCCCACCTTTCCCACTGTAAGTTGATCGGAAGAAGCAACCATCAATACGCTCTTATTTGAATCCTCTCATACTTCTCCATCCGTCACTGTTTATAGAGCGCGCTTCAGAAAAAGAGAAAATATCTGGGACCAAGGCGACTAGTGAACGGCCAAAAAAATAGCATTGGTAGTTATAGCACGGCGTCTATTACAAGAGAAAATAATGCGTACACATATGCATGCAGTGCTTCCACCCCGGGTACACACATGCATGCACTTACTCCACTCCGTAGTACTACATCGAGAGAAAACTGCGGTTACCACGCCCTAATTAATTGAGCATTAAACCAAATGCGTCGAAAGTCTCTCTGATGGTGGAAATGCATTGAGAGAAATTCATCATAATGAAGCGTGCCCTGTAAACTATGACGGAGGGAGGAGTAGTATGAAGGGGCAAAACCAAGTACGCGTACGGCCAATCGGTCAACACACCTCCTCTTGGCATATCACTGACATGTGGGACCAGAGTGTGAGCAAACCGATCTCAATTGACGGCAAAATGGCCAACCCGCCGTTCCTTGAGAGAGACAAGGAGCGAGAACACACAGACGGGCTCGCACGGAGGCCAAGATATATTCGAGCATGGTTCATCGATATCACCATTACATGTTGGGCTACCGTTTTCCGCCCTTCTCCAGAATAAATGTGAACTTTATCAGAGATTAAAGAAAAATAAGAGTACAGAGGCTCCACCATGCGGTTCTAGTAGTAGTACTACTCATACTACTAAACCTTGCACTTGGCTCTTCGCCTCTTCGTGAAGTCGAACAATGATGGTACTCCGCATGTTCGGTACTACAGTGTATGCCTCTGGCAATCTGACACCGAATGAACTGATGCATGTCCACCGCCTGGGCGAGGGTACATTGCATTAGTCAAAAGGCGTAAGTGAGCTTCACCTTGTCCTGCAACTTCTCCTCATTCTGCAAGTTAACGGGACACACCAACAAGTAGTGCTAGTCCATACGCAATCCTTTCCGGTTTATATGTCTTAATTTTTTTTGTGAGTAAATGAGAGAGATTTATTCATATATAAGCATTCTTAGGACGATCAGCCAAGACACTGGTCACTAGGAAGCGAGGTACCCCGCAAAAAAAGAAGTAGGAAGCGAGGTGTTTCATCAAGCCAGCTCTCGGCCACATTCAAAGTGCAGCAAGCACGGTTCGCACAAAGATGCACCGCAAGGTTTGCTGACCTATTTACATGCTGAATAACAAAAAAAGAGAGGAAATATTATCGAGCGTTCCTATTTGTAACAGGATATGAGCCAGAATTAAACGAGAATTGTGGCGAGTGTTCCATGCAATCAACTTCCATTATCACATGCGAGAACCCTCGAAGAGAACCAAATGTGTTGAAGATTTCTTTATCACATTTTAAAAATATAATAAGAGTGCAGACGCTCCTCCATCCGGTTCCTAGTGTACCTCTATAGACTACTATAAACTTTGCGCTGGTTGTTCGCCTCTTCGGGAAGTGCAACAATAATAGTACTACTAGTATAGTGTATGCTTCTGGCAATCTGACACCGAATTAACTGTTGCACGTCCACCGCCTGAGCGAAGGCAGCTTGCATTAGTCAAAAGTTTCTCCTTGTCCTGCGAGCCACCGCGTGCAAGCTTCTCGCGTCCTACAAGCTTCTCCTTGTTCGGCAAGTTGACGGGCCACAGCAAAGTAATGCTAGTCCATACTGCCTCCTCTCTTGTTAATATGGCTTAATTTCAAACGAGATAAATACACTGTCTCTCACTATATATTTGTAAAAGTACGGTCAATGGACTTCATAATACGCTCATTGCGCTCAATATATACATTTTCTAGTTTTTATACGGTCACTAGCTCACCATGGTTGAGTATGTGTGTGCATGCACGTGTAGGTTGAGCACTTGAGTGTGACCGTGTGTGTGCCGTCATGTGCTCGGACATGCATGCATTAGGGCGTCGCGCGCGTTTTAGCATCCATGTGTACGTGTGACTGTTGCATATACATAGGGGGAGTACGTGTAGGAGGCACTAAAGGAGCAGTCAAATCATACAGTAAGTTAGTCGGAATAAGCAACCATCATTTCACTCTTCAATGACGGCCCCAGTGACAGGTCGCGTCCGCTCTGGCCGGGCATGAATGTGGCACTGACCGTTTCGGGCGGGAAGCACGCGCGGGTGATGAAGAGGGTTCGGGTTGATAAGGAGCGGCCGTGGCAGCGGTCCGGACGCCCGCAAACAAGAGATGATGTACGTTAATATTGCTTCATATATAATTAACAACGTAAATAATGTGCTAGTTGGACAAATATAATTGGAGATGGAGATGGAAATGGAATTTTACGTAAACACGGATATGCATGTCTATGTCTATGTGTGTGTGCGCGATGACTCTCGCGACCTGGAAGCGGGGATGTGTTTTTGATCGAGTTTTCTTTCTTGGTACATTAAAAAATTGTCCGCCAGTTTTCGTTTCTTTTCTCCGGGAACGCGCGTATTCTATTTAAAACCATTGCTATGGAGAGATTGTTTTACTCCATTATAGCCTCTTGTTTGATAGAGTTCTCGCGTCTCGCTCTCTCACCCTCTCCATATCAAAACAAGATGACAGTGTCCACACTATCTCTCTCCTCACCGATGGTCAAAGATCCGGCCGAATCCCGTCCGCAGCGGGAGGTGAGGAGGTGTAGCATTCATGTTGTCGCCATCGGCGATGGAGGAAGCCGATGCGCACCATCCTCTCGGAGCCGGCGCTGGCGTGGACGAAGCTCCTCCGCGCCCTTGTTCGCTGCTGTCGTGTGGGCAGATCCTGCCCGCCCACCTGAGGTATAACTTCTTGTACTGGTCCAGCTCCCCAGGTCGCTGCATGCGGGTTTTCTTCTATGCGACTACTCCCCAGCTCCCCATGTATAGTAGCTAGGGTTCGTCGACTGGTCCAACATCACCTACTACTATTATAGAGGAAATGCCACTCGAAAAGTTGTTCTGATTTATGCCTCGGTGGAGGTATACATGTTGTTTCGACAAAAAATACATGGTGGTTGTGTGGTCATTGTCCATATGCTCCTATTACTGCTGCTAATCTAATACTATCACTGGTTAAATGAAGAAATGTTTTTTCTCGGGTATCCTGGTTTAGTTCCCATCAAGATAATCATCATGCTTATATTTGTTGGTGTACTTTTCATAATTCTTATTGACAATTAAGATGTCATTGTTAATCTTGTAAAACAAAGTAACAACACTATATCGCTTTTTTATATTTTTGGAAACAGCGATGTGTATCTCCATACCCGGGTATATCTTCCTCAATTTTAGTGGAACTGCACAAAATTGGATGGCCATTGTTGATCCGCCTCACTGTCCTCTGCCACGTGGTTCTTCCTTCCTCAAGCTTGACTACTGAGAAGAAACAGACCACAGTGAGGATTTGTCGAACTTCATAGGTGCCTCACCCAAACTTGATGCCAAATGGATGATGCATCACCATGATGACCTATCGATGCTCATGGTTGCGCCTCATGGTTGCGTCGGCTCGTGAAGCTGATCGATTTTCAATGAAAAACAAGCTGTCTTCCAAGCTCTTTGCTTGTTACCCACAAAGATGATATCCTTTGTCACTTCACCTTGGTTGCGTTGGTGTGGGGACCCCGACTTGGAAGTCGAGATCACCGAATGCACGTGTACAGTGATCCCAGAGATCAATGCTCACTGAACACACAGAAGCTGAAATAACAAGAGTCTTACATCCATACAAATAGTCTTACACGAATTAAGGCCATTATGGCCAAGTCTTACATAGATAGAGCCTCACGGGCTGAATAGCAAATAACTCAAGTAGCGGAAGTCTTCGATAAACGAGTAGAACCCATGCCATCTGCCTTAACCCTACAGGCATTCTGACTGGGATAGCGTCCTAGTTCGCATGATCGTCTCCAAAGAACTCTTCCTCATAATCCTGCTCTTTCATGCCTGGCCAATTAAATAACCAGTGGCAAGCCAATGAGTACTTTGAAGGTACTCGCAAGCAACCCATGATGTGGTTCAAGTAACAATGCAATTTGAATAATAATGAACAATCTAGCAGGAGGCTAGGACAATATGCTATCATCAAGTTTATGCATCAATAACCTCGCGTAACCTCGAAGACAGGTTACCAATATCAACATGAATATAATTCATCTCACCGAGTCAAGTCACCATCTTGACTCATCACACGTATACCAACATCCGACGAAGTAAAATTCTGGACATAGTTTAAGTAGCACCACCCAACTGTCCATGACCGTGGACACGGCTATTCGAATAGTTTTACACTCTGCAGAGGTTGCGCACTTTACCCACAAGATCCGGGGAACTTCCGTGTCATCCACGACCTGCGGTACCTCAAGTACCCGGGGTAAGCACCCGGTCATTACCTTTCCTTAGACGACACTAACATAGAGTCCACTCGTTGGCACACGGCCCTCGGGTACAAACAATAGATCACGGGACTTGCCCTAATTTCAATGTTCACGCGTACCCGAAGGGACCAACGGTGTGTCCGGTGCCCTGTAAAAACAGTCATGGCCGTCTATCCAAGCACAACCCCGTCCCGGGAAAGACCTCAAGTCTTCCCGTCACTAGTAATGCGGGCACCATGCTAGTATCGACCTAAGTAATCAATAAAGCCCCGTCCCATAAGGGGTAGTGTGGTTGCACATGTTTGGTTGGGAAGGTAGTCACACATAAATCTAATCCATCATTCCACTATGCTCATGATATTACCGGCACATCACTTCTTTCTCAAGTGATGACCTATCACTTCATCACCCTCGGGCATTAGGGGCACCCGATGGGTTCATGCAAAGATTTCAACTACGAGGGTTCATAACACACATGCATCATATAAGCATCAAGACCAACTATTTGCATGACATCTAGCACATAGCAAGATCATCAATAAGGCATGCATCATGTGGTGGTTCATCTAGGTTACCATCGTAACCCTATCATCATGTATCGGAAACAAACGGGTTCCGAGGAACAAGTGTATCATGGTCAAAGGGCTGCTTGCCTGGATTGGCTTGGTCTTCAAAGTCTTCTAGTCCTTCTCCTTCTTCTTCCACAGCAACTTCGTCAAATACGGGATCTATACGTCGCATAATAACCACGGAAAAATAAGAATACAAACAAAATAGAAAAACCAAAGTGCTCAGAAAAATGTCAACTCATTTTTGTAAAATACTAGAGGGATTTCTAAGATGGGGAAAAATCTTAGTTGGAGTTTTGGAGTTACAGAATAGGATATATTGATTTTTGAACAGGAGTTATACTGCTCAAATTTGAATTTCAATTTGAACAGTACAGAAAAGTTTCATGGATTTGAATGAAAGTGGTACCATTAAATAGGTTGGAATATTGCAAGATTATAGGAGTTGGAAATATTTAATTTGGATCAATATTCTTTTCTGCATAAATGTTTAAAACATCAACAGAAAAGAAAAAGAGAAAAAGGGTCCTGTGCACTGGGCCAGAAGAGGCCACAGTGCACGGCCCAGGTAGACTGGCCCAGCCGCACGGTGCCAGCGCGCGCGCACGTCTGGTTTCAAACCTGACGGGCGGGGCCCGTGGGTCAGCGGAACAGAGGAGGGGAGAGAGGTGGGGGGATGACAGGCGGGGCCTGTTGGAAATATGCCCTAGAGGCAATAATAAAAGAGTTATTATTATATTTCCTTGTTCATGATAATCGTTTATTATCCATGCTATAATTGTATTGATTGGAAACTCAAATACATGTGTGGATGAATAGACAGACTTTGTGTCCCTAGTGAGCCTCTACAGGACTAGCTCGTTGATCAAAGATGACCGCGGTTTCCAGGTCATAGACATGAGTTGTCATTTGATAACGGGATCACATCATTAGGAGAATGATGTGATGGACGAGACCCAAACGTTAAACATAGCTTTTGATCGTGTCAGTTATCGCTATAGTTTTCTGCATGTCAAGTATAAGTTCCTATGACCATGAGATCATGTAACTCACTGACACCGTAGGAGTGCTTTGTGTGTGCCAAACGTCACAACGTAACTGGGTGACTATAAAGGTACTCTACAGGTATCTCCGAGGGTGTCTGATGAGTTGACATGGATCGAGACTGGGATTTGTCACTCCGTGTGACGGAGAGGTATCTCCGGGCCCACTCGGTAATACGTCATCTCAATGAGCTCAAAGTGACTAAGTAGTTGGTCACGGGATTATGTATTACGGTAACGAGTAAAGAGACTTGCCGGTAACGAGATTGAACTAGGTATAGAGATACCGACGATCGAATCTCGGGCAAGTAACATACCGACGAGACAAAGGGAATTGTATACGGGATTGCCTGGATCCTTGACATCGTGGTTCATCCGATGAGATCATCGAGAAACATGTGGGAACCAATATGGGTATCCAGATCCCGCTATTGGTTATTGACCTGGGAGTGTCTCGGTCATGTCTACATGGTTTCCGAACCCGCAGGGTCTACACACTTAAGGTTCGGTGACGCTAGGGTTGTTAGTGAGAAAAGTGCATGGTTACCGAAGGTTGTTCGGAGTCCCGGATGAGATCCCGGACATGACGAGGGTCTCCGGAATGGTCCGGAGACGAAGATTGATATAGGATGAAAGGTTTCGGAGTCCGGAAGTGTTCCGGGGAGTATCGGGAAATCGGCGGATAACCGAAAGGGGTTTCGGGGGTCCCGGAAGGGGTTTCGGGCCTATTGGGCCACAAGGGGGGACACAACAGCCCTCATAGGGCTGTGCGCCCCCCCTGGGCCCTCTCCTCATGCGCAAGGGGAGGTGGCCCCCCCTAGGGCTGCCGCACCCCTATGGAGTAGGGGGCAAGGCACTTGGGGGGGGAAACCCTAGCCCCAGGGGGCGCCGCCCCCTTCCCCCTTGCCCTGGCCGCCGCCCCTAGGGGAAACCCTAGGGCGCCCCTCCCCTCTCCACCCCCCTATATATAGTGAGGCAAAGGGAGGGCAGCCAACACAAGTTCGTGCCTCGGTGCTGCCCTCCCTCTCCCATAACATCTTCTTCTCCCGCGGTGCTTAGGCGAAGCCCTGCTGGAATTCTTCTACACCATCACCACCACGCCGTCGTGCTGCCGGTTCTCCATCAACCTCTCCTCCACCCCTTGCTGGATCAAGAAGGAGGAGACGTCCCCGAGCCGTACGTGTGAAGAACGCGGAGGCACCGTTGCTTCGGTGCTTGGATCTTCAGCGATCTGAATCGCGGCGAGTACGACTCCATCAACCGCGTTCTTAACGCTTCCGCTTAGCGATCTACAAGGGTATGTGGATCCTACTCTCCCCTCGTAGTCGCATCTACTAGATTGATCTTGGTGAACGTAGAGAAAAAATTTAGTTTTCCATGCAACGTTCCCCATCAGTGGCATCATGAGCTAGGATCTTGCGTAGATGCTTTCTCGAGTAGAACACAAAAGGGTTTGTGGCGTTGATGTTTAAATTGCTGCCCTCCTTAGTCTTTCTTGATTCAGCGGTATTATGGGATGAAGCGGCCCGGACCAACTTTACATGTCCACGTACATGAGACCGGTTCCATCGACAGACATGTGACTTTTGTTGCATAAGATGGCTGGCGGGTGTCTGTCTCTCCTATCTTAGTTGAATCGGAATAGAACAAGGCGGTCCTTGTAGAAGGTTAAATAGCAACTTGAATATCACCGTTGTGGTTTTGCGTAGGTAAGAAGCGTTCTTGCTAGATACCCATAGCAGCCACGTAAAACATGCAACAACAAATTAGAGGACGTCTAACTTGTTTTTGCAGGGTATGTATGTGATATGATATGGCCAATGACATGATGAGATACATTTGATGTATGAGATGATCATGTTGTAATAGTTAATATCGACTTGCATGTCGATGCATACGGCAACCGGCAGGAGCCATAGGGTTGTCTTTAATTTTGTATGACCTGCGTGTCAATCATTAAGCGCTTTGTAATGCTTTACTTTATCGCTAAACGGTAGCAATAGTAGTAAGAGCATGGTGGGCGCCGACAACCCCGATGGCGACACGATGATGGAGATCATGATGATGGGGATCATGGTGTGGCGCCGGTGACGATGGAGATCATGCCGGTGCTTTGGAGATGGAGATCAAAAGCACGAGTTGATGGCCATATCATGTCACTTATGATTTGCATGTGATGTTAATCCTTTTATGCATCTTATTTTGCTTAGGACAACGGTAGCATTATAAGATGATCCTTCACTAAAATTTCAAGATAAAATTGTGTTCCCCCCGAGTGTGCGCCGTTGCGAAGGTTCGTCGTTTCGAAGCACCACGTGATGATCGGGTGTGATAGACTCTACGTTCGCATACAACGGGTGCAAGCCAGTTTTGCACATGCAGAACACTCGGGTTAGACTTGACGAGCCTGGCATGTACAGACATGGCCTCGGAACACGGAGGACCGAAAGGTCGAGCATGAGTCATATAGTAGATATGATCAACATGTTGATGTTCACCATTGACACCACCTCATCTCACGTGATGATCGGACTTGGGTTGGTGAATTTGGATCATGTCACGCTCGAATGACCAGAGGGATGTCAATTTGAGTGGGAGTTATAAATAATTTGATTAGGTAGTAACTCACTTATCATGAACAATAGTCTAAAATGTCTTTGCAAATCTTTTGTTGTAGATGGCTCGCGCAGTAGCTCCCCTGAATTTTAATGCGTTCCTAGAGAAAGCTAAACTGAAAGATGACGGGAGCAACTTTGTGGACTGGCTCCGCAATCTGAGGATCATCCTCATAGCTGCCCAAAAGGTTTATGTCCTAAATGCACCGCTAGGTGACCCCCCCCCGCTCCTACAGCCCCTGCAGACGTTTTGAACGTCTGGCAGACACGTTCGGATGACTATTCGATAGTGCAGTGTGCCATGTTGTACGGCTTGGAAGGAGGACTTCAAAGGCGTTTTGAACGTCATGGTGCATATGAGATGTACCAGGAGTTGAAGTTCATCTTTGAGAAGAATGCTAAGATCGAGAGGTATGAGACCACCGATAAATTCTTTGCTTGCAAGATGGAGGAGAATTCGTCTGTCAGTGAGCACTTACTGAAGATGTCTGGGTACTATACCCGCATAGCTGATCTGGGACTTGTGTTCCCGGATGAGGCTATCATTGACAGAATTCTCCAGTCACTCCCTCCAAGCTACAAGAGCTTCGTGCAGCAGTATAACATGCAAGGGATGAACAAGACCATCGCCGAGCTGTTTTCGATGCTGAAAGTCGCTGAGGCAGACATCCAGAAGGAGTATCAAGTGTTGATGGTCAATAAAACCACCAGTTTCAAGAAGAACGACAAGGGCAAGAAGGGTAACTCTAAGAAGGGTGGCAAAGCAGTTGCTAATCCAGTGAAGAAACCCAAGGCTGGGCCCAAGCCAGAGACTGAGTGTTTCTATTGCAAGGGGAACGACCACTGGAAGCGGAACTGCCCCAAGTATCTGGCGGACAAGAAGGGGGCCAACAACAACAAAGGTATATGTGATATACATGTTATTGATGTGTACCTTACCAACTCTCGTTGTAGTGCCTGGGTATTTGATACCGGTTCGGTTGCTCACATTTGCAACTCTAAACAGGAACTACGGAATAAACGGAGGCTGGCGAAGGACGAAGTGACGATGCGCGTGGGAAATGGTTCCAAGGTTGATGTGATCGCCGTCGGCACGCTCGCTCTTCGATTACCATCGGGATTAGTTTTGAACCTGAATAATTGTTATTTAGTGCCTGCGTTTAGCATGAACATTATATCTGGATCTTGTTTATTGCGAGACGGTCACTCATTTAAGTCGGAGAATAATGGTTGTTCTATTTATATGAGTAATATCTTTTATGGTCATGCACCCGAAGTTAGGGGTTTATTCTTATTGAATCTCGATAGTGATGATACACATGTTCATAACATTGATGCCAAAAGATGTAGAGTTGATAATGATAATACCACTTTCTTGTGGCACTGCCGTCTGGGTCATATCGGCGTGAAACGCATGAGGAAGCTCCATGCTGATGGACTTTTGGAGTCTCTTGATTTTGAATCACTTGACACGTGCGAGCCGTGCCTCATGGGCAAGATGACAAGGACCCCGTTTTCAGGGACAATGGAACGGGCAAGTGACTTATTGGAAATCATACATACTGATGTGTGCGGTCCGATGAGTGTAACGGCGCGCGGTGGATATCGTTATTTTCTCACCTTCACTGACGACTTAAGTAGATATGGGTATATTTACTTGATGAAGCATAAGTCTGAAACTTTTGAAAAGTTCAAGCAATTTCAGAGTGAAGTTGAAAATCATCGTAACAAGAAGATCAAGTTCCTACGATCTGATCGAGGGGGAGAATATCTGAGTTATGAGTTTGGTGATCACTTAAGAAAATGTGGAATTGTTTCACAGTTGACGCCACTTGGAACACCACAGCGTAATGGTGTGTCCGAACGTCGTAATCGAACCCTATTAGATATGGTACGTTCTATGATGTCTCTTGCCGATTTGCCACTATCGTTTTGGGGATATGCGTTAGAGACAGCTGCATTCACTTTAAATAGGGCTCCATCTAAGTCCGTTGAGACAACACCGTATGAACTGTGGTTTGGTAAGAAACCTAAGTTGTCTTTTCTCAAGGTTTGGGGTTGCGATGCTTATGTCAAAAGGCTTCAGCCAGAAAAGCTCGAACCCAAAGCAGACAAATGTGTCTTCATAGGATACCCAAAAACTGTTGGGTACACCTTCTATCTCAGATCCGAGGGCAAAGTGTTTGTCGCTAAGAACGGGTCCTTTCTCGAGAAAGAGTTTCTCTCGAAAGAATTGAGTGGGAGGAAGGTAGAACTTGATGAGGTTATTGAACCTCTGCTTCAACCAGAGAGTAGCGCAGCGCAGAAAGATGTTTTTGTGGAGCCTGCAGAGGTTGAAGAGGAAGCCAATGATGATGATCAAGGAGCTTCTGATCAAGTTACTACCGAACCTCGTAGGTCGACAAGGGTACGCACTGCACCTGAGTGGTATGGTAACCCTGTCTTGGAGGTCATGTTGTTAGACAACGGTGAACCTACGAGCTATGGAGAAGCGATGGTGGGCCCGGATTCCGACAAATGGTTAGAGGCCATGAAATCCGAGATGGGATCCATGTATGAAAACAAAGTATGGACTTTGGAAGTATTACCTGAAGGGCGGAAGGCCATTCAGAATAAATGGATATTTAAGAGGAAGACAGACGCTGACGGTAATGTCACCGTGTATAAAGCTCGACTTGTGGCAAAGGGTTTTTCACAAGTTCAAGGGATTGACTACGATGAGACTTTATCACCCGTAGCGATGCTTAAATCCGTCCGAATCATGTTAGCAATAGCTGCATATTTCGATTATGAAATTTGGCAGATGGATGTCAAAACAGCGTTCCTTAACGGTTTTCTTAAGGAAGAGTTGTATATGATGCAACCAGAAGGTTTTGTCGATCCAGAGAATGCTGACAAAGTATGCAGGCTCCAGCGTTCCATTTATGGGCTGGTGCAAGCATCTCGGAGTTGGAATCTTCGCTTTGATGAGGTGATCAAAGCGTTTGGGTTTATACAAGTTTACAATGAAGCTTGTATTTACAAGAAAGTGAGTGGGAGCTCTATAGCGTTTCTGATATTATATGTGGATGACATATTGCTGATTGGAAACAATATAGAATTTTTGGATAGCGTGAAGGGGTATTTGAACAAGAGTTTTTCGATGAAGGATCTCGGTGAAGCTGCTTTCATATTGGGCATCAAGATCTATAGATATAGATCAAGACGCTTGATAGGACTTTCACAAAGTACATACCATGATAAAGTTTTGAAGAAGTTCAAAATGGATCAATCCAAGAAGGGGTTCTTGCCGGTATTGCAAGGTACAAAGTTGAGTAAGACTCAATGCCCAGTGACTGCGGAAGATAGAGAAAAGATGAGTGTCGTCCCCTATGCTTCAGCCATAGGATCTATCATGTATGCAATGCTGTGCACAAGACCAGATGTCAGCCTTGCCATAAGTATGGCCGGAAGGTTTCAAAGTAATCCTGGTATGGATCACTGGACAGCGGTCAAGAATATCCTAAAGTACCTGAAAAGGACAAAGGAGATGTTTCTCGTTTATGGAGGTGATCAAGAGCTCGTCGTAAAGGGTTACGTCGATGCAAGCTTTGACACTGATCCGGATGACTCTAAGTCTCAAACCGGATACGTATATATTCTCAACGGGGGAGCGGTAAGCTGGTGCAGTTCCAAGCAGAGCGTGGTAGCTGATTCTACATGTGAAGCGGAGTATATAGCTGCCTCGGAGGCGGCAAAGGAAGGTGTCTGGATGAAGGAGTTCATGACAGATCTTGGAGTTGTGCCTAGTGCACTGAACCCAATGACTCTGTTCTGTGACAACACTGGTGCCATTGCTGTAGCCAAGGAACCAAGGTTTCACAAGAGGACCAGACACATAAAGCGACGCTTCAATTCCATCCGTGATTCAGTCAAGGAGGAGGACATAAACATTTGCAAAGTACACACGGATTTGAATGTTGCAGATCCGTTGACTAAGCTTCTTCCACGGGCTAAGCACGATCAACACCAAGACTCTATGGGTGTTAGATTCATTACCTTGTAATGCTAGATTATTGACTCTAGTGCAAGTGGGAGACTGTTGGAAATATGCCCTAGAGGCAATAATAAAAGAGTTATTATTATATTTCCTTGTTCATGATAATCGTTTATTATCCATGCTATAATTGTATTGATTGGAAACTCAAATACATGTGTGGATGAATAGACAGACTTTGTGTCCCTAGTGAGCCTCTACAGGACTAGCTCGTTGATCAAAGATGACCGCGGTTTCTAGGTCATAGACATGAGTTGTCATTTGATAACGGGATCACATCATTAGGAGAATGATGTGATGGACGAGACCCAAACGTTAAACATAGCTTTTGATCGTGTCAGTTATCGCTATAGTTTTCTGCATGTCAAGTATAAGTTCCTATGACCATGAGATCATGTAACTCACTGACACCGTAGGAGTGCTTTGTGTGTGCCAAACGTCACAACATAACTGGGTGACTATAAAGGTATTCTACAGGTATCTCCGAGGGTGTCTGTTGAGTTGACATGGATCGAGACTGGGATTTGTCACTCCGTGTGACGGAGAGGTATCTCCGGGCCCACTCGGTAATACGTCATCTCAATGAGCTCAAAGTGACTAAGTAGTTGGTCACGGGATTATGTATTACGGTAACGAGTAAAGAGACTTGCCGGTAACGAGATTGAACTAGGTATAGAGATACCGACGATCGAATCTCGGGCAAGTAACATACCGACGAGACAAAGGGGACTGTATACGGGATTGCCTGAATCCTTGACATCGTGGTTCATCCGATGAGATCATCGAGAAACATGTAGGAGCCAATATGGGTATCCAGATCCCGCTATTGGTTATTGACCTGGGAGTGTCTCGGTCATGTCTACATGGTTTCCGAACCCGCAGGGTCTACACACTTAACGTTCGGTGACGCTAGGGTTGTTAGTGAGAAGAGTGCATGGTTACCGAAGGTTGTTCGGAGTCCCGGATGAGATCCCGGACATGACGAGGGTCTCCGGAATGGTCCGGAGACGAAGATTGATATATAGGATGAAAGGTTTCGGAGTACCGGAAGTGTTCCGGGGAGTATCGGGAAATCGGCGGAGTGCCGGAAGGGTTTTCGGGGGGTCCGGAAGTTGTTCTGGGCCTATTGGGCCACAAGGGGGAACACCACAGCCCTCAGGGGGCTGTGCGCCCCCCCTGGGCCCTCTTCCCATGCGGCTAAGGGGGTGGGACCCCCTAGGGCTGGCCGCACCCCTTGGCCTTGGGGGGCAAGGCACCTAGGGGGGAAACCCTAGGGCCTGGGCGCCCCCCCCCCCTGCCCTGGCCGCCGCCCCCTCCCCTTGCCCTGGCCGCCAGCCCCTAGGGGGAAACCCTAGGGCGCCCTCACCTCTCCACCCCCCCTATATATAGTGGGGCAAAGGGAGGGCAGCGAACACAGTTTGTGCCTCGGTGCTGCCCTCCCTCTCCCGTTACATCTTCCTCTCCCGCGGTGCTTAGGCGAAGCCCTGCTGGAGTTCTTCTCCACCATCACCACCACGCCGTCGTGCTGCCGGTTCTCCATCAACCTCTCCTCCACCCCTTGCTGGATCAAGAAGGAGGAGACGTCCCCGAGCCGTACGTGTGAAGAACGCGGAGGCACCGTTGCTTCGGTGCTAGGTCTTCGGCGATCTGAATCGCGACGAGTACGACTCCATCATCCGCGTTCATAACGCTTCCGCTTAGCGATCTACAAGGGTACGTAGATCACACTCCCCTCTCGTAGTTGCATCTACTAGATTGATCTTGGTGAACGGTAGGAAAATTTTTGTTTCCCATGCAACGTTCCCCAACAGTTGGAAAGCTATTGGGGAATTGAGGTGATAGGACTTCTAGTTTTTATGATCTGGAGGATTTTACATACGTGCACACACAGGATCACATGGGCGGAAAATTTTGAGCCCAAAAAGGGTCATCTTGGCCCTCAAAAATGGCCTGCAGGATTGGAAAAAATGAAAGTTATCGCAATTACAGCTCAAATTTTGATGAGCCGGCATATCACTTTGGTGTTCAGGTCCTTGGCGCCCCACCCATGTATGGATACAATAGGGTGTTAGGCCAACTCTCGCGAAGAAACGGTGATCAAAGAAAATACAAAAATCAACCTAGAGTCCGAATTGATCGAGACTCTCAAAGCAAGTGAGAACAAGCACCGATTTCGTCGTTTTCATAGGCGTTGGAAAGCTATTGGGGAATTGAGGTGATAGGACTTCTAGTTTTTACGATCTGGAGGATTTTACATACGTTCGCACACAGGATCACGTGCGCGGAAAATTTTGAGACCAAAAAGGGTCGTCTTGGCCCTCAAAAATGGCCTGTAGGATTGGAAAAAATGAAAGTTATCGCAATTACAGCTCAAATTTTGATGAGCCGGCATATCACTTTGGTGTTCAGGTCCTTGGCGCCCCACCCATGTATGGATACAATAGGGTGTTAGGCCAACTCTCGCGAAGAAACGGTGATCAAAGAAAATACAAAAATCAACCTAGAGTCCGAATTGATCGAGACTCTCAAAGCAAGTGAGAACAAGCACCGCTTTCGTCGTTTTCATAGGCGTTGGAAAGCTATTGGGGAATTGAGGTGATAGGACTTCTAGTTTTTACGATCTGGAGGATTTTACATACGTGCACACACAGGATCACGTGCGTGGAAAATTCTGAGCCCAAAAAGGGTCGTCTTGGCCCTCAAAAATGGCCTGCAGGATTGGAAAAAATGAAAGTTATCGCAATTACAGCTCAAATTTTGATGAGCCGGCATATCACTTTGGTGTTCAGGTCCTTGGCGCCCCACCCATGTATGGATACAATAGGGTGTTAGGCCAACTCTCGCGAAGAAACGGTGATCAAAGAAAATACAAAAATCAACCTAGAGTCCGAATTGATCGAGACTCTCAAAGCAAGTGAGAACAAGCACCGATTTCGTGGTTTTCATATGTTGGAAATATGCCCTAGAGGCAATAATAAAAGAGTTATTATTATATTTCCTTGTTCATGATAATCGTTTATTATCCATGCTATAACTGTATTGATTGGAAACTCAAATACACGTGTGGATGAATAGACAGACTTTGTGTCCCTAGTGAGCCTCTACAGGACTAGCTCGTTGATCAAAGATGACCGCGGTTTCCAGGTCATAGACATGAGTTGTCATTTGATAACGGGATCACATCATTAGGAGAATAATGTGATGGACGAGACCCAAACGTTAAACATAGCTTTTGATCGTGTCAGTTATCGCTATAGTTTTCTGCATGTCAAGTATAAGTTCCTATGACCATGAGATCATGTAACTCACTGACACCGTAGGAGTGCTTTGTGTGTGCCAAACGTCACAACGTAACTGGGTGACTATAAAGGTACTCTACAGGTATCTCCGATGGTGTCTGTTGAGTTGACATGGATCGAGACTGGGATTTGTCACTCCGTGTGACGGAGAGGTATCTCCGGGCCCACTCGGTAATACGTCATCTCAATGAGCTCAAAGTGACTAAGTAGTTGGTCACGGGATTATGTATTACGGTAACGAGTAAAGAGACTTGCCGGTAACGAGATTGAACTAGGTATAGAGATACCGACGATCGAATCTCGGGCAAGTAACATACCGACGAGACAAAGGGAACTGTATACGGGATTGCCTGAATCCTTGACATCGTGGTTCATCCGATGAGATCATCGAGAAACATGTGGGAACCAATATGGGTATCCAGATCCCGCTATTGGTTATTGACCTGGGAGTGTCTCGGTCATGTCTACATGGTTTCCGAACCCGCAGGGTCTACACACTTAAGGTTCGGTGACGCTAGGGTTGTTAGTGAGAACAGTACATGGTTACCGAAGGTTGTTCGGAGTCCCGGATGAGATCCCGGACGTGACGAGGGTCTCCGGAATGGTCCGGAGACGAAGATTGATATATAGGATGAAAGGTTTCGGAGTCCGGAAGTGTTCCGGGGAGCATCGGGAAATCGGCGGATTACCGAAAAGGGTTTCGGGGGTCCCGGAAGTGTTTCTGGGCCTAATGGGCCACAAGGGGGGACACCACAGCCCTCATAGGGCTGTGCGCCCCCCTGGGCCCTCTCCTCATGCGGCTAAGGGGGCTGGACCCCCTAGGGCAGCCGCACCCCTTGGAGTGGGGGGCAAGGCACCTAGGGGGGAAACCCTAGGGCCAGGCGCAGCCCTTGGCCGCCGCCCCCCCTCTGCCC
The DNA here is from genome assembly GCA_902687465.1 of Secale cereale. Taxonomy (NCBI): domain Eukaryota; kingdom Viridiplantae; phylum Streptophyta; class Magnoliopsida; order Poales; family Poaceae; genus Secale; species Secale cereale. Next base: position 131,065,994 of record LR738713.1, on the reverse strand, counting down.
TGGCCGCCGGCCCCCCTAGGGGAAACCCTAGGGCGCCCCCCTCTCCTCCTTCCCCCTATATATAGAGAGGTAGAGGGAGGGCAGCCAACACACGTTTGTGCCTCGGTGCTGCCCTCCCTCTCCCATAACATCTTCTTCTCCCGCGGTGCTTAGGCGAAGCCCTGCTGGAATCCTTCTCCACCATCACCACCACGCCGTCGTGCTGCCGGTCTCTCCATCAACCTCTCCTCCACCCCTTGCTGGATCAAGAAGGAGGAGACGTCCCCGAGCCGTACGTGTGAAGAACGCGGAGGCACCGTTGCTTCGGTGCTAGGATCTTCGGCGATCTGAATCGCTGCGAGTACGACTCCATCAACCGCGTTCTTAACGCTTCCGCTTAGCGATCTACAAGGGTATGTGGATCCTACTCTCCCCTCGTAGTTGCATCTCCTAGATTGATCTTGGTGAACGTAGAGAAAAATTTTTGTTTTCCATGCAACGTTCCCCAACAGGGCCCGCCTGTCATCTCTAACCCCTCGGTCAAGGCGGCGGCGAGCTCACCGGCGACGATACCGGCCACGGCGACGGCAACGGAGGCCAGGGACGGACTCTGTGTCGTGTCGCGGTTGTAGCGGTGGTAGTGCGGCACGGCGGGGAGCCCTGGTTCACCGGCGGCGAGGTGCGACGGCGGAGGCTCGTCGGAGGGCGGTGGTCGAGGTCGTTTCCGACTGCAAATGGAGGGGGAAAGAGAGGGGAAAGGGTCAGTGGAGTGCGGCGGTTCCAAAACGAGCGGAAGGAGAGGCAGGGGAGGCCTGTACCTCGAGATCGTCGGCGGCCCGACGCGGCGGAGCTCCGGTCGATCCCGAGCTCTGGGGCGTCCTGGGGTCGAACTAGTGATGCAGGAGGGATCAGTGGAGTGGTGTGAGGCTTGTGGTGGTGTTGGAGAAGCTCGGGGAGGTCTATTTGTAGGGTCTCGACGAGGACCCGTGGTGTAGTGCGCCGGCGAGCTCATCGGCGAGGCTACAACGCACGGGAGGCTTGGGGAATGGGTCTGTGGAGCTCCTAGACGAGCTCCACGTCCAGCTGAGGTAAGAGGAGGAGCGGGGGAGCGACAGGGAGGCGCGCGCGTGCGAGGCAGAGGAGTGGCTGCCGCGGGCGGCCAGCGCGCATGCGACGGCGGCTACTGGAGGGCGCAGGAGGAGGGGGGGACAGCGCCGGGGAGGTCGCAGACGTCGAGACGCCTCGACTGGCGCGAGGGGGAGGCCCGAGGCTGTCGGGGAGCGGCGATTGGCCTGAGCCAGCGTGCGAGGTGCACTGTTCACGCGCTCTGGAGCGTGCGTATGACCGGCATCAGCGTGCTCTCGCCGGTTTGGCCCGTCCCAGCGTGTCCAACAGTGTCTGGGGCGTAGAGGAAGGAGTAAAGAATTGCCCTGAGGCCTTGGATGCTCTGGGGTGCAGAGAGAGAGTGAGAGTGTTGGTAAAAATTGTGAAAGTTGGTTGTACAGCAAGGTAAAGCTGAGGTTTCACCCTCCAATCATGGAGCTGAGGTGCTGGGGGAGTTACTGGAGGTGGCTGGTAACTCAATGAGCCTGTGGTAAGAAGTTGAGGCTATGGAGAAAAAATGAAAGTGGTCAAGTTGGAGGTTTTTGAATTTCTGCAGAAGGTGTTTGATCAGTGTTTGATCAAGTAAATGAGGTCCACTTGACATGGCACTTGACAGGGTTGAAAGACATGAGAAAATAGGGTGCTTCACCAAATTTGGGCTCATTTGAAGAAACTAACCAATGTAACTTTGGTGAACCCTAGAAATCAACAGAAACAGTTTCATCTTGATTGAGTCAAGCTAATCATCTCCCCTTGATGCACCACTTGGTGCAGCATCATCATTTGGGGTATTGATCATGCTCACAAAGTTTGAGGCTCCAGATAAAAAGTTGGTAATGTAAAGTTGTTCAAATTTGCATTTGAACAGAAAGGGTTTTGAGGTGATCTGATTAAGTTTCTCTATTCCAAATCTTGTGCCATTTGGTCTAGGTGCCTTATTAGGCCATTCTAGCATGTGCACCTAGTTTGAGAGCATTTGGACAAGTTTGGCAATGTAAAGTTGCTCAAACTCCAAATATGGACAGAATGGTTATGAAAGGGTTTGAGGAGGTTTTCTTGCTTCCCAAGGCATGGGACTTGGCAAGATCATCAAACATGTCATATATGACATGATAGAATTTCCCTGGAATTTTTGGAGAAAAATTCCTTTGTAAATATTTCAAAAGCTTGAAATATCCAGAAAGGGTTTTAGAGGGTTTAGCCCATTATTTTGAACATGACCAAGTGTTGAAACTCTCATATATGGACAATATATGTCCTATGAGTCTCTCTGAATTTTGGCAAATATTTTTGAAATAGTTAAATAATTTTGCCCTATTAAAGACCATTTCTGGCCTTAAGAAAAAGCTTTTAAATAAAATAGGAAAATAACTTTTAAAATTATACCTTTGTGGTTTCTGGGAGTCCTATGACTACTAGGTCTCAAATAAACCTTTTGAAATAATTTTCACACCCTTAATCAAGTACTTGCAGTGCAAATCTCAATTCAGGGGTTTTTGGAAAACTAAATTCATAAAAATACTTTTTGGCTAAATTAATTTTGTAAGAAAATACTATACTGCTATATAACACTTGGCATGATCATTGGGCAGAAGTTTTGGATAAGGAGATGAAATCTATAAGAGGTCATAGTTGACTTTAATGAGCACATGAAAAAGCAAATGAAGAAAACTTAATTCCAAATAAAAGCCAAATGATGCTAAAAAAATTTGCTGGTCCAAATTTTCATGCTTTAAAGTTACAAATAACATGTTACAAAATGCAGGGTGTGACAGACCTACCCCCTTACAAGAATCTCGTCCCCGAGATTCCTAAACTAGGGCTTAAAAGAGATCGGGAAACTCGGATCTAAGATAGTCTTCTCGTTCCCAGGTTGCTTCTGCTTCGGTGTGGTTGCTCCACTGGGCCTTGAAGTACTTGATGGTACGGCTCCGCGTACGTCGTTCTGCTTCGTCCAGAATACGAATGGGCTTCTCGCGGTAGGTCAAATCAGGCTGCAGATCAATGGCTTGGTGATCCACATCCTTGTAGAGACTGGGCTTGTCTGGAACCTGGAGACATTTCCGGAGTTGTGACACATGGAACACATTGTGCACATCGGATAGCTCAGGTGGTAGTTCCAACTGATAAGCCACTTCTCCTCGTCGTGCAGTGATCTCAAAGGGTCCAATGAACCTTGGTGCGAGCTTCCCCTTGACATGGAAACGCTTGGTTCCCTTCAGAGGAGTTACCCGCAGGTACACATGGTCCCCAACATGGAAACTCATGTCTCGGTGTCGAGTGTCAGCATAGCTCTTCTGCCTTGACTTGGCTGCCTTTAATCGCTCTCTGACTAGTTGGACTTGCTCTTCTGCTGCGCGGAGATTATCCGGTCCAAAGACTAGTCCTTCTCCAGTCTCTGACCAATTGAGGGGTGTGCGGCATCTGCGTCCGTACAACACCTCAAATGGTGCCATCTGAAGGCTTGACTGGTAACTGTTGTTATAGGAGAACTCGGCAAAAGGGAGACAGTCTTCCCACTTGGCTCCATATGCCAGGACGCATGCTCGGAGCATGTCTTCGAGAATCTGATTGACTCGCTCAGTTTGACCTCCGGTCTGTGGGTGGAAAGTTGTGCTGAAAGACAACTTGGTTCCCAAGGCTTCTTGGAACTTCTTCCAGAACCTTGAGGTGAACTGGGTTCCTCGATCTGACACAATCTCCTTGGGAACACCATGAAGACTTACGATTCAGTCGATGTAGAGAGCTGCCAGCCGGTTGCCATCATAAGTGGTCTTGACAGGGATGAAATGAGCCACCTTGGTCAAATGATCGACTATGACCCAGATAGAGTCATGTCCTTTATTCGACCTTGGTAACCCAGTGATGAAGTCCATTCCGACTTTATCCCACTTCCACTCAGGAACTTTGAGTGGTTGAAGCAATCCAGCAGGTCGCTGATACTCAGCCTTGACCTTTTGGCACACATCACACTTTGCAACATAGGTTGCAATCTCTCTCTTCATACCGTGCCACCAGAATCGTGCCTTCAAGTCTTGGTACATCTTGGTTCCTCCGGGGTGGATGGAATATGGGGTATCGTGGGCTTCTTGCAGAATCAGCGTCTTCAACTCGGTGTTGTTTGGTACGCAGAGACGACCTTTGTACCAAACAATCCCGTGCTCGTCTTTGGAGAATCCTGGGGCCTTGCCCATCTTCATCTTCTTCTTGATACCTTCAATGCTTGCGTGTCCATCTTGAGCCTTCTTGACGTCGTCCAGCAGGGTTGGTCTGACTTCCAAATGATCCAGAAATCCGGGGGTGACCAATTCCAAACTTAATTGTTCGATCTCCTTAAACAAGGCTGGCTGTCTTTCTTGAATAATGACATTCAAAGAGCAAGCCTTCCTGCTTAAGGCATCGGCCACCACGTTAGCCTTCCCAGGGTGATACTGAACACTGAGGTCATAATCTTTGATGAGTTCCAACCATCTCCGCTGCCTCATGTTCAACTCTTTTTGGGTGAAAATATACTTCAGACTTTTGTGGTCTGTGTAAATCTCACACCGTTTCCCTAGGAGGTAATGCCGCCATGTCTTCAAGGCATGAACTACTGCCGCTAGCTCAAGATCGTGAGTAGCGTAGTTCTCCTCATGGGGTCGTAGCTGCCTGGAGAGGTATGCTATGACGCGGCCTTCTTGCATCAGAACGCTTCCCAATCCGGTTCGAGAGGCATCACAATATATCATGAACTCCTTGTGAATATCAGGTGTTGCCAGAACTGGGGCGGTGGTCAATCTCTTCTTGAGCTCTTGGAAGCTCTCTTCGCATTTTGGCGTCCACTCGAACTTCTTGTCCTTCTTGAGGAGCTGAGTCATTGGTCGTGCAATGCTAGAGAATCCTTCCACGAATTTGCGGTAATAGCCCGCCAATCCGAGGAAGCTTCTGACTTCCTTGACGGTCGTTGGAGATTGCCATTGGGTCACAGCTTCGATTTTTGCAGGATCAATAGATAATCCTTCCTCGATCAAGACATGACCTAAGAATCCAACTTTGTGCAGCCAAAACTCACACTTGCTGAATTTGGCATACAGTTGGTGCTCACGAAGCTTGTCTAGGACCATCCTCAGATGCTGCTCATGCTCTTCCTCCGACTTCGAGAACACAAGAATGTCATCAATGAAGACAACAACGAACTTATCCAAATATTCCATGAAGACTTTATTCATGAGATACATGAAGTAAGCTGGGGCGTTGGTTAACCCAAAAGACATGACCGTGCACTCATACAGGCCATATCTGGTTACGAATGCCGTCTTCGGAATATCTTGGGGTCTGATCTTCAGCTGGTAATACCCAGATCTAAGGTCGATCTTGGAGAATACCTTGGCTCCGCTGAGCTGATCAAACAGATCTTTGATCTTGGGAAGTGGGTACTTGTTCTTGATTGTAACTTCATTGAGGGAACGATAGTCAATGCATAAGCGGATGGTACCGTCCCTCTTTGCCACAAACAGAACAGGAGATCCCCAAGGGGAGGCACTCGAGCGGATAAATCCCTTCCTTAGCTGCTCTTCTAGCTGCTTCTTCAACTCGGCTAGTTCTTCCGTCCCCATTCTATAAGGCTTCTTATAGATGGGTCCTGCTCCGGGCACGAGCTCGATGATGAACTCAATGTCACGGTCAGGGGGCATTCCCGGTAGTTCATCCGGAAAGACATCAGGATACTCACATACCACCGGTACTTGGTCTAGCCCAACTTCAGACAGACAGTTGACTTTAGCGGCTTGAGCGGAAGAGGAGTTGGGGGCAAACTTGACTTCTACCCCTTGGTCATTGGTCACAGTGACTGTCCGATTGGCACAGTCTAACAAGCCTTGGTGCTTGCTGAGCCAATTCATACCTAGGATCACATCCAAGCCTTGCGATCTCAGGACGATAAGGTCTGCTAGGAAGTCTACACCATTAATGGTAATACTGACTCCTTTACATCCTATCTTGGCTCTCATCTCGGCTCCGGGGGTTTGTACCACCATAGGGTTATTCAGGGGTGTAGGGGTCATGCCACTTTTTAATGCAAATCTTTGAGTGACAAATGAATGCGTTGCTCCAGAATCAAACAAGACAGTTGCAGGTGCTGAGTTGACAAGGAACGTACCCAGCACGACGTCCGGGTATTCCTGGGCTTCTTCAGCAGTGACGTGATTCACACGCCCCTTCCCATAGTTCGGTGGATTACGAGGAGCTGGGTTCCTTGGTGGCATTCCACGGCCTTGTCCCTGGTTCTGCGCATTGGGGCGCGGGGCATCAGGCTTCTTGTTGGGGCACACCCTGGAGATGTGTCCGGGCTGACCACACCCAAAGAAAGTGACTTGGTTTGGAGTGTTGATCTTGTTGCCACCATTGGTATTGGGGTTGAAAGCTGGCCTGGGGTTGGCATACTGCTGAGGCTGAGGATTGGCACGAGGTGCAGGAGCTCTTGGCTGCTGATAGGTTGGCTTGGCCGGGGCTGACTGCCACGGACGAGGCTTCTGGTTGCTGGAACTTCCCTTACTGACCAACTTGCGCTTGCGAGTGTCTTCCAAAGCACGCCGCTTGTCTTCAAGCATGAGTGCCTTGTTCACCAGGTCAGGGAAAGACGGGCAGTCGCACACGACAAGCGAATATTGCAGAGTCTGATTAAGGCCTTCCATGAAGCGCTCCCTTTCGGCAGCATCAGTGCTGACATCCTCAGGGGCATACCTTGACAGAATACTGAACTTCTGCATGTACTCCTTGACAGTGCCACTTCCTTGCTTCAGGGCTCGGAACTCACGCTTTTTGATAGCCATGACTCCAGAAGGAATGTGGGCCTTGCGGAATTCTGCCTTGAAGTTAGCCCAAGTGATGTCTTGTTCAGCATGCATGACCTTGAATCCATCCCACCAAGCTCTTGCGGTTTCCCCGAGGCAGTGGGCTGCATAAGCCACTTTCTCGCGATCTTCGGTGCATCCGACTAGTTCCAGGATTTCCTCAATGGAACAGACCCAGTCATCTGCATCCAGGGGTTCAGCAGTCTCGATGAAGGTTGGCGGTGCGTGCTTCTTGAACTCTGCCAACGTGGAACGTCCATTGCCATTCCCCGCCGGCTGGCGGTTGTTGGCGACAGCTTGAGCAATCAGCTGGAGAGCTGCAGTGTTGGCTTGGCGTTCCTCTCGGAAAGCTTGGAGAAGCTGAGCCATGTCCATGCTTGGAGGAGGTGGTGGTGGAGCTTGGTCGTGGTCTGCCTCTGGCTGAGAGGATGCTCCGGCTTCGGGCTGCTGGGTAGAGGTACCAGTACAAGTTACAACAGGCATCCTGTTGGAGCGGTAAAAGGTTTCATGACTCGGAAGAGGAAAAGCAAGATAGATGGGTGCCTAGTAAGGGGGTGGGTGTGACACTAAATCAAATCATTCAAGGGCCGTAAGGCCAAAACACATCCATTAAAAATCCAAATGGGTGATGTAATCGTTTACACCTTCCCGAAGGAAGAATACGACATACATTCAGACACAACAAAAGCAAACGCTAGATGGTTTCATATGAACCATACAAGGACTCGACTGCGCATAGGGGTTACACGACCTATCCTACCGTAGGGGTTACAACTGGCATATCCGAGTAGCGAATAATGCCTAAGCGGCGGAATGCTCGGTCGCGTATTCCGGCTCTTCTGGGTCTTCCTCCTTGTCTTCATCTGTCTGGGCTCCCTTGTCACCGGAGGGAGTGGGGGAGTGGAGGAGTTGGATACGACGGTGCTTCGACGGTGGTGCAGGGAAAAGCTTGCCGTATTCCCTTGCTGTCATCCGGCGTCGCCGAGGTGGTTCTTCACCCTTGGAAGACACATCCCCGGAGGGCCTTCCGCCTCGATATGCGATAGTGGATTGTCCAGAAGGTGCTCCTTCCTTCTTGATCATGTTTGCCTTCTCTTGAGCTCGACGAAGAAGTGCCTTGGTCTTGTAAAGTTCTTCTCGAAGCTTCATTGATTCCGAGGCCAAGTCTTGTGCCAAGCTGTCGGGACATAGACTGAAGTAGGTCTGGAACCGAAGCGAGAGTCCATCCTTCAGTGGAGGGGCTAGTGTGCTGCTTTCTTCGTCACCTTCCTTCCGGTAAGGTAAGAAGCGAGTTGTCATCTTGGCTGCCATCTCCGGAAGAAGCTCGCGGAGACGGGTTAGTGCCTTGAGTGCAGCAGCCTCGGCAGCGAGTGGTAGTGTCGCCATCTGGGGTCCCTCGAAAAACCAACTTGTGGGAGGATCATTTGCCTTCACGATCACTTCCACATGGTACTCCACCTCAGTATCGCTCACCCAATGCTCAAGGTAGGTGAGGATGGGTGCTCGGTGGAACTGACACTCCTGGAGGCTATCCTCGAGAAGTAGGGGAAACCCAGTGGTCAGGTGCTCTTCGGGAATAGCGGCCATCTACAAAGGTGGAATAGGAGGGGTTAATAAGCTGAGGAAATCTCAGGTTTAGAAAAGAAGAGAGGTTCAGAAGGTTTTGAAAAAGGGGTCTCAACTAACTAACGCCCATGCTAACTAAGGCTTCCTACAGTCAGGATGGCTCTGATACCAGCTCTGTGGGGACCCCGACTTGGAAGTCGAGATCACCGAATGCACGTGTACAGTGATCCCAGAGATCAATGCTCACTGAACACACAGAAGCTGAAATAACAAGAGTCTTACATCCATACAAATAGTCTTACACGAATTAAGGCCATTATGGCCAAGTCTTACATAGATAGAGCCTCACGGGCTGAATAGCAAATAACTCAAGTAGCGAAAGTCTTCGATAAACGGGTAGAACCCATGCCATCTGCCTTAACCCTACAGGCATTCTGACTGGGACAGCGTCCTAGTTCGCATGATCGTCTCCAAAGAACTCTTCCTCATAATCCTGCTCTTCCATGCCTGGCTAATTAAATAACCAGTGGCAAGCCAATGAGTACTTTGAATGTACTCGCAAGCAACCCATGATGTGGTTCAAGTAACAATGCAATTTGAATAATAATGAACAATCTAGCAGGAGGCTAGGACAATATGCTATCATCAAGTTTATGCATCAATAGCCTCGCGTAACCTCGAAGACAGGTTACCGATATCAACATGAATATAATTCATCTCACCGAGTCAAGTCACCATCTTGACTCATCACACGTATACCAACATCCGACGAAGTAAAATTCTGGACATAGTTTAAGTAGCACCACCCAACTGTTCATGATCGTGGACACGGCTATTCGAATAGTTTTACACTCTGCAGTGGTTGCGCACTTTACCCACAAGATCCGGGGAACTTCCGTGTCATCCACGACCCGCGGTACCTCAAGTACCCGGGGTAAGCACCCGGTCATTACCTTTCCTTAGACGACACTAACATAGAGTCCACTCGTTGGCACACGGCCCTCGGGTACAAACAATAGATCACGGGACTTGCCCTAATTTCAATGTTCACGCGTACCCGAAGGGACCAACGGTGTGTCCGGTGCCCTGTAAAAACAGTCATGGCCGTCTATCCAAGCACGACCCCGTCCCGGGAAAGACCTCAAGTCTTCCCGTCACTAGTAATGCGGGCACCATGCTAGTATCGACCTAAGTAATCAATAAAGCCCCGTCCCATAAGGGGTAGTGTGGTTGCACATGTTTGGTTGGGACGGTAGTCACACATAAATCTAATCCATCATTCCACCATGCTCATGATATTACCGGCACATCACTTCTTTCTCAAGTGATGACCTATCACTTCATCACCCTCGGGCATTAGGGGCACCCGATGGGTTCATGCAAAGATTTCAACTACGAGGGTTCATAACACACATGCATCATATAAGCATCAAGACCAACTATTTGCATGACATCTAGCACATAGCAAGATCATCAATAAGGCATGCATCATGTGGTGGTTCATCTAGGTTACCATCGTAACCCTATCATCATGTATCGGAAACAAACGGGTTCCGAGGAACAAGTGTATCATGGTCAAAGGGCTGCTTGCCTGGATTGGCTTGGTCTTCAAAGTCTTCTAGTCCTTCTCCTTCTTCTTCCACAGCAACTTCGTCAAATACGGGATCTATACGTCGCATAATAACCACGGAAAAATAAGCATACAAACAAAACAGAAAAACCAAAGTGCTCAGAAAAATGTCAACTCATTTTTGTAAAATACTAGAGGGATTTCTAAGATGGGGAAAAATCTTAGTTGGAGTTTTGGAGTTACAGAATAGGATATATTGATTTTTGAACAGGAGTTATACTGCTCAAATTTGAATTTAAATTTGAACAGTACAGAAAAGTTTCATGGATTTGAATGAAAGTGGTACCATTAAATAGGTTGGAATATTGCAAGATTATAGGAGTTGGAAATATTTAATTTGGATCAATATTCTTTTCTGCATAAATGTTTAAAACATCAACAGAAAAGAAAAAGAGAAAAAGGGTCCTGTGCACTGGGCCAGAAGAGGCCACAGTGCACGGCCCAGGTAGACTGGCCCAGCCGCACGGTGCCAGCGCGCGCGCACGTCAGGTTTCAAACCTGACGGGCGGGGCCCGTGGGTCAGCGGCACAGAGGAGGGGAGAGAGGTGGGGGGATGACAGGTGGGGCCCGCCTGTCATCTCTAACCCCTCGGTCAAGGCGGCGGCGAGCTCACCGGCGACGATACCGGCCACAGCGACGGCAACGGAGGCCAGGGACGGACTCAGTGTCGTGTCGCGGTTGCAGCGGTGGTAGTGCGGCACGGCGGGGAGCCCTGGTTCACCGGCGGCGAGGTGCGACGGCGGAGGCTCGTCGGAGGGTGGTGGTCGAGGTCGTTTCCGACTGCAAATGGAGGGGGAAAGAGAGGGGAAAGGGTCAGTGGAGTGCGGCGGTTCCAAAACGAGCGGAAGGAGGGGCAGGGGAGGCCTGTACCTCGAGATCGTCGGCGGCCCGACGCGGCGGAGCTCCGGTCGATCCCGAGCTCTGGGGCGTCCTGGGGTCGAACTAGTGATGCAGGAGGGATCAGTGGAGTGGTGTGAGGCTTGTGGTGGTGTTGGAGAAGCTCGGGGAGGTCTATTTGTAGGGGCTCGATGAGGACCCATGGTCTAGTGCGCCGGCGAGCTCATCGGCGAGGCTACAGCACACGGGAGGCTTGGGGAATGGGTCTGTGGAGCTCCTGAACGAGCTCCACGTCCAGCTGAGGTAAGAGGAGGAGCGGGGGAGCGACAGGGAGGCGCGCGCGTGCGAGGCGGAGGAGTGGCTGCCGCGGGCGGCCAGCGCGCGTGCGACGGCGGATATTGGTGGGCGCAGGAGGAGGGGGGACAGCGCCGGGGAGGTCGCGGACTCGAGACGCCTCGACTGGCGCGAGGGGGAGGCCCGAGGCTGTCGGGGAGCGGCGATTGGCCCGAGCCAGCGTGCGAGGTGCACTGTTCACGCGCTCTGGAGCGTGTGTATGACCGGCATCAGCGTGCTCTCGCCGGTTTGGCCCGTCCCAGCGTGTCCAACAGTGTCTGGGGCGTAGAGGAAGGAGTAAAGAATTGCCCTGAGGCCTTGGATGCTCTGGGGTGCAGAGAGAGAGTGAGAGTGTTGGTAAAAATGGTGAAAGTTGGCTGTACAGCAAGGTAAAGCTGAGGTTTCACCCTCCAATCATGGAGCTGAGGTGTTGGGGGAGTTACTGGAGGTGGCTGGTAACTCAATGAGCCTGTGGTAAGAAGTTGAGGCTATGGAGAAAAAATGAAAGTGGTCAAGTTGGAGGTTTTTGAATTTCTGCAGAAGGTGTTTGATCAGTGTTTGATCAATTAAATGAGGTCCACTTGACATGGCACTTGACAGGGTTGAAAGACATGAGAAAATAGGGTGCTTCACCAAATTTGGGCTCATTTGAAGAAACTAGCCAATGTAACTTTGGTGAACCCTAGAAATCAACAGAAACAGTTTCATCTTGATTGAGTCAAGCTAATCATCTCCCCTTGATGCACCACTTGGTGCAGCATCATCATTTGGGGTATTGATCATGCTCACAAAGTTTGAGGCTCCAGATAAAAAGTTGGTAATGTAAAGTTGTTCAAATTTGCATTTGAACAGAAAGGGTTTTGAGGTGATCTGATCAAGTTGCTCTATTCCAAATCTTGTGCCATTTGTTCTAGGTGCCTTATTAGGCCATTCTAGCATGTGCACCTAGTTTGAGAGCATTTGGACAAGTTTGGCAATGTAAAGTTGCTCAAACTCCAAATATGGACAGAATGGTTATGAAGGGGTTTGAGGAGGTTTTCTTGCTTCCCAAGGCATGGGACTTGGCAAGATCATCAAACATGTCATATATGACATGATAGAATTTCCCTGGAATTTTTGGAGAAAAATTCCTTTGTAAATATTTCAAAAGCTTGAAATATCCAGAAAGGGTTTTAGAGGGTTTAGCCCATTATTTTGAACATGACCAAGTGTTCTTTTAAAATTATACCTTTGTGGTTTCTGGGAGTCGTATGACTACTAGGTCTCAAATAAACCTTTTGAAATAATTTTCACACCCTTAATCAAGTACTTGAAGTGCAAATCTCAATTCAGGGGTTTTTGGAAAACTAAATTCATAAAAATACTTTTTGGCCAAATTAATTTTGTAAGAAAATACTATACTGCTATATAACACTTGGCATGATCATTGGGCAGAAGTTTTGGATAAGGAGATGAAATCTATAAGAGGTCATAGTTGACTTTAATGAGCACATGAAAAAGCAAATGAAGAAAACTTAATTCCAAATAAAAGCCAAATGATGCTAAAAAATTTTGCTGGTCCAAATTTTCATGCTTTAAAGTTACAAATAACATGTTACAAAATGCAGGCTGAGACAGTTGGAGACGCAGTCGTCTTTCACGTTGGTGCAATTTTATCACACAATTGGCTATGAACCAAATGTTTCCTCAAAGAAGGATCGACGTTGGTACTAATAGCATAAGTTTTTTTATTGATTTCTAAGCCTTCTCACAACTTTGTCTCCAGCTCCCCTGTAATTTTATTTGTCCAGCTATTAACTTTGATTAAAAAAATGGTGTGGACTAAAAACCCGGATGGACGTAGTAGCCCTCCATTTTTATTTACTCCGCATATTAGATTTGACTGAAGTCAAACTTTGTAAAGTTTGACCAAGTTTAGGCCGAACACAACAAACCAAAATTATTAGAGAGGGAAAACTATACATACTCTCAAACCATTCCGATATTTGAAATTAAAATTCTTTATTTGTACACACTCTCACACGTTTCCGATAATTTGGTGCATGTGTGGTTGTTCACTTAAGGGAGGGTAGTGTACCGCACGTGAAGGACACGAAGTGCGACCAGGACGCGTGGATCGTTAGTTCATCGGAAGTACGTAGTAGTTTTCTTCACTGGTACGTTAAATAAAGTGTTTCGTTTCGTACTTACACAATTTAAAATGATTGTTATGGAGAGAATAAGAAAACCACTCCTTTATTTATTAGTCGTATACACGAGTAATATATGGACACAACTTCATTGATTTCATTGCACCTGCCTTTGGGTTTATGACAGGTGGGCCCAAAATGTGGCTGGCCCACCTGTCATATAGCCAAAAGCAGGTGCAGTTAAGGCACGGGAGCTCAGTTCGTACTGCAGTATATATATAAGCGGGAGCCTGAACGCTTGTTCGCTAGGGTTTGCACTCTCCACACTCTCACCGCACTACATATATATATATATATATATACTCGCTAGAGGCTCAGCGTTCCTTTGCTAGGGTTTGCTATATTCACTATCTCTCACCCTCTTCACCAGATCTAAACAAGACTGCGTTGTGGCCCATGTCTCTTTCACCCCCCTCACAGCTAGCGAAGGAGGTGTCCGGATCCCATCACACCGGGAAGGGGAGGAGGTGCAGCGTTCACTCTATCGCCTTCGGCGAGGGAGACATCCACTGCCGGCTCCACTTTTCTCTTTCACCCAGCGCCTGTGCGGGAGGGCCACCGACCCCTTCTTCCTCGCTGCCGTACGTAGTGTGGGCAGATCCGACCTCCCGCTGCACGCCTTGCCACATCCCGATGACTCTAAGGTATAAGTTTCTTTGAAACCGTCATTGGTCTAGCTGCATGCTGATCTTTTTCGATTCTGTAATCAAATCTAGGTCTTGGTTCAAAGAGGAAAGAAGGGTGCGGTGGGGTGGAGCATGAATCTAGGATGTGGTTCAATGAGGAAAGGAGGGAGGGAAAGTAATATAGACTAGCTATCTAGCCGCTTTGTTGGTCGAAAAGGGAAAAGGGGGGTAACCCAGTACACACATCTGTAAGGAACCAAACTCTTTGTTGAAAAGGGAAAGAAACTGGGGGGTCGGGTAGTTTGTGCAGGATTAGATTTGCTGCCCTCACATCGGAAAAAGTTTCAAAGAGAACAAATATGGGACCAACGCAGGTATGCTGCTTGGCTACATACTCTGCATCACCCATTTATACGTGTGGATGCACATGGTGCTAGCATGTCCCATGTCCCATGCATCCACATGATCGCGCAATGTGTTTTGAGATGTTGTGCTACTTGTATTTGTACTATTTTAAATAAACTCTACATCACCTCCTTAATAAGTAGATGGAAGCACATGTTGTTGTTGCGCCCACTCTCCCCTGGAACTGTTTATGCTTTTTATTAATCTAATGCCGCTGGTAAAATTAAGCAATGCCACTCTCAGAATTAACTAATGAATCTTATTTCAAAACTGCAACACTTGTTAGGGATTGGCGGGATTACCATTTTTGTGGCTGCATGTTTCATCGTCCTTTATTGGCCAGTAATTGATTCCTTTTTTTGCCTTTGTTAAAACATGGATATCTATTCAACTTGTTGCTATTGCAACATTTTGCTTCGCTTAATTTTGGTGGAACTGCACAAAATGAGACCGGATTTCCATATATGTGTTGAGATCTCTTTGAGGTCTTCGTCACGTGTTATTTCAAATCTTGGTCTTGAAAGGTCAGTACCGACTTTCCTCAGAATTAACTAGTGAATCTTAGTTCAAAACTGCAACACTTATTAGGGATTGGTGGGAGTACCATTTCTGTTAGGGATCAGCCGTAGTCCATGTTTATGAAATGTATTGTTCAGGTAATGTCTCTGTTATTATATATCAGTTACAGTGTTTTACAAATGGTACTATCCTGCTTTGTAGTTCTTTCTACATGTTTAACCAAGGTATTGTTAAGATAATGTCTCTGTTAAAATGAATCAGTCGCATTGTTTTAGGAATGATACTTTTCTGCTTTGTCGTTCTTTATACATGTTGAAACAAGGCATTGTTAAGATAATGTCTCAGTTAATATGAATGAATCACACTGATTAAGAATTGCTACTCTCCTGCTTGATTCCCATTAAGACAAGGTAGATCAGTAGATGTTTTTCTTCTGGGAGTACAAGTCATCAACCGTTATTTCTCAGTAATTGTTTCCCTTATACCTTTTGTTGCTTACATGGATATCAAAATTAAAGCTCGGTTTTATTCCAACTTTGATTTTAGTTGAACTGCATAAAAGGAGCCAATGTGTCTAAGGGAAACTCCTGCATTTGTGGGTCCAGTTGGTCTTACCACTTTGTAGAAAGAAGCAGTCACTGTTTGCGCTACATTACACAAGGAATGATCGAGAAGCTTTACAGAGTATTAGTAGACGCCGGTGACATGACTAGTCTGCAAAGAGCATAGGAAACTCTACAACACGTGGAGTGCACTGGGCAAAAAGTGCCCAAACAAGTACATGAAGCCAGGACAGGACTCCTAATCTGTCAATGTCATTCTAAGCATCAATGATGGGGCATCTGTGTATGGTAATCTGTTTACCGTACTTTCAGTTTGTTAGTCCACCGATTGGTGGGTTGACACTGGGGCCAATATTCATGTGTGTGCTGATGTGTCTTTGTTTTCTGGCAGCATATAAATACGAAATCCACAGGGATGCTCCGCTTGATTTTAGTGGAACTACACAAAATCTTCAGATGGTTCGTGTCCTCCATAATAATACTTCATCATGCATAATACATCGAATGGTTCTCTAATCATTCGTCGTCACCTTGAGCCATCGGACTATCAGATGAAAAACTGATGACAAACCCTGCCCGTTCCACAATCATAGGCATTACATATTTTGAATGGAAAAGCTTGTCAAAGTTGACATTAGTTTTATATATTGGAATTGGAAAATCTTGTCAATTTTTGCGCAATGATGTTAGCCAGAAGACATGCATTTGATATTTTTGAGTGGGATGCCCTTGCTGTGAGCAACGTCGATCGTTTTTTCCTATTCCTGTCTTGAGTTCAGAAGTAAATATTTACTCTGCTGAGATGCATAGTCACATGAATGTTGACTTAACTAAGATATTTTAAGAGTTTGTTCTGAATATTGTCTATGTAATGCCAGGCCTTGTGTTTGATTGCAAAGTTGAGCTTGGAATGTTGTGGCATGCGGCATCACGAGCTGTTCACCGTGCCTTCTGAGAATAATGCTTCATATTGTTTTGCATGTCGATCTAATGCCAGTGATTTGCTTCTTAGGAAGATCATCCTCTTCTGTTGTTTCCGTGCTTAAGAAGTTCATCGTCTTATGTTTCATTGATAGCCTATACGACAAGTCGGGTAGGTTAGACGTGAAACCATATGATCTTCCGACCAACTCATCATCTTAGGCCGTGATTGGATCGTCATTTTCCAACCAAAACCGCTTGTAAAACTGAAGGCTTGTAAATAAAAGCAGATGGTCTCGGGCGAAGCGCTTGGTTGGTCGATTTCGACTAGTAAAATATACATTGGTCTCCCAAATTACACGCGTAACCCGCCGGTTTTACTTACAGACCTCAGGACCTCGGTTTCATTACACCTGTATTTTACGCATTGTTTCTGATGACGAGTAAATTACACTTGTATCTTAATACAGGTATGAAATAAACCAGAGCTCTCAAGCGCGGCCTTACCGTTTCATGCCATCTCAGTCTCTCGAAGGTGCTCATAGGTGTCCGATAATCCTGGCTTCCTGAATGAGCAGCCGGCGCTGTAACAGACCATCCGTAGGGCCCGCGAGGCCCTCTCTGTCGTCCTTCAAGTTGTTGCGCTCGCCGTGGCGCCGAGCATTGTTAACATGGTCAATGAACATGAGGATTCAGGAGATGACTTTATTTTGACTGGTTGACAGTAGGGGGCCACGAGGGCCATAGCCGTACGTACGCAAGTGCCTCCTTATTATGTACAACTATATATATATTTTATTCCTCCTGGTTTCCTGACATCATGGTCCCACACTATTGTCAACCTACGTAGTCAATATAAACGAGAGAACTACACAAGGAGCGCCGACACCTGAGACCAAGCAGCTCGAGCAGTATTTGTGTTTCTGAGGCGTGAGCACTGCAAAGTTTTTCTTGGCTATGTTTTTGTTGTTGTTCAGAGGAGAGCATGGTATTAACTGTGCGGGCTATGGCCCGTCTAGCCCAGGATCGATATCCAGCCTAGATATTATTTTTTTTCAAGATGAAAATGGCTAGCTAAGCTATACGTTTTTTGAGGAATACCCATGCAAGGTCAACTTGTTATTCCCCGCCCCGCTGGGCTGCAAATCTTTCCTAGGAGGGATGCATTAGGCTGAACAGGAAAATGGGTGTTAAAAAATAATAAATGGGATGTAATTATAAATACTGGGCAGCAACTATAAAAAAATGCACCAACGACGAAATTAGTTTATAAAATATTATTTATGGATTTTGAAAACCTTAATTTTTAATTGTTGCGCGGGCAATGTTTCGTTAGATTTTTACGTAATACAAATTTATATTTAATCTGACTAGAAAATTTGGGATAAAAATATTTCAGATCCCATCAAAATGTGGGAAATTTTATTGAATTTTGTCTTGAACGGTTGGTTGAAATTATTAATCGTTGTACTACCTAGAAAATAGGCTATACTTTTAACAAACTGTAAAATGAGCCTAGTTTATTTTTTCTGAAGAATACCCAATCCAGGCCTATTTATTTTTCTACGACCTGATGGGCTGCAACTCTTTCAAGACACCTGCAAATCTTGAAAGTAATATGAAATTGGTTGTAAATATAAAAACAGATGACAAATTAGCAATTACTTTATAATTTCCAAATTTTTTCACATTTTCAGATTCCTATTTCACTGGGCATTAACCTAATTTAAATATATCTTCAAAGTACTTTAAATCTGGCTCGACATTTCGTTATTAAAAATAGTTTGGAACCCACAGAAATATGCGAAATTGGCCCTGGCCAACCTAAAAAAATGGACTGCAATAAATTGCATAAGAAGTCACAATGAGCTATATATAAATTGTTAAAAAAAGAGGGAATAGTCTAACTTATGGGCCAATTAAGTTGATTCGTATGCAAGATTTTTTTAGTTATTATATACGTCAACAAACGATTCTACCAAACGTAACCGTTGGATGTCAATCCAATGGCCGTCGTGTTTCTTCAATCTCTGATCTTCTCGCTCCAGCCGCCAAATCCAGCGCCGGCGGGACCGCCTGCTCCCGCCTCCTGTGCAGGTCTCACCGCCCCCTACTACTCCCACCGCTGGCCAGGGCATCACTCTACTCACCCACACCCCCTGTTATTCTGCGGCGACGGCAACCTCACACCGCAGCCGAACCAGTGAACCCTCATACTCCTCTCCGCGTGGGCAGCAACTGCCACGTCTTCCTTGGCTCCACGTCGTCCCCTTCCTAGGCCTCGCCGTCGTCCACCGCCCTGGTGCTCTCGGTGCAGCCTGATCAACGTGGTCAAGGAACGACTTCCATCGGAAGAGTACTGTCATGGAGAGGCTGACAGCTGGGTCCACTGCAGCCGCAAGGAAGTGCCTCCTTATTACACGGAAAATAATTATTCCTCCACCTGACAGCAGGGACCCACCGGACGGGCCACGGTATTTGGCGAAAAAACATTTCCCCGCTGACTGCTGGGACCAACCGGACGGGCCACCGTATTTCGCGGAAA
>LR738713.1:130902015-131046823 GCA_902687465.1 Secale cereale | reverse complement strand
CCCCCCGCTGTCAGCTCGGACCCACCGGAAGTGCCTCCTTATTACGCACAAAAAATGAATACTCCCCCTGCCAGCTGGGACCCAGTATAGTAAGAGGCTGACTTGTGGGCCTACTAAGTTGATGGAGACGGAGGGCTTTGTCAACTTAGTCAATATGCACGATTCTAGGTTCATTGACCGGATGATGTCCATCCAATGGCCGTAGTGCTTCTTCAACCTCTGGTCTTCTAGCTCTAGCCACCCAAACCAGCGACGGTCGTACCTCGTGCTCCTGCCTCCCGTGACCGGCTGCGAGGCCGTGGAGGCCTCCCCGCCCCCTACTACTCCCACCGATGGCCAGGCCATCCCTCTACTCACCCACACCCCCTGTTATTCAGCGGTGACGCCAGCCTCACACCACAGCCGAAACAGTGAACCCTCGTACTCCTCTCCACGTGGGCATCCACTGCCGCGTCTTCCCCGGCTCCGCGTCATCCCCTTCCTAGGCCTCGTCGTCGTCCACCGCCCTGGTGCTTTCGGCGCGGCCTGGTCAACGTGGTCAAGGAACGACTTCCATCGAAAGAGTACTGTCATGGAGAGGCTGACAGCTAGGTACACGGCAGCCGCAAGGAAGTGCCTCTTTATTATGCGGAAAATAATTATTCCTCCACCTGACAGCAGGGACCCACCAGACGGGCCACCGTATTTCGTGAAAAAACCGTTTCCCCTGACTGTTGGGACCCATTAGACGGGCCACCGTATTTCGCGAAAAAAACGTTCCACCCGCTGTCAGCTCGGACCCACCGGAAGTGCCTCCTTATTGCGCACAAAAAAATAAATACTCCCCATGCTAGCTGGGACCCAGTATAGTAGGAGGCTGACTTGTGGGCCTACTAAGTTGATAGGGACGGTGGGCTTTGTCAACTTAGTCAATATGCAAGATTCTAGCTCCATTGACCGTACGATGTCCATCCAACGGCCGTAGTGCTTCTTCAACCTCTTGTCTTCTTGCTCCAGCCACCCAAACCAGCGCCGGTCGTGCCTCGTGCTCCTGCCTCCCGTGGCCGGCTGCGATGCCGCGGAGGCCTCCCCGCCCCCTAATACTCCCACCGCTGGCCAGGCCATTCCTCCACTCACCCACACCCCCTGTTATTCTGCGGCGATGGCAGCCTCACACCGCAGCCGAACCAGTGAACCCTCGTACTCCTCTCCGCGCGGGCTTCCTCTACCGCGTCTTCCCCGGCTCCGCGTCGTCCCCTTCCTAGGCCTCGCCGTTGTCCACCGCCCAAGTGCTCTCAGCGCGGCGTGTTCACATGGTCAAGGAACGACTTCCATCAGAAGAGTACTATACATGGAGAGGCTGACAGCTGGGTCCACGGCCGCAGCAAGGAAGTGCCTCCTTATTACGCGCAAAATAATTATTCCTCCACCTCATAGCGGGGACCCACCGGACGGGCCACCGTATTTCACGAAAAAACCGTTTCCCCCTGACTGCTGGGAGCCACCAGCTACATCTTCGCACGCAAGGAAGTGCGTCCGGGCAAAAAAAAAACGATTCGCCCCCGTGACTGCTGGGACCCACCAGCTACATCTTCGCAGGCAAGGAAGTGCCTGACAGTCGGGACCTACCTGGTCGAAGTGTATGTAGCGTTGTCATTCTGGTCGCGAACGTGTACATACATACTGGTTGATGTAGAGCCGCGCACATGTCGTAGTAGAGGCGCAGACGTAGCATGTGTACGTACGTACAGCGGCATGTGTGCAAGAAAGAAAATACGGCCACGTACGTACATACGGGCAGTGTCTCGAACGCCTACTCACGCATACGTACGGCCAGGGCTCGTGTACATGGCTGGGTCGGAATGGAGAAACAGCGTCATCGTTGTGTTCAAGGGGAGCCAACCGGCTGGGTCAGAACGGAATGCGTCGTCGTGTTCATCGGGAGGGCTTGGATGGAACAGCTGATGGAAACGAGGCCTGGCGTACCGCAGAACGGAGGAAACGGCCTTGTGTTCAACCGGCCACGTTCGAAACGGGATCCTGTTCATCGTGAGGGGTCTGTCATACTGCAAAACGGAGGAAACAGACCTCCTATGGTCGAAACGGGGGTCTAGTTGATTGGGAGGGGTGTGGCGTACCGCAAAACGGAGGGAACGGACTTGTGTCGGAGAGCTACGGTCGAAACGGGGGTCCTGTTCATCGGGAGGGGTGTGGCATACCGCAAAACGGAGGAAACAGACTTGTGTTGCAACGCTACAGTCGAAACGGGGGTCCTGTTCATCGGGAGGGGTGTGGCGTACCGCAAAACAGGACTCCACGGGATACTGTTCATCACCACCATCGACCCCCTCCAGCCTCCACGAGCTACTGTTTATCCACCGTCGACCTCCTCCAGCCTCCACCTGCGACTGTTCAGCCTCCACCGCGTGCTACTCCATCGGCTACAGTTCAACCAGCCCTTTCCACGGGCTCCTGTTCAACCACCCCTCCACGGGCTACTGTTCATCCAGCCCTCCACCGTCTACTGTTCATGCAGCTCTCCACGGGGTGGTCCTATTCATGCAGCCCTCCACGGGGTCCTGTTTATGCAGCTACAACCGGCTCGATCGAACTGGGTCCTGTTCATGCAGAGGCAACACCACGGGGTCCTGTTCAGCCACCCCCACTGGGAATTGTTCATCCAACCCCCCAGCAATGCTCACTGTTCATGCAGAGGCAGCATCGATCGGCTTCAGTTAGCAACAGTAGCGAAGGAATCGCTCGATCGGGTTCAGTTAACATCCATCGATCGATCGCTCGGGTTCAGTAACGCGTAGACTGCAGTGCAATCGCTCGGGTTCAGTTAGAGCCCAACGCGTCGCACCCACGCGCGTGCGTGTACGAAATAAACGCGCATCGCTCGGCCCCGACCACCCACCGTAACCGGGAACACCCCGATATTTTCCTCGCCCTCGCTTCTACCACGGTTTTTTCCGTCATGGACGGCCCAAAGAATGTCATGCAGCTACGTCTCCAGCCCACCCACGACGAAAAGCCCATTTTCTGTCATGATTTTTGTCATAGAAGTAGGACCCCACCACATCTATGATGATACCGTGTTTTGTCACAATTATTGTCATAGAAGTGTCATAAGTATGACAGAAAAAAGTTTCGTTCGGACCAAAATGTCACGGATGTGTCTTTTTTTGTAGTGCTCCCTACTCATCATGGAGAGCGCCGGGATGATGAAGATGGCCACCGGAGAGGGATCCCCCCTCCGGCAGGGTGGCAGAACGGGTCTAGATTGGTTTTCGGTGGTAACAGAGGCTTTTGGCGGCGGAACTCCCGATCTAGGTTATTTTCTAGAGGTTTCAATATATATAGGAGGTGCTGGAGTCGGGGGCAAGTAAAGGGGGTCTCCGGGCTGTCCATGAGGCAGGGGGCGCGCCCAGTAGGGGGGGGGGCGCATCCCACCCTCGTGAGCAGCCCGTGGATCTTCCCGTCCCCCTCCGACACTTCCTGGGCTTCTTTAGGTCCAAAAACGTCCTCCGTTGAGTTTCAGGTCAATTGGGCTCCATTTGATATTCATTTTCTGCGAAACCCTAAAACAGGAGAAAAACAAAAACATGCACTAGGCTCTGGGTTAATAGGTTAGTCCCAAAAATCATATAAAAGTGTATATAAAAGCCCATAAAACATCCTAGAAGTATAATATAATAGCATGGAACATTCAAGAATTATAGATACGTTGGAGATGTATCACCATCAGACACATGTTGATGGATGTGTGATACAACGCGTGATCAATTAGCCCTTCAAGATGGCCACGAATCGAAAAATGTTCAACACAAAAGTTGGTTGTCTCGTCGTAACGATCAAGTTTGCTTTTTTTGCTCATCTTCATCCGAGGTCATTTGTGGCCCGTGGAACGTAAAAACCAAACTATTGTCCTAGACTTACCTAAATCTGAGTTCGGTTAATTTTGGAAAGATTTGGACATGATTTGGAGTCCTTTTATCGGACAGGAAGTCCAGCCACCTCATAAAGAGGTGAGAGGTGACGGCCAATTAAACAACACACAATCGATCAAATCATATACCACTTTTTTCTTTTTTCTTTTCTCCTTAACCTTAGTTCTTCTTCTTCCTCGTTCTTCGTTCATTCTTCTTGTTGCAGGATGGCAATCCATGAGGCCCTATGGGCGATCAGGTCGACCTAGGATAGCCCATAGCCGTCGCGTGCCCTGACGGGGTCCCTCCCGGCCATGTGGGGTTTCGGGTCTACAAAAGCGCCTGCCGGATTGCTTGCGTACCACGCTTTCGGACAGGTCTCCTGCTACGTGAGCTACGGTGCATCACCCCCGCTGTCGAGGGTACACGATTACGTGTTCGTGTGCGAACACAGTTTTTGGCGACTCCGCTGGGGACGAAGCTTCGAACAGTATCCAACACATTCTTGCTACGAAGAGATCGTCATCTAGGGTTTGCAATCTACAAAGGTAATATGTATAACCAATCCCCTTGTGTAGATGAAAATAATTCATATGGTGTTACCAGATCGTTCAATGAGTATACTCTATCGGCCAGCCCTAGTTTGTTCAATCATGCACCTAATTACGTGCATAGGCCGATTCAAAGTAATTTACATGCTTCAATTTCTTATGATACTATTAACATGCATCATATGTACTGCAACTCTCACGCATCGGCAACCCCATAAATTGTTATGTCGATGAGGAACATGATGGGTTTGGATAACCAATTTAAAATACCTCATGTTAAAATTACCAATAGCATACAAAAAAGTGTTTCACCCTTTTATTCATCGACAACTAATGTGCAATATACTAATCCAACCATGCCGATGAATGAGAGAATTGGCCATGCTACTAATGGCTATTCGGCCAGTTACTCTCAACCATCATATGTTACACCTCATGCTAGTAATTTTTCTACACTGTATACAACTGTAGATGCTTATAATTCGGCTGCGCACCTTCATGGTCATAGGCAAATAAGTGAAAAATTTCCAGGAGTGCACATGCCATCATCTAGTATTGTAGCATATAATGCATCTTCTACGCGGTTACATAATTTTGGCAACAACTCATTGCCAAAAGAATCTAAAAAATTGTGAAGCAAACCCTTACAGAATGGGAGGTGGCTACCTTAAAAGAGATGTAGCCCAAAATAACAAGAATAGTGCTCTTTGCCTTAAAAACATGATAAGGGGCTAGTTCCTAATTATAATGCAAAAAGAGCTAGAGTTTTGCAAGAAGATGAATCTTTGACAATTGATAGAATTGGCGAGCAAAAATATGGTTCCACCATAATGCATATGCCTTCACCTAGTACATCATCATATTGTACACCCCCTTCACAATTGCAAATTTTCAGCAACACCCATATATCATTGCCAAAAGAATCTAAAAACATTGGGGGGCAATCATATCCTGAGTGGGCAGAAATTGAGAAAAAACTTGAAGCAAATTTTGCCGCTTGCCGCCAGAAACAAACAGAGAAAGAATTGGCCCAAATAAAAGAAGCATTGCCAATTGGTAGAATCAATGAAAAGAAGGATGATTCGGAACATGTAAGTGCTTCGGTTGAAAAAGCCTAATCAAGTAGTATATATTTCGGGTCCATCAAATCCAATGAGGCAAGCATTATTGAGAAAGGGCATGTTAAGCATAGCAAAACAACCATGCTTGATTTTTCTGAAGTCAATGGAACCTACTTCCTGCCTTATGAGTTCTGCGCCACATAAATTGACAAGCCTCAAGGACAAGAATAAGTAGCCGATCTTCAAAGCAATGATGCACGGAATCAAGCAGAAGATGATGACAAGGCGTTGGGGAGCCATCCAAATACGAAGCGAGATAAACTTCAAGTCGCACCACCATCATGCTCTCCCAACATATATGAAGAGGCATGACTTGCAACTAATTAACTTGTTTTCAGATTTGGTCACAACTTTATTGTTGATGCATTTGTTAGAAAATTCCTCATAAGTAATTTTGAAAGACCAATGAAGAAGGGTAATTTACTTGTAGCAATAAAATTGTTATTGAGCATATCGGTCAACCCATTGCGCTATTTATAAAGACCGATATTGACGTATTGTTGTAGCCAATGCTTTCCCCGTTGCTTTATCTAAAGTTGATATCTAATTGGGTAGCTTTGCTTATTTATTACTTGGCTTGCATTTGGTCTCAATTGAGACATGTATGCTCTAACCATTTTCGTTTCAGAAACTTAATGCCAAGGTTAGATTCTTTTTAGAAAACCGATGCTAGTAAAATATCTTATCCGATGACATCGGTAAAAGAATGCAAAATAAAATTGATAGCCAAATGGCGTGATAAAAAATTAGAAACATTTGTTTTCTTAACTCCAAAGCCGTTAACACAGCAATATCGGCTAGGAAAGAATAAAAAATTACCTTCAATTCAACCATGTGTGATCAAATATTTGATTTATTGCAAAAAATAATTACATAAGAATTCTTTATCACCATTTTGAGCCATCGATCCAAAGGCGAATGTATCGTAGGTTGCATCATTCGTTCAAACAAAATTTTGAGGATTGCAATATATTTCGTCAAATAGTCAAATCAGCCATTGAGAAAGGACGATTGAGATTTGTTGAAACACCAAAGGATGACCAGTGTATTCCAATTGGTCGTGATGGATTTTTTTCCATCCGCCGCTTCAAGCTGATCCATTTAAACATGAGAAGGTAAAAACTACAAGTGACGGGATCAAGCTTTCAAATAAAGAAGTTGTCGAAGAGCATAATGAACATAAACTTGATGGAAAGAATTCCATTGAAGCTATATTGAAGACGCCAAGGACTGGGTGGCAGCAAGCAAATCCAATGATCTATGAAAGCAAACCAAAAGAAAGGAAAGGCCGACGTAAGCACAAAGGTAAAAGGTCGAAAGTCACTTTCACGGAACTATTGGAAAAATATCAGAAGAAGAGTGAGGCCAGAAGTGTTTATCGGCCAAGTAATTCATAAGTATCAAGATCACCCCCTAGGAGCAAATCCGAGGATCAGTATTGTGAAAGTGAAAATATCAATGCAACATATTCTTATCCTTATTTTGGGCCGCCAATGCCAATGACGTGGATGCATCCCTATGCTCCTGTAGATCCATATCAATCAGGGGACATGAATGATACACGTTCACATTCTCCATCTTATTTTAGACCATTTCACCAATATTATGCAGCTCTGAGAAGATCAATATTTGAACAATCACATGTTAAATACCATTTCAATCATAAAGAATCGGTCTGGAGATCAAGGCAGAAGATGAAGGTGGTCAAGCAAGTTTACTGCGTTAAAAGAGATGGTCGTAAGAGTGCTAATTCAGATTTATCTCAAATGAAAAAGAGCCAATTAAAATGTTGACATTGGCTACTAAAGGAAATGAGATGAAGCAACCAATTATCAAGAGTTAAAGTGCAAAATATGAAGAAAAGAAGTAGAGAGTGCACAAGTAAAAAAATAATTGACATTGGTCAAAACATAACCACAATTGACATGCCCACTCGTCTTAACGTATTGGCAAAATAAGAATTGCAAAAACTAAGTGCCCAAGAACTTGAAAATAGGAACATGGCATGGGTTCCCAAGAGGACGAATCAAAACAAAAATGATGTGCATGCTTCTATTACAACAAGTACGATAAAAGTGAATAAAGAGAAGGATGGAAGTAACAAACAATTAAGCCGAAGGTGTGCATCACAACTTCAAAATCTTTGGTTAGGACATCATCCATAGTCGCCAAACATGCCATTGATTTCTTTGCCATGGAATTCATCCCTAGGTACGATCGGTCACCCTTCATGGGCTTATTTAGATCCATGGATGCAATATAATTTCTTATCATGAAATGGTATTACCAAATCACTATATATTCGAATAGCTACAA
Organism: Secale cereale; assembly: GCA_902687465.1. Classification (NCBI taxonomy): domain Eukaryota; kingdom Viridiplantae; phylum Streptophyta; class Magnoliopsida; order Poales; family Poaceae; genus Secale; species Secale cereale. The sequence continues at coordinate 131,038,927 of LR738713.1, read as the reverse complement.
TTTTATTGCTGATCCAAAGGGCCGGAATATTCTATTTGTAATTTCATTTGTTTATTTTGGCTATACTTTCTTTGGTGAATGAAGTTTACATGGACCTTATGTTAATGGCTGATATTTATCTATCGTCCTAAGAATATGTCAAAGCATGGCTGGTGTAGCATTTGAACATCATCCTTAGTTCAATTGGAAAGCGAGACAAGCCTTTGGTTGCCACACATATTGAGGCATTCGGCGATTCGTTATGAGAAGCGCAAGAAATATCCAAGTGTTATCATTGTTTTGATGAATCACTTATAATTTATTTTGAGGTATGTCTTGATGTAAAATTTACCTTGGGTTTCTTTAATACTGCTCGTATATCCAGACATAAAAATTGAACAGCAAATGAGTTGGCATAACAAGCATCCGGCTACTATGTTGATCATGTCGTATTGCACATATCTATCAATAGCCAATGGTTATTCTTGCCAATGTAGGTAATGCCGAATTGGAGCTCATCGCTTTGGCCACTAATGAAACTTTTATGCAAGTGATGCAAGGACTGGAAGAAGTTCATTCACGATTACCTGCAAAATCATAGCAAAAGAGTGAACAATATGGTTCGGAGGATGGTTTTGAGATACATATCTATGGAACTTTATCACCAGATTGTTATAGAAGTTGAAAAGTTTTCACCCAAGTTTGCATCAAGAGGTTCAAACAAGCAATGGACAATACACAGTTATCTACCTAAGCACATGCAAATGGCCGATGGAGTGTTGACATCGACCTTAGAACAAGCTCCGTGCAAAATATTTTTTGGCATGCAAGCTTTGCGAAAAAATAATATTAGGTTATATAAATTGTGGAATGATAAGGTGCATTAGGCATTGTGTAAGAAAAATTATGAATCTTGTCTTTGGCAGTACCAAAGTGAATGATTTATTTTATCATACTAACGCATCTCAGGAAGTTCCGTTAAGTTCTCTGTAATTAAAGTGCTCAAGTTTTGGATGAGATGTTGATATGACGAGAATAAGGAGCGGAAAGACACTAATCTTGGGGATGCCCAAGGCACCCCAAGGTAATATTCAAGGACGAACCAAGCTTACAAGCTTGGGGATGCCCGGGGCATCCCCTCTTTTGTCTTCAACATTGTCGGTAACCTCACTTGGAGCTATATTTCTATTCGTCACATGATTTGTGTTTTGCTTGGAGCATAATTTTCCTTTGTTAGGATTTGCTTGCTTATATTTAGAACAATGTTTTGCATCTTTTATTTTAATAAAAGTGTCAAGGATAGAGTTTACTATGCTCAATTGGCAAGTATATGAGTTGCTTTTTCAAAACAGAAAGTGTATCGCTATTGCAAAAATTCCCTAGAAAAGTCAGAATGTTATAAAAGCTTGAAATTTTGATCCAATAAGCAATGATAAAATATCGACAATGTGGTAAATTTTCAGAATTTTTTGAATTAGATAAGTATGGATCTTGCTTCATCCTTTACATACTGTTCTATTTATATAGATCGATATTATGTTTGCATTGTTTGCATATGTTTGCTTGTTTAATGATTGTATTTGAGGATATAAGTATTAAATATGCAGAGGCATTTGGTACGCAATGTTAAATCGTAATTTTAGTGATTTGTTATACTAGAGAATGATGAGGCTTTGTGTTGATTTATACTAACTAACGTATCTTATGAGTTCTTGTTGAGTTTTGTCTGGATGAAGTTTTTAAGATTTAGGAAATTGTGATATAAAGGGAATTAAGGAGACACAAAAGCTCAAGCTTTGGGATGCCCAAGGCATTCCAAGATGATATTTCAAGAAGTCTCAATCATCTAATCTTGGGGATGCCCCAGTAGGCATCCCACCTTTCTTCATCAACAATTATCGATTAGCCTCGGTTGATCCTAAGTTTTTACTTCTTCACATGATGTGTTCTATTCTTGGAATGTAATTTTAGTTATCTTGACGTTTTAATAAATACTTAGATCTGAATTTTTTTTAAATGAGAGAGACTCCTCAAATAACTACCCATTTACTTAACTACTCGCTTGATCTTCACTTATATCTTTTTGGAGTAGTTTGTGATTTACTCTTGTGCTTCACTTATATCCTATGTGTAAATTGTTGAATGAATTGAATATCACAAAGTTTGAATTATATGTTCGTATCATGCCTAGTAGTAGCTTCACATTGGGTAAGAAAGTGAAATCTATTGAAGCTTGACAATCACAATATTGGTCATACAAGCAATTCATGAAATTATTAGTATAAGGAAGAGAACTTTCACATACAAACATATTATCTTGGACATCTTCTAGTATTGTGAATACCCATTAATTATTTTCAGTAACTTGAGAAAATTAGTTGAAGTTGGACAAGGAAGACAACGTAATGAGTTACAGTTGTGTATATTTGCATAGAAGTTATATTGTTATGGATCCTCTATCATGTGGTGCTTGCTTAGGATCTTTTGCTAGCCAAAAGTTCGTACTAAGTAGAAATACTACTTGTGCATCCAAAACCACCTAAACCCAGTTTCTTGCCACTAGTGTCCACCATATCTACCTATGGATTGAATAAAGTCCTTCAAGTAAGTTTTCATCGGCGCATAATGCAATAAATATTGCTCCTAAATATGTTTGATATTTTATTGTAAGGGAAAATAAGTGTTGTACAAACTTTAGATGGCAAAGTAATAGAAGAGACGGACTGCATAACAAAAGGTTGCTATCATAAGGGGCAATAAAACATGACATTCTTATTAATTAAGAGATTGCACATCCAAAAATAATAAGTGCATGGCTATCTCTGCTTCCCTCTGCGAAGGGCCTACCTTTTACTTTTTAGTATTTACTTTTATGCAAGAGTCAATAGTATGCATTCTCATTTCAACCTCAGTTATTCTCTAGTTGGCAAGCATCATGTGGTGGAGAAAGATCTAGGCACATATGACTAGTCAAATATATTTGATCATGAATTATTATTGTTGGCAATTATCTCTATGATAAATGAGTTGGAAGGGGAAACATTAAGCCCCTATCTTTCTCTGTGTTTGATGGATGTCATTTGTTCTAAAAATATGCTTTGAGTACTAGCAATCATATAAGACTATATGATGATTGATTATGTGGAGCTCTTACTTAGACTTTGTTGAGAATAAGTTGAATTGCAATTGTTTGGTGACTAAGAACATAGGTTATTAAGTTTCAAGAGAATGCATTGTTTGAACCATAACATGTGAATTGATTGCTAATTTACCATGATGAGTTTTATGAGAAAGAGTTGCTTTAATGATGCTAGGAAAAGTGGTTGAAATTATCATTGATCAAACTTATACACTATGCTAGCATTCACACTTCATAAATTTTTTGTTTTACCATTTACCTTCTCGAGGATGAGCAGGAATTAAGCTTGGGGATGCTCATACGTCTCCAACGTATCTATAATTTATGAAGTATTCATGCCATGTTTACAACAATCTTATATGGATTGGGTGCAATTTTATATGATTTAAATGGAACTAACCTCGACTGACGTTGTTTTCAGCAGAACTACCATGGTGTTGTTTTTTGTGCAGAAATAAAGGTTCTCCAAATGAGCTGAAACTTTTTGACGATTTGTTTGGAAAAAAGAGACCCTCGAAGCTTCGTGGGAGGGCCAAAAGAGCCACGAGGTGGCCACTAACCACCATGGCGCGCCAAGTGCCAAAGTGGTGGGCTGGTGGTTAGTGGGCACCTCGTGGCCCATCTCAGCCTGAAACATATACCAAAAAATCCTATAAATAAAGAAACCACCAGAAATAATCCTAGATGAGAAGTTTCGCTGTCACAAGCCTCTGTAGCCACAAAAAACCAATCTAGGCCCTATTCTGGCACCCTGACGGGGGTGGGAAATCATCACCAGAGGCTATCTTGATCATCCTGGCGGTCTCCATGATGAGGAGGGAAAAGTCCACCCTCCGGGTTAAGGATTTCTACCAGTAGCTATGTGTTTAATCTCTATCTCTCTAATGTTCTAGATTTGGCACGATCTTGATGTACCGCGAGCTTTGTTAATATAGTTGGATCATATGGTGTTTCTCCCTCTCTACCTTGTTGTGGTGGATTGAGTTTTCCCTTTCAGATTTTGTTGTTATCAGATTGAATACTTTTATGGATTTGAGAGCACTTGATGTATGTCTTGGCAGTCAACTCACGGTTTCCCGATGTGACATTGGGGTAAACTATGCATAGGGGTAGATGCACGTTTTCGTTCTTGTTTCTCCGGTAGAAATCTTGAGGAACTCTTTGAGGTTCTTTGTGTTAGATTGAGTATATTAATCTAAAATTGTTGGATGCATATCGAATAATCAACTCACGGTGACATTGGAGTATCTAGGTGACATTAGAGTAGGTTGATGTGTATCATATGGTGTTATTTTAGTACAAACCCTTGATAGCTCGATCGAAAAGGATAACTTGGTGTTATTTTGGTACAAACTCTTGATAGATCGATCAGAAAGAATAATTTTGAGGAGGTTTTGTACCCTACAAACAATTTCTTCTTATGTTCTCCGCTAGATAAGAACATTGGAGTGATTCTTCATCTCACGTTGAGCGATGATTCTATGATCCAATTATATGAGCATTTTTCAGATATTGCACTACTGAAAGTACAAACCCCAGGTCTTGTTTTCAAGCATTACAATACCGTTTGTGCTCACTTTTGTTACTTGCTACCTTGCTGTTTTTAATGTTCCTATTACAAAAATCAATCTCTACTATCATTACTACACTTGTATCACCATCTCTTCACCAAACTAGTGCACCTATACAATTTACCATTGTATTTGGTGTGTTGGGGACACAAGAGACTCTTTTTTATTTGGTTGCATGGTTGTTTGAGAGTGACCATATTCATCCTAAACCTCCCATGGATTGATAAACCTTAGGTCATCTACTGGAGGGAAATTTGCCACTATCCTACAGAACTCTGCGCTTGGAGGCCCAACATGATTCTACAAGAAGAAGTTGGGTAGTAGACATCAAGGGGTCAAATAATAGGCCCATAATATAGATTCTAAAGGTTCACACGCTAGTCAACATTCACATTATTCTAACATTCACAAGTTCATAAGTTCAACATGTTTACGCATCTCAATGATTCACCAGACATACTATAACCAAGACAAAGTTGTGACAAGGTGTAGAAATAAATAAAAATGATCGATTCTTCTCTGAGCAAAGCGCCTCCCTACGCACACATTGATTTCCTGGGCATGCTTCTTTCTACTGAATGTTGCGTGTTTGAGCATGTTAGCAACTCCATAGCTAGCTTGCTGGCTCATCTTGCAATTGAAGCTGACACATTGCAGCACTCCTGTAAGGCCCAAGCTTGATTTGACAGAGAAATGAATTATAAGTTAACCAAAGTCATGAACCTTTTTTCAGAAACATGTCGTAAAGTAACAAGATAGACCTCCTTCAAGCCTATTAACATGTGTTCAAAAAACAAAATTGTCAAAAAGTAACACGATAGAACTTCTTCAAGCCAATTAACAAGTTTAAAAATATGTGAAAAATTGCAAAACAAGGTCCTCAAGGTTAGTTTAACTAATAGGACAGAGCACTATATACATTTAAGCAAATTAAATGTTTACAGTGACCCATCCCACTAGTTAATTTAACATCGAGGCCGCTTCCCATCCGGTCACCCATCTCATGACTACTCCAGCCTCAACACAGTTAACTTGGGAGTTCTGCTAGATGATCTATCGATAGTGTTGGGGATATAACTATTAGGTATAACACGGCTATGAGGGGCCGGGTTAAGCCGATGGCGGGTTACCAAGATAGCCCACGAAGATATTGAAGATGGCGGTTCATGAAGCAGGCTTGCTGAGGGCCTGAAGCCCAAAGGCGATTTAAGGCCCGTAGGTGTAAATCGCCATGTATGTATGAGTTGTGTTGTAAGGTAGGAATAATTAGTCACCGAGCCGGACACATTTTATGAGCCGATCGGGACTCTAGATGGGCGTCAACCTGTGTATATAAAGGGATGACCCGGCGGCGGTTTAGGATAGGAGACAAGAGATCGAAAGCTAGGTCAAGCGTATTTGCTCCATGGTAATCGAAACCTACATAATTCCACCTCAAACTGGATTAGGCTGTTACCTTCACCGCAAGGGGCCGAACCAATATAAACTCTCTGTGTCCTTTGTCCTGATTAACCCATTTAAGCTAACCTCGGTGTGATGGCTCTGCAACTAAGTCCTGGCACTAGGACATCTGCCATATTAACCCCACGATAGTTGGCGCCCACCATGGGGCCTGGGCACGGTGGTTTCAAGTTCTTGAAGAGCAATTTTGAAGGGATCAAAGGATACGCTGTTGGCCAGATGACCAAGAGTCGTCGCGGCAAGCTCTACATCGATGATGCAGGCTGGGGTCCCGAGGCCGACTCAATTGAGTACGGGTACCGGGTCCACTTCGGCGGAATTCATGTCTTCATCGGCAAGATCGGCGAACCGGGCCCTGAGCCGGACATCTGCACCGACATCATCGAGACGGCTCAGTGTGCACGACCGACCTGGGTATGATATGTTGTGAAGCACACCTTTTTTGGACACATCCATGGGGCGGAATTTGAGGAAGATTATGTATCTGGTGGAGAGACGGTCATATACTCTGACGGTGAGTCGTCCGGATCAACCGATTCAATGTATCAATTACAAGACAGCCGGCTTGGGGGGTTGTTCCGATGGTGATAGTATTCCAGACCCCTATGAGTTACCGAGCCGGCTGGTAATATTCATGGTCGGTTTATCAGCCGTCGCTTGGATCTTCAACTACTGCTACTATGGCCTCCGATTCTACAGCCGCAGCCGGCGTTGCCAGCTCTGCGTGCCCTCCAGCTCTGTGTGCCCGCCGGCTCAGGCTCTAACGGAGTTGCTGGAAGCTTTAACAACCGTAATGCGGGTGGAGATAACCCCAGATAATCGAGAACATCATAAGGTGGATGTTGCAAAGCTAAGGGATGAGATAGCCAAGGCCAAGGAGGACCTAGCGGCGGAGAACGCTAGGATGGCTCCGGAGCGGGCTGTTTTGAACACTCAGGCACAACGGATTCAGGCGGACTCTTTCCGGCTCACCTTGGATCAAAACGTGGCTAATGAAGTCATGAGAAGGAGGCATCAGAGCCGTCTACCTCTGGTTTACGAGGTGAGGAATCTCTTCAACACGCCTAGAGCAGGGACCAGCAACCCACCGGTGATAAAACAGATTGAAGCGCATGGGGCAGGAACACTGGCTTAGCCACGCACGACAAAGCCACTCCGCCTCAACATATACCCACGCTGCCGGGTCATTATTCTAACCCTTTGGATCATATGATTACTGCAGCGACTCGGCTGGTGGCTCTATCGGTTGAAGGCGAATTTTCGGCAGCAATGGAAATACGACGAGCCGGAGAATTGGTTCAGATGGTTGTGGCCCAACAGGCGGATTACTCTTACAGTCGAGAGAGGATTCATTCAACCCCTCGCTCGAGTCGGAATTATAGCAAACACATTGACAGGCGCCGTAACCAGCCTCGTGGGCATGACCCGGCATGTGATGGTGCTCAGGCTTTGGTGGATTAGGGCAGAGCACGTCGGGAGGCTGAGCTGGCGGCTTAGCAAGTGGCTCATTTGCATTCTCCAGCTTACCCATCTACTTCGGTGGAGACAGGTGTGACCTCTAGAACCTTGGGTGTGCCATGTTTAGTGCCGGCTCCGTGTAATGAGCATTTGCCCAAGGGTTTCAAGGGTCCTCGTAAGGTGCCTAACTACATAAATGACTTACCCCCTGAAGCATGGATTGAGAGTTATGAGATGGCCACGGAGTTGCTGGACGTTAGCGATGATGCGTGTGCTAAATATTTCTCCATGATGATGGAGGGGACGACCCGTATTTGGTTGAAAGGGCTGCCTCCCAACTCCTTTGGATCATGGGCCGAGTTAAAAGCCCAGTTTATCTAGAACTTTAAAGACATGTGCAAGCAGCCTATGTCAATTGTGGATTTGGACGCCTGTGTCGAAGAAGAGGCCGAGTCACCAACCCAATGTTGGGTAACGTAGCATAAATCAAAAAATTTCTACGTCTTCACCAAGATCCAAGTATGGAGACATCTAGCAACGAGCAACTAAGAGTGCATCTACATACCGTTATGAAGATTGCGTGCGGAAGCTTTCAACGAAGCAAGGATGAAGTAGTCGTACTCTTCACGTTCTTCGTCACCGATGATCTAGCGCCGAACGGACGGCACCTCCGCGTTCAACACACGTACGGTGCAGCAACGTCACCTCCTTCTTGATCCAGCAAGGGGGGAGGAGAAGTCGTCAGAGATCCGGCAGCACGACGGCGTGATGACGGATGCAGTGGAGATCTCAGCAGGGCTTCGCCGGGCTGCCCTGCAAAGGAGTTGGGAGGTGTGACGGGAGGGGGAGAGGCGCCAGGGCTGAGGTGCGGCTGCCCTCTCCCCCCCACACATATATAGGGGGCCAGGGGGGGCGCCAGCCCCTTGCAGATCCAATCTGCAAGGGGGGGCGGCGGCCAGGGAGGAGTCCCCTCCCCCAAGGCAAGTGGTGGCCCCCCCTCCCCTTAGGGTTTATCCCTATGCGCATGGGGAGGTGGGGCCCCCTTGTGGTGCGCCAGCCCAGGGGGCTGCACGCATCCCCTTGTGGCCTGGGGGCCCCACCGGGAGGGGTGGCCCCACCCGGTGGACCCCCGGGACCCCTCCGGTGGTCCCGGGACGCTCCCGGTGACCCCCGGAGATCACCCGTTGGCCGAAACTGGACTTCCCATATATCAATCTTTACCTCTGGACCATTCCGGAACTCCTCGTGACGTCCGGGATCTCATCCGGGACTCCGAACAACTTTCGGGTTTCCACGTGCATTAATCTCTACGACCCTAGCGTTACCGAACCTTAAGTGTGTAGACCCTACGGGTTCCGGAGACACGTAGACATGACCGAGACCACTCTCCGGTCAATAACCAACAGCGGGATCTGGATACCCATGTTGGTTCCCACGTGTTCCTCGATGATCTTCATCGGATGAACCACTGTGTCAAGGATTCACTCAATCCCGTATGTTATTCCCTTTGTCCATCGGTACGGTACTTGCCCGAGATTCGATCGTCGGTATCCCCGATACCTCGTACAATCTCGTTATGGCAAGTCTCTTTACTCGATCCGTAATCCGTCATCCCGTGACTAACTACTTAGTCACATTGAGCTCATTATGATGATGTCTTACCGAGTCGGCCCAGAGGTACCTCTCCGTCATACGGAGTGACAACATCACAGTCTCGGTTCGTACCAACTCAACAGACACTTTCGGAGATACCCGATGCGTACCTTTATAGCCACCCAGTTACGTTGTGACGGTTGGCACACCCAAAGCACTCCTACGGTATCCGGGAGTTGTACAACCTCATGGTCTAAGGAATAAATACTTGACACCGAAAAGCTTATGCATTACGAACTATACGATCTCGTGTTATGCTCAAGTTTGGGTCTTGTCCATCACATCATTCTCCTAATGATGTGATCCCGTTATCACCGACATCTCATGTCCATGGTCAGGAAACCATGACCATCTGTTGATCAACGAGCTGGCTACTAGAGGCCTACCAGGGACTCATTGTGATCTGTGTATTCACACATGTATCGTTGTTTCCGTACAATACAATTCAAGCATGAATGACAGACAATTATCATGAACAAGGAGATATAATAATAATGCTTTTATTATTGCCTCTAGGGCATATCTCCAACAGTCTCCCACTTGCACTAGAGTCAATAATCTAGTTACATTGTGATGAATCGAACACCCATAGAGTTCTGGTGTTGATCATGTTTTGCTCGTGAAAGAGGTTTAGTCAACGGGTCTGCTACATTCAGATCCGTATGCACTTTACAAATATCTATATCTCCATCCTGAACATAATTCCGGATGGAGTTGAAACGGCGCTTGATGTGCTTGGTCTTCTTGTGAAACCTGGGCTCCTTGGTAATAGCAATAGCACCAGTGTTGTCACAGAAGAGAGTCATCGGGCTTGACGCGCTTGGAATGACTCCTAAGTCGGTGATGAACTCCTTCATCCAGACTCCTTCCTGTGCTGCTTCAGAAGCAGCTATGTACTCCGCTTCACATGTAGATGCTGCCACCACAGCACCAGCTGACTGCCCCTCCATTCAAAATATACACGTATCCGGTTTGCGACTTAGAGTCATCCAGATCTGTGTCGAAGCTAGCATCGACGTAACCCTTTACGACGAGCTCTTCGTCACCTCCATAAACGAGAAACATATCCTTAGTCCTTTTCAGGTACTTCAGGATGTTCTTGACCGCTGTCCAGTGTTCCGTACCGGGATCACTTTGGTACCTTCCTACCAAACTTATGGCAATGTTCACATCAGGTCTGGTACACAGCATGGCATACATGATAGAACCTATTGCCGAGGCATAGGGAATGACACTCATATTTTCTCTATCTTCTGCCGTGGTCGGCGACTGAGTCTTACTCAATCTCATACCTTGCAAAACAGGCAAGAATCCTTTCTTTGACTGATCCATATTGAACTTCTTCAATATCTTGTCAAGGTATGTACTTTGTGAAAGACCAGTGAGGCATCTCGATCTATCTCTATAGATTTTGATGCCTAATATGTAAGCAGCTTCTCCAAGGTCCTTCATTGAAAAACTTTTATTCAAGTAGGCCTTTACATTTTCCAAGAATTCTATATCATTTCCCATCAGCAATATGTCATCCACATATAATATGAGAAATGCTACAGAGCTCCCACTCACTTTCTTGTAAATACAGGCTTCTCCATAAGTCTGTATAAAGCCAAACGCTTTGATCACCTCATCAAAGCGAATATTCCATCTCCGAGATGCTTGCACCAGCCCGTAAATCGAGCGCTGGAGCTTGCATACCTTGTTAGCGTTCTCTGGATCGACAAAACCTTCCGGTTGCATCATATACAACTCTTCCTTGAGGAAGCCATTAAGGAATGCTGTTTTGACGTCCATTTGCCATATCTCATAATCATAGAATGCGGCAATAGCTAACATGATTCTGACTGACTTCAGCATCGCTACGGGAGAGAAAGTCTCGTCGTAGTCAATCCCTTGAACTTGTCGATAACCCTTAGCGACAAGCCGAGCCTTATTGATGGTCACATTACCATCCGCGTCTGTCTTCTTCTTAAATATCTATTTATTTTCTATGGCATGCCTATCATCAGGCAAGTCCACCAAAGTCCATACTTTGTTTTCATACATGGATTCTATCTCAGATTTCATGGCTCCTAGCCATTTATTGGAATCTGGGCCCGCCATCGCTTCTTCATAGTTCGAAGGTTCACCGTTGTCTAACAACATGATTTCCAGCACAGGGTTGCCGTACCACTCTGGTGCGGAACGTACCCTTGTGGACCTTCGAAGTTCAGTAGTAACTTGATCTGTATCTTCATGATCATTATCATTATCTTCCTCCCTTGTCGGTGCAGGCACCTCAGGAACAGTTTCCTGCGCTGCGCTACTTTCCGGTACAGGAGTGGTGACTGTCACCTCATCAAGTTCTACTTTCCTCCCACTCAATTCTTTCGAGAGAAACTCTTTCTCCAGAAAGCATCCATTCTTGGCAACAAAGACTTTGCCTTCGGATCTGTGGTAGAAGGTGTACCCAATTGTTTCCTTTGGGTATCCTATGAAGACGCATTTTTCCGATTTGGGTTCGAGCTTTTCAGGTTGAAGTTTCTTGACATAAGCATCGCAACCCCAAACTTTCAGAAACGACAGCTTCGGTTTCTTGCCAAACCAAAGTTCATATGGAGTCGTCTCAACGGATTTTGACAGAGCCCTATTTAAAGTGAATGCGGCAGTCTCTAAAGCATAACCCCAAAAAGATAGCGGTAAATCGGTGAGGGACATCATAGATCGCACCATGTCCAACAGAGTACGATTTCGACGTTCGGACACACCGTTACGTTGAGGTGTTCCGGGCGGTGTCAATTGTGAAACAATTCCACAGCTTCTAAGGTGTGTGCCAAATTCATGACTTAAATATTCACCCCCACGATCTGATCGCAAGAACTTTATTTTTCTGTCACGTTGATTCTCAACCTCATTCTGAAATTCCTTGAACTTTTCAAAGGTTTCAGACTTGTGTTTCATCAAATAGATATACCCATATCTACTTAAGTCATCCGTGAGGGTGAGAACATAACGGTAGCCTCCGCGAGCCTCAACACTCATTGGACCGCACACATCTGTATGTATGATTTCCAACAAGTTGGTTGCTCGCTCCATTGTTCCGGAGAACGGAGTCTTGGTCATCTTGCCCAAGAGGCATGGTTCGCACGTGTCAAATGATTCATAATCAAGAGACTCTAGAAGTCCATCCGAATGGAGCTTCTTCATACGTTTGACACCAATATGACCAAGGCGGCAATGCCACAAGAATGTGGGACTATCATTATCAACTTTACATCTTTTGGCATCTACACTATGAATATGTGTATCACTACGTTCGAGATTCATCAAAAATAAACCATTGACCAGCGGGGCATGACCATAAAACATATCTCTCAAATAAATAGAACAACCATTATTCTCCGATTTGAAAGAATATCCATCTCGCATAAGACGAGATCCAGAAACAATGTTCATGCTCAAAGCTGGTACTAAATAACAATTATTCAGGTTTAAAACTAATCCCGAGGGTAGATGTAGAGGTAGCGTGCCGACGGCGATCACATCGACCTTGGAACCATTCCCGACGCGCATCGTCACCTCATCCTTCGCCAGTCTCCGTTTATTCCGCAGCTCCTTTGACGTTGCCGGCCTTCTTGTCTCCTAAGTATTTGGGGCAGTTCCGCTTCCAGTGTCCCGTTCCCTTGCAATAAAAGCACCCAGTCTCTGGCTTGGGTCCATACTTTGGCTTCTTCCCGGCAACAGGCTTGCCAGGCGCGGCAACTTGCTTGCCGTCCTTCTTGAAGTTCTTCTTACCCTTGCCTTTCTTGAACTTAGTGGTTTTATTGACCATCAACACTTGATGTTCTTTCTTGATGTCAACCTCCGCTGATTTCAGCATTGAATACACCTCGGGAATGGACTTCTCCATCCCCTGCATATTGAAGTTCAGCACGAAGCTCTTGAAGCTTGGTGGGAGCGACTGGAGGATTCTGTCAACGACCGCTTCATCTGGGAGATTCATTCCCAGCTGAGACAAGCGGTTGTGCAATCCTGAAATCTTGAGGATGTGCTCACTGACAGAACTGTTCTCCTCCATCTTACAGCTGTAGAATGCGTCGGAGACATCATATCTCTCGACTCGGGCATGAGCTTGGAAAACCAATTTCAGCTCTTCGAACATCTCATATGCTCCATGGTGCTCAAAACGCTTTTGGAGCCCCGATTCTAAACTGTAAAGCATGCCGCACTGAACCAGGGAGTAATCATCACTACGCGACTGCCAGGCGTTCAAAACGTCTTGGGTCGCCGGGAGAGCGGGTGCATCACCTAGCGGTGCTTCTAGGACATAAGTTCTCTTGGCAGCTATGAGGATAATCCTCAGGTTACGGACCCAATCTGTATAGTTGCTACCATCGTCTTTCAGCTTGGTTTTCTCTAGGAACGCGTTGAAGTTGAGGGAAACCTGAGCGTGGGCCATTTGATCTACAAGAGATATTGTAAAGAATTTAGACTAAGTTCATGATAATTAAGTTCATCTTAATCAAATTTTAATGAACTCCCACTCAGAATGACATCTCTCTAGTCATCTAAGTGATACACGATCCGAATCGAGTAGTCCGTGTCCGATCATCACGTGAGACGGACTAGTCAAAAACGGTGAACATCTTCATGTTGATCGTATCTTCTATACGACTCGTGTTAGACCTTTCGGTCTTCCGTGTTCCGAGGCCATGTCTGTACATGCTAGGCTCGTCAAGTGAACCCTAAGTGTATCACGTGTGTAAATCTGTCTTACACCCGTTGTATGTGAACGTTAGAACCTATCACACCCGATCATCACGTGGTGCTTCGGAACAACGAGCTTTAGCAACGGTGCACAGTTAGGGGAAACACATTACTTGAAATTTTAGTGAGAGATCATCTTATTTACTACCGTCGTTCTAAGTAAACAAGATGCAAAAACATGATAAACATCACATGCAATCAATTATAGTGACATGATATGGCCAATATCATCTTGCTCCTTGGATCTCCATCTTCGGGGCACCATGATCATCTTGTCACCGGCTTGACACCATGATCTTCATCATCATGATCTCCATCATTGTGTCTTGAAGAAGTCGTCACGCCAACTATTACTTCTACTACTATAGCTAACGTTTAGCAACGAAGTAAAGTAATTACATGGCGTTATTCAGTGACACGCAGGTCATACAATAATTAAGACAACTCCTATGGCTCCTGCCGGTTGTCAAGTTCATCGACATGCAAGTCGTGATTCCCTATTACAAAAACATGATCAATCTCATACATCAGATATATCATTCATCATATCTTCGTTCTTGGCCATACCACGTCACAAAACACATGCTGCAAAAACAAGTTAGACGTCCTCTAATTGTTGTTGCAAGTTTTACGTGGCTTCTATAGGATTCCTAGCAAGAACGTTTCTTACCTACGCCAAAACCACAACGTGATTTGTCAACTTCTATTTACCCTTCATAAGGACCCTTTTCATCATATCCGATCCGACTAAAGTAGGAGAGACAGACACCCGCCAGCCACCTTATGCATCTAGTGCATGTCTGTCGGTGGAACCAGTCTCACGTAAGCGTACGTGTAAGGTAGGTCCGGGCCGCTTCATCCCACAATACCGCCGAATCAAGATTGACTAGTAACGGTAAGAAAGTTGAACAAGATCATACGCCCACAACTGCTTTGTGTTCTACTCGTGCCAAGATGCTACGCATAAAACCTAGGCTCAGATGCCACTGTTGGGTAACGTAGCATAAATCAAAAAATTTCTACGTCTTCACCAAGATCCAAGTATGGAGACATCTAGCAACGAGCAACTAAGAGTGCATCTACATACCGTTATGAAGATTGCGTGCGGAAGCTTTCAACGAAGCAAGGATGAAGTAGTCGTACTCTTCACGTTCTTCGTCACCGATGATCTAGCGCCGAACGGACGGCACCTCCGTGTTCAACACACGTACGGTGCAGCAACGTCACCTCCTTCTTGATCCAGCAAGGGGGGAGGAGAAGTCGTCAGATATCCGGCAGCACGACGGCGTGATGACGGATGCAGTGGAGATCGCAGCAGGGCTTCGCCGGGCTGCCCTGCAAAGGAGTTGGGAGGTGTGACGGGAGGGGGAGAGGCGCCAGGGCTGAGGTGCGGCTGCCCTCTCCCCCCCACATATATATAGGGGGCCAGGGGGGGCGCCAGCCCCTTGCAGATCCAATCTGCAAGGGGGGGCGGCGGCCAGGGAGGAGTCCCCCTCCCCCAAGGCAAGTGGTGGCCCCCCCTCCCCTTAGGGTTTATCCCTATGCGCATGGGGAGGTGGGGCCCCCTTGTGGTGCGCCAGCCCAGGGGGCTGCACGCACCCCCTTGTGGCCTGGGGGCCCCACCGGGAGGGGTGGCCCCACCCGGTGGACCCCCGGGACCCCTCCGGTGGTCCCGGGACGCTCCCGGTGACCCCCGGAGATCACCCGTTGGCCGAAACTGGACTTCCCATATATCAATCTTTACCTCCGGACCATTTCGGAACTCCTCGTGACGTTCGGGATCTCATCCGGGACTCCGAACAACTTTCGGGTTTCCACGTGCATTAATCTCTACGACCCTAGCGTTACCGAACCTTAAGTGTGTAGACCCTATGGGTTCGGGATACACGTAGACATGACCGAGACCACTCTCCGGTCAATAACCAACAGCGGGATCTGGATACCCATGTTGGTTCCCACGTGTTCCTCGATGATCTTCATCGGATGAACCACTGTGTCAAGGATTCACTCAATCCCGTATGTTATTCCCTTTGTCCATCGGTACGGTACTTGCCCGAGATTCGATCGTCGGTATCCCCGATACCTCGTTCAATCTCGTTATGGCAAGTCTCTTTACTCGATCCGTAATCCATCATCCCGTGACTAACTACTTAGTCACATTGAGCTCATTATGATGATGTCTTACCGAGTGGGCCCAGAGGTACCTCTCCGTCATACGGAGTGACAACATCCCAGTCTCGGTCCGTACCAACTCAACAGACACTTTCGGAGATACCCGATGCGTACCTTTATAGCCACCCAGTTACGTTGTGACGGTTGGCACACCCAAAGCACTCCTACGGTATCCGGGAGTTGTACAACCTCATGGTCTAAGGAATAAATACTTGACACCGAAAAGCTTATGCATTACGAACTATACGATCTCGTGTTATGCTCAAGTTTGGGCCTTGTCCATCACATCATTCTCCTAATGATGTGATCCCGTTATCGCCGACATCTCATGTCCATGGTCAGGAAACCATGACCATCTGTTGATCAACGAGCTGGCTACTAGAGGCCTACCAGGGACTCATTGTGATCTGTGTATTCACACATGTATCGTTGTTTCCGTACAATACAATTCAAGCATGAATGACAGACAATTATCATGAACAAGGAGATATAATAATAATGCTTTTATTATTGCCTCTAGGGCATATCTCCAACACCCAATGGGTGCGCCGGGTCTCAACTATCCTGCATTAATCGGATCGCATCAATGCCTCCCATCCATCTCAAACTATTATATATCTCCGGACCACCCCAATATACTCCATGAAATATTTTTCTTATTTGAAAAATATTCATTTCTCCTTAAAACCCTAGCTAAATTCTTGGTGCTCCAAAGCAACCCCTATTATTCTGGCTCCAAAATTTTTGAGGAAATTCCTAAATATTCTTTGGACCCTAAGGCACATTCCTGAGCAAAAATATTGCACTACTTTTTGGAATATTTTTGCTACAGAAAATCTTTTCCATTCTGGACAGAAATGGTAGTTTCTACAGCAACTACCATTTTACTTGCTCCAATCCTCCTGAAACTTCTTGTGCATATTCACCTTAGTAACTCATGACTAGCCTCCAAAGCACAGCCTCCAACTATTCACTATTTTACCACAGCAATCTCTCAAAGTTTCTTTCCAGAAACTTACCAGGCCAGTTAATCTCATTCTACTGCGTCTGGAATTAAACCAACCCTGGGTAACTCACCTATCTACCGCGAACAACACGCCAGACAAGGTTTTTGGCACCAAGTCAGCCTACAGACACGGGTTCATGCGGTGACCATGCGTGTACACCGTGCCATGGCATGCAGACGGAGCGCTCTGGATGCCGCCAACTCTCTGTAGAGCGCGTGCTCGCTTCCAAGCCTGCCCAACCGCGCCAAACCCCGCCCCCATCGTCGTCCTCATCTTCACAGTCCACCCCTGGCACTCGCCAATGCCGGAGCTCGCCGCAGCGAGCACGGGCGCGGTCTGGCCAAGGCACAGTGCGGTGCGCACTGTGCTCGTCGCCATCTCCAGCGTCCCTGTGCTCGTCTCCGCACGGCCAAAGTTCCCTCATAACCCCGTCTTCTTCTTCCCCCTCTCACTAACGCCCTTTCGTCGCCAGGCGCGGCCAGGTGTCACCGGCGGAGCACCGATCCCCCCCTATCGCTCGCCTATAAATAGGCCCTTCCCCAGCCAGTTCGAGCACACCACTCCACTCCCACACGACCCCAGATAGAGTAGAACCCCGTGGCCCGGCCGGGCAAGGCTCAGGCCACCGTTCCCGAGCCGAGCTCACTGGTGATCCCCGTCGGGTCGTCGAGGTAGCTCCCAGCTCTCTCCGTTAAAGGCAACTGCACCAGGGCCTCCGCCACTCTCTGGTGAAGCTTCTTCGCCTAGCTGGAGCTGCTGGAGGTGCCGTAGCTCGTCTTCTTCCCCAACTCCGGCGAGTCCCCTGTTCTGCCTCTGCCTCTGAGCTCCATTCCGTCGCCGTCCATCCACCTCCAGCCACCCTATGGGTACAGGCAGGTGCGCCTCAACCTTCTCCATCGATCTATCCTCTCCGTTTGAGCCAAGGGGCAACGTCGCTGGCATACGCTCCAGCGAAACGACGGCCGCCTCTGCCCATCTCTCTCTCTCCCTCTCACCTGACTAGCAGGGCCCACTAGTCAGTCTCTCCACCCACACGCGAAGCGGTATAAGTGCTGCCGCTCGGGGCATTTACGCCTTCGACGTCACCCCCCCCCCTATTCTTTTATTTAAACTTCTGAATTTAAATTAATTCCAGAGAACTTCAAAATGCTGTAACTTTTTAATCATAAGTCCAAATAAATGGATTCTTTTTGCATTGTGTTACTGGTGAAGAAATCTTGCAGCACAGCAAAAATGAAACCATTTGGTGATGTGCAGATTTTCTAGTGAATTTGTGAATCAATCTTGATAATTTCTTTTTGAACTTTTATTTGTTTTCAGAAGAAGAGACTTGTCTTGAGGATCACCAGGAGGCTTGTGAGCCTCATTTGAACTAAGGCAAGCCACAACAACATTTTCATGGTGTCATTTCAATATTTGATGATTTTTCCAACTTGAACAAATGATTTATATTATGCATGTTAAATATTTTGTCAAATAGTTCTTTTGGTTGCTGTATTTATTGCTTTCATTTCACTTTACAGAAAGTTGGAGTTTGGTTTAAGTCATTAAGATAGTTAGAATAAAGTTGGGATACGATGAATGATTATGGTCATCCATACGCGGAGTTATTTTCTTTTGCATTAAGTAATTATGATAACATTTTGCTAAGTCAAATTTTGTTGAAAGTCCAGCATAACTAGAATAATATTGGAGTTAAGATGATAGTTGACCCAGTTTTATTGTTGCATGGCATTTTACTTGCTTATGTACTTTGGTATATTGCATGGCATTGTATGACACCGGTTACTTTATTTCTTTCTAAGTTCATACAGTTAATAACTCAACTTGAAAAAATTGTTGACCGAGTCATGGTGCCACTGAATCGAGTCTTTCCCAGTGCAACCACATTTACCTTTATGGGAAGGTCTTGATTCTGTCCATTAACATGCCTCTTGTCGGTACCTTCAGAAAGGGTAGGTTATGGGCATGCAGTACCCTGGCCCGGTAAGCAGACATAACCTTGTGTGCCCGTAGTTAATTTTATGGTACCGAGTTCCCGTTAGGGACAATTTTTGTTTGGCCACGACGGTGGCAGGTGTGTCTTTGGTAGACACTGGGCCACCCAGGACTGTTCCAGTGGGGGAACGAGTCGGAGTGGCCGGAGGAGTGTCATGGCAACGGACGGGTTTCGTCGAAATGCCGTTGGTCCACTCGAATGGGATAAAGAGGCCATGGGTTCCGTGGTGTGGGTACAGTGCACTACCTCTGCAGAGTGTATTTAATCTATCGATAGCCGAGTCCACGGTCATGGACACGCTCAAAAGTAGGTCACACCATGGGTCAACAGATAATAAAATTTTGCTCACTATGTTCTAAATTTCTGGTACTATGATAAGTTGATGGAAGAGCTTTCGAGATGTTTTGATACCCAATATGGGCAGGTTTGTGATCACCGAAAGGATCACGAGTTATATCTTGTTAAAATGATTAAGTTGGTGGTTATGATAAATTATCATGAGTAAGATAGACTGAGGTTTTCTTTATGCAAAATCATGAGCATAGCATGTTAGTAAATATCCATTTAAGTCTGTTGCTGCATTTTTAAAATTTATTAATCATCATGGTATTGATTGTCATTATGATTTTGTTTTGCTGTAAGCTTGCAAGTACATTCGAAGTACTGACCTGGCGTGTCATGCCAGATTTCAGGAAAGTTCCACTGGGAAGGAGTGCCGTCTGAGTCTAGTCCGTATCCACATCGGTGTCCCTGTGAGATGGAGTTCCGCTACGATGTCGTTCCGCTGCTGCGTAGTTTATGCCCAAGGCCCTTTTATGTTCATTAAATAATGTACATATTGTCTAGCCGCACCGTGTGTGACGCTCGGCCTCGCTAACTGTTGTAATGTAAAACTTTGGTCCACTAGTATCAATAAAGCGGCTGCTTTCTGTACCAAGATGTTGTGTGCTGCCAGAAGACAAGGTCTCTGGGCTGGCAATGCAAGGTAAACTGGTCGCTCTGATCTGGGGTGCCACAACGCTTGGTATCAGAGCCGCGCTGACTGTAGGATGTGTTAGACTAAGACGTGCCATTTAAATGCTAGATACACGTTTAGTTTGAGTGCCGGTAGTCTGTCTAGTAGGTTATTGCTTATTCTATACCTGTGTTATTTTTATGCTAACCCGCTAATGCTTGTGAGTGTAGATGGCTCTGGTGCCGTATCCGTGCCAGTTGCAGCTGATGCCGTACACGTCGCCGTACCTCCTCCGCAACGTGTGGCGTCGGCTGTACCCTCATGGAGACGACCCAGTTTATCGTGTGTACCGGGAGCGTCTAGCTGACTCAGTTTATGAATATCAGGCAGTGGTGATTCTGCGCGTCCGTTCTAGCTCCAGCTCCTATTCTCGTACTTCTCGAAGCGGACATGCTTCTACCGCTTCGCTAGCCATCCAGTTTGCTGCATTCGAGATCATCATTGAACTCCGCCACAGCATGGTCCGCGTGAACCACCCAGGTTTCCAATATTACCCTTCTTTAAATGACAACTGTCATATTCTTTTCCCTGAAATTGATCCGGAGTCTGATAGTGTTGCTAGCCATCTTTCCCGTTATATCACTGCCAGTTACCTCGTACTCCACGAGCTAGCACGCGAGTTGACCCACGCTCGTATTGCTTTAGCATCTACTAGGTCTATCACCATTCCCGCTTCCTTGGGATTCGCCTCGTACGTCCCCAGTTCCGTTCCCCCTAATTCGCCAGTAACCCCTCCTAGTAGTTCGGGCACCTCGACCATAACTCCTTTTAGTGCCCCTACCGAGTGGATCTCACTCCTCACTACCCCTGTAGCTCCTATGATCCACCCTTCTCCCGCCCCGGAAGGAGAGCCTCCGAGGCAACATCGCCGTGTTACCTTTAACCCTGAGGTTTCCGTTAATCTCGTCAGTTCAGGATCCGAGTCGACTTCAGGAGAGAACCCCGCAGCACCTGCAGAGCAGTAGAGCTCCAGAGTATTAGTAGTTGTCAGACTGTTGTACGATGTACGTGTCGTGATGTTTTATGTATGAGAGTAGTGTAATCAGGCATGTTGTTTTTCTTTTATGTATGCGTCCTTGTATAATTATGCTGAAGTTATGTATCTTCTACTCGCTGTTTTCTTCGCAATTCTGTTTTTCCCTCGATTTTTTGCTGGCTTTCCCCACCTATTTTTTCTTTTGGTTGCTTCTCATCTCGATTGCGTTCTCTTGGGAAAAATCCAATATAGGATGACGCGGGGAGGCAACAGTAACAGCGCTCACGAGGATGTTCCTGTTCGTCGCTTTGCCCGACAGGCAGGACACTCCCCCGAGCCATTCATACCACCGCCTCCACTGCCACATCCGCCTACCACTGAACAAATCCTGTGTATGTTTGAGGAAAGAAGAAATAATGATCTGCTGGAAGTATTAAAAAGTGTTCAAGCTATGGTTAATCAGAATGGACAGCAGAATGGTCATTCCTCCAAGCTATCATATTTTCAGCGAACTCAACCTCTTAGTTTCAGTCAGGCAGTCGACCCGCTGGATGATGATGATTGGTTGCGAACCATTGAGAGGAAGCTTGAAATTGCCCATACAGCCGAAGATTAAAAAATTCCATATGCAACCCACTATCTAGAAGGCGCTGCTACCGTATGGTGGGAAAATACAAAAGCCATGTGGCCTGCAGATGATGCACTCACCTGGTCCAAATTCAAGGATCAGTTCCGGAAATATTACATCCCTATTGGAGTAATGAAGATGAAGCAGCGTGAGTTTCTTGCCCTCAACCAAGGAAATCTATCTGTAGGAGAATATCGGCAACAATTCAACCATCTGGCCCGTTATTCCCTGTATGACGTGGCCACAGAAGAGAGAAAAATTGACCGGTTTCTTGGAGGATTAAACTCACAACTCAGGTGCACTCTCAGTATGCTTGATTTCCTAGATTTCCTAACTCTGGTGAATAAAGCTTTTATTGCAGAAAGAGAACACAAGCTCGTACTAGACACCCGACCTGCTAATAACGAGCACAAACGCAAGTTTGAACCAAGAAAGGAAGGACCACCGGTGCAGAAGGCTCGAACCTGGCAGCAAACTCGGGTAGACTGCAAGCCCAATTGGCAAAAAAATGTTCTACTACCCCAGTCAAGAATGTTATTACCAACCCAGTGCATGAGGAGCGCCAGCGCAATAATTCCTGCTTCAATTGCGGGCAAAGTGGACATTATGCCCGTCAGTGTCCCAAGAACAGCAAGGCAAACACCTTATTCCAGCCACAAGTCAACTTCATGGGGTCATACCCGGACCAGCAAAACATCACCGGGCACGTTAATCACCTCTCCGCAGATGAAGCCCAAAAAAACCCGAAGTGGTCATCGGTATGTTTTCTATTAATAGCATACCTGCAGTAATTTTATTTGACTCGGGGGCTTCCCACTCTTTTATTTCTCGGAGTTTTGTTGCCCAAAACAATTTATCTTGTTCTCTCTTGGGCAAAAATATGCTGGTACAAACCACGGGATCGTTAATCAAGAGCAGTTTGGTCTGCCGTAACTTGGAAATCAATATCAACGGAATAAGCTTTCCAACATCTTTGATACTCATTGAATCAGCACAGTTGGATGTTATTTTGGGCATGAATTGGCTGACGCAATACCTAGTATGCATAAACTGTGCAACCCGAGAAGTCACTTTGACCAATCAAGAAGGGCAGATTACAAAGTTCTACTCGCGTAGAAGCATACCAAAGAAGGGGATGATGTTTACCGCCGTGGCTGAGTTGGAATTAATTCCTGTGGTCAGTGAATTACCTGATGTATTTCCAGATGAGCTACCAGGCATGCCGCCAGATCAAGAACTTGAGTTTGCAATAGATCTGGTACCTGGAACCACACTGTTATTCAAGAAATATTACATGATGCCCTCATCAGAGTTAGTGGAATTAAAGAAGCAGCTCGATGAAATGCTCCAGAAAGGGTACATCCGTCCCAATTCCTCGCCATGGGGATCGCTTGCACTCTTTGTAAACAAATTGGATGGCAGCCTCCGCATGTGTGTATATTATCGGCAGCTGAATGATGTCACCATCAAAAATAAATACCCGCTGCCAAGAATTGATGATTTGTTCGATCAGCTCAGTGGTGCCAAGGTATTCTCCAAAATTGACTTAAGGACCGGATACCATCAGCTCAAGATTAAAAAGGAAAATATTCCTAAGACCGCATTCACCACTCGATATGGCCTTTACGAATATACAGTCATGTCCTTTGGTCTCACCAATGCCCCTGCCTTCTTCATGCACATGATGAATACAGTGTTCATGGATTTCCTCGATAAGTTCGTGGTAGACTTTATCGATGACATACTCATATATTCAAAAAGTGAAGAGGATCACAAGGGACATCTCCGAGCAATATTGCAGCGACTCAGAGACCATCAGCTTTACGCCAACTTCAGCAAATGTGAGTTTTGGCTTAACCAAGTGAGATTTCTTGGACACGTGCTATCCGCCGAAGGTATAGCCGTAGACCCCAGCAAGGTAAAAGATGTGCTCAACTGGTTGCCACCCACAACCGTATCTCAGATCCAAAGCTTCCTTGGACTGGCGGGATATTACCGCCGTTTCATTGAAGGATTCTCCAAGATCGCCAAGCCCATGACCGGGCTACCCAAAAAGGACAAGAAGTTTCAATGGACACAAGATTGTGAGCAAAGCTTCAGTGAGCTAAAGCAACGTTTGACCACCGCTCCTATATTAACTCTTCCAGACATATACGCAGTTTTGATGTCTACTGTGACGCATCCAGACAAGCAATTGGCTGCGTGCTCATGCAAGACGGCAAGGTGGTGTCTTATGCATCACGACAGTTGCAACCACACGAGGGGATTTACCCTACACATGATCTGGAATTGGCCGCAGTAGTGCATGCTCTCAAAATATGGAGACATTATCTCATTGGGAAGAAGTGTCAAATTTTTACTGATCACAAAAGCCTCAAGTATATCTTCACCCAACCTGATTTGAATCTCTGTCAGCAAAGGTGGCTTGAACTGGTCAAAGATTATGATTTGGGAATAAACTACCACCCGAGTAAAGCCAACGTGGTAGCTGATGCACTCAGTCGAAAGCCGGTCAGTTTAAATACCATATTAAATTCCTTGCCCGTTGAACTTCAAGAGGAGATTGCTCAACTCCATCTGAGCATCGTTGTGGCAGGTCTTGCTAACACACTGGAAGTTACCCCCACACTTGAAGAAGAAATCCGCAAGGCCCAGCCAGATGATCATGTCCTGCAAAAGCATGCCCAGGACATGCAGGCAGAATTAGCATCGGACTTCTCAAGAGATTACCTTGGGACTCTTCGATTTCGCGGGAGGATTTGTGTACCAAATCAGTTAGACCTAAAAAGGAAGATCTTTTCAGAAGCCCACGAGTCCTCATATTCTATTCACCCTGGGGGAACAAAAATGTATGAAGACCTTCGCCAAATATTCTGGTGGGATGGATAGGATGAAAAAGGATATTGCCTATTTTGTGGCTTGTTGCGACATGTGCAACAAAATAAAGGCAGAACATCAGAAGCCAGTCGGAGTTCTTCAACCGCTGCCAGTTTCACAGTGGAAATGGGATGACGTTTGCATGGATTGCATCACGGGATTACCCAAGACTCAGTGGGGAAATAATGCAATATGGGTCATCGTGGACACTCTAACCAAGGTAGCCCATTTCATTCCGATCAGGACCACCTATCGAGCAGACCAACTCGCACAACTGTATGTGTCCAGAATAGTCACTCTGCATGGAGTACCTCGAACCATCACTTCTGACCGAGGTTCACTCTTTACATCCGCTTTCTGGACATGTCTCCATCAAGCTTTGGGAACTGCCCTAAAAGATAGTACAGCCTATCATCCTCAAACAGATGGACAGACAGAGCGAGTGAACCAAATACTGGAAGATGTGCTACGAGCTTGCGTCTTGGCCCAAGGGTCTAAATGGGAAGATTGTCTACCATACGCCGAGTTCTCCTACAACAACAGCTTCCAAACCAGTCTAAAGATGTCACCATACGAGGCTTTATATGGCAGCAAATCCCGTACCCCGCTAAACTGGTCCCAGAACTGAGATAGCTGTATTTTTGGAATGGACCTCATGATGGAAGCCGAGAAACAAGTTAAGGAAATCAGAGACAGATTACAGCTGGCCAAATCTCGACAAAAGAGTTATTACGATGCGAGGCACCGACAGATCAGCTTTGAACCTGGAGAGCACGTATACCTCCGAGTCACTCCTATGAGAGGAGACAAGAGATTCCAAACACGCGGGAAGTTGGCACCCAGATTTATTGGCCCCTTCCCAATTATTTCTCGAGTGGGCACTGTTGCTTACCAGTTGGAATTACCCCCGGAATTGTCAGATGTGCACGACGTGTTCCATGTCTCAAAGTTGAGGTGATGCATATCCCCGCCTGAGAAAAAGACTGCCGTAACCGACATAGATTTGGCAGAGGATTTAATGTATGCAGAAAGGCCGTTCGAAATAATAGATCAAATGGAAAGAGTCACCCGCAGTAAAGTACGGAAGTTTTATCAAATCCAGTGGGAACATCACACCGAGTCAGAATCAACCTGGGAACAAGAAGAGTTCCTACAGACATATTAACCGGAATGGTTTTCCCAAGCAACCAAATCTCAAGGACGTGATTCATTCTAAGTAGGGGAGGTTTGTGAGAGCCTGATTTTTGCCCTCTTTTATTTGCCAAAGCTTTATTTGAATTTATTTCAAACCTTGGTGTTTTGAATCATTTCATATGGACTTAAAACCACTTGGGTACCCTTGGCTTTCACCCAAGTGCCTCCCATCCATCTCAAACTATTATATATCTCTGGACCACCCCAATATACTCAGTGAAAAATATTCATTTTTCTCCTTAAAACCCTAGCTAAATTCTTGGTGCTCCAAAGTAACCCCTATTTTTCTGGCTCTAAAAATTCTGAGGGAATTCCTAAATATTCTTTGGACCCTAAGGCACATTCCTGAGCAAAACTATTGCACTACTTTTTGGAATATTTTTGCTACAGAAAATCTTTTCCATTCTGGACAGAAATGGTAGTTTCTACATCAACTACCATTTTACTTGCTCCAATCCTCCTACAAATTCTTGTGCATATTCACCTTAGGAACTCATGACTAGCCTCCAAAGCACAGCCTCCAACTATTCACCATTTTACCACAACAAGCTCTCAAAGTTTCTGTCTAGAAACTTACCAGGCCAGTTAATCTCATTCTACCACATCTGGAATTAAGCCAACCCTGGGTAAGTCACCTATCTACCGCGAACAACACGCCAGACAAGGTTTTTGGCACCAAGTCAGCCTGCAGACACGGGTTCGCGCGGTGACCACGCGTGTATAGCGTGCCATGGCATGCAGACGGCGCGCTCTGGATGCCGCCAACGCTCTGTAGAGAGCATGCTCGCATCCGAGCCTGCCCAACCGCGCCAAACCCCGCCCCATTGTCGTCCTCATCTTCACAGTCCACCCCTGGTGCTCGTGTAGCGAGCACGGGCGTGGTCCGGCCAAAGCACAGTGCGGTGCGACTGTGCTCGTCGCCATCTCCAGCGTCCCTATGCTTGTCTCCGCACAGCCACAGCTCCCTCGTGACCCTGTATTCTTCTTCCCCCTCTCACTGACGCCCTTTCGTCGCCGGGCGCGGCCAGGTCTCGTCGGCGGAGCATCGATCCCCCCTCTCGCTGGCCTATAAATAGGCCCTTCCCCAACCAGTTCGAGCACACAACTCCACTCCCACACGACCCCAGATAGAGTAGAACCCCGTGGCCCGGCCGGGCAGGCCTCAGGCCACCGTTCCCAAGCCAAGCTCACCGGCGATCCCCCTCGGGTCGTCGAGGTCGCTCCCAGCTCTCTCCGTCCAAGGCGACTGCACCAGGGCCTCTGCCACTCTCTGGTGTACCTTCTTCGCCTAGCTGGAGCTGCTAGAGGTGTCGTAGCTCGTCGTCTTCCCCAACTCCGGCGAGTCTCCTATTTTGCCTGCGCCTCTGAGCGCCATTCCATCATTGTCCGTCCACCTCGAGCCACCCTACGGGCACAGGCAGGTGCGCCACAACCTTCTCCGTCGATCTATCCTCTCCGTTTGAGCCAAGGGGCAACGTCGCCGTCGTACGCTCCGGCAAAACGACGGCCGCCTCTGCCCATCTCTCTCTCTCCCTCTCACCTGACTAGCGGGTCCTGCTAGTCAGTCTCTCCACCCCTGCGCGAAGTGGTATAAGTGGTGGCGCTCGGGGCGTTTACGCCTTCGAAGTCACCCTCGCTTATTCTTTTATTTAATCTTCTGAATTTAAATTAATTCCAGAGAACTTCAAAATGTTGTAACTTTTTAATCATAAGTCCAAATGAATTGATTCTTTTTGCATTGTGTTCCTGGTGAAGAAATCTTGCAGCACACCAAAAACGAAACCATTTGGTGTTGTGCAGATTTTCTGGTGAATTTTTGAATGAATCTTGATAATTTCTTTTTGAACTTTTATTTGTTTTCAGAAGAAGAGACTTGTCTTGAGGATCACCAGGAGGCTTGTGATCCTCATTTGAACTAAGGCAAGCCACATCAACATTTTCATGGTGTCATTTCAATATTTTTGATTTTTCCAACTTGAACAAATGATTTATATTATGCATGTTAAATGTTTTGTCAAATAGTTCTTTTGGTTGTTGTATTTATTGCTTTCATTTCACTTTACAGAAAGTTGGAGTTTGGTTTAAGTCATTAAGATAGTTAGAATAATGTTGGGATATGATGAATGATTATGGTCATCCATACGCGAAGTTATTTTCTTTTGCATTAAGTAATTATGATAAAATTTTGCTAAGTCAAATTTTGTTGAAAGTCAAGCATAACTAGAATAATATTGGAGTTAAGATGATAGTTGACTCACTTTTATTGTTGCATGGCATTTTACTTGTTTATGTAATTTGGTATATTGCATGGCATTGTATGACACCGGTTACTTTATTTCTTTCTAAGTTGAAACTGTTAATAACTCAACTTGAATAAATTGTTAACCGGGCCATGGTGCCACTGAATCGAGTCTTTCCCAGTGCAACCACATTTACCTTTATGGGAAGGTCTTGATTCTGTCCATTGACATGCCTCCTGTCGGTACCTCCAGATAGGGAAGGTTATGGGCATGCAGTACCATGGCCTAGTAAGCAGACATAACCTTGTGTGCCCGTAGTTAATTTTATGGTACCGAGTTCCCGTTTGGGACAATTTTTGTTTGGCCACGACGGTGGCAGGTGTGTCTTTGGTAGACACAGGGGCACCCAGGATTATTCTAGTGGGGGAACGAGTCAGAGTGGCCGGAGGAGTGTCATGGCAATGTACGGGTTTCGTCGGAATGCCATTGGTCCACCCGAATGGGATAAAGAGGCCATGGGTTCCGTGGTGTGGGTACAGTGCACTACCTATGCAGAGTGTATTTAATCTATCGATAGCCGAGTCCACGGTCACGGACACGCTCGAAAGTAGGTCACACCATGGGTCAACAGATAATAAAATTTTGCTCACTATGTTCTAAATTTCGGGTACTGTGATAAGTTGATGGAAGAGCTTCCGAGATGTTTTGAGACCCAGTATGGGCAGGTTTGTGATCGCCGAAAGGATCACGAGTTATATCTTGTTAAAATGAATAAGTTGGTGGTTATAATAAATTATCATGAGTAAGATAGACTGAGGTTTTAGTTATGCAAAATTATGAGCATAGCATGTTTGTAAATATCCATTTAAGTCTGTTGCCGCATTTTTAAAATTTATTAATCATCATGGTATTGATTGTCATTATGATTCTGTTTTGCTGTAAGCTTGCAAGTACATTCAAAGTACTGACCTGGCGTGTCATGCCAGATTTCAGGAAAGTTTCGCTGGGATGGAGTGCCGTCTGAGTCTAGTCTATATCCACATCGGTGTCCCTATGAGATGGAGTTCCGCTACGACGTCGTTCCGCTGCAGCGTAGTTTATGCCTGAGGCCCTTTTATGTTCATTAAATAATGTACATATTGTCTAGCCGCACCATGTGTGCCGCTCGGCCTTGCTAACTGTTGTAATATAAAACTTTGGTCCGCTAGTATCAACAAAGCGGCTTCTTTCTGTACCAAGATGTTGTGTGTTGCCAGAAGACAAGGTCTTTAGGCTGGTAATGCAAGGTAAACCGGTCGCTCTGATCCAGGGTGCCACAAGTGCCACTGCATCAATATGGGGGAGCTGATGGCGGCTTTGGTTAAGTATGCCGACTCTGATGGTACCAAGGACCCCGAGTCTGATGATGAAAAACCGTGAAAGGGAAAGAAGAGTGGCAACGCCAAGCAGCATCATCATAACCCGGTGAATCAGGGGGGCAATGGTAAGCGCAAAGCTGATAGTAATTTGGATTTTGTGGCTAATACCAGCATGCAGAATAATGGTTAGCGTCGTAAGGGAAGGCCACCTCCTCGGATTGGAGGGTCAAGTTTCAATCATGAGCAGATGATGAATCAGCCCTGCCCAAAGCATGCTTCACGGGAAAGGCCATACACTCACCTCTGGAAGGACTGCTTCATTATGAAAGAATACAAAAATTCCGATCTTTTCCAGAATAATCATGGGCCGGGTGGCGTCTCAGGTTCCGACTCTCATGGTCCTGGTTACAATGGTGGCGGTTCTAATTCCGGTTTCCAGGGCCAAGGCAGTCAAGGCAATCAAGGTGGATTCCAACAATAGTTTGGCCAGGGGAATCAGCAGCGGCAATCTGGTTATCAAAGTAATCCAAAGCAGTTGAATAGTGGGCAGTACCATGAGTTTACCACAAGTTTATGCGGGATCAGAAGCTCTATAAAAGAGTTGTGAACACCGCGGAACCGGTAGTTCCCCATTACTTGCGATGGTTTGAGCAGCCCATTATGTGGAGTCGTGAGGATCACCCGCCCCGGGTTGATAATCCGGGTCACTTAGCTTTGGTGGTGGCACCTCAGGTTGGAGGATACAAATTCACTAAAGTACTCATGGATGGGGGTAGCAGCATGAATATCCTTTACTATGATACTTTTCGTTGCATGGGATTAACTAACAAAAATCTTAAGCCATCCCTCACTGTTTTCCATGGAGTGGTGCCTGGTAAGTCGGTGTACCTGGTGGGCAAGATTGATCTGGAGGTAGCCTTTGGGGATGAATACGATGGCAGAGCAGGGACTTTAACATTTGAAGTTGTTAAGATCCAGAGCCCGTATCATGCTCTGTTTGGACGGTCGGCTATGCTAAATTCATGGCAAGGCCGTGTTATGGTTATCTACAGCTTAAGATGCCGGGTCATAAGGGAACTATAACGGTGCATGGGAGTCGCAAGATAGCCTTGGAGTGTGAAGAAGGCGACGCTGCTTAAGCGGAGTCTGTTTGTGCCACAAAGGAATTGAAATTTTACAAGGATAACATTGACCCGGCAGATATGATGTCCTTGAAGAAGCCAACAACAGAGCATGACCCTTTGTTGAAGTTCAAATCGGCAGACGACACCAAGCTAGTTGACTTTGTTCCTGGCGACTCATCTAAGCAGTTTAGCATCAGTGCTAATCTGGATCCAAAATAGGAAAGCGTGCTCATCGAGTTCATCCGTGAGAACTGGGACACCTTTGCATGGAAACCTTCTAATATGCCAGGTGTACCGAGGGAGCTCGTTGAGCACACTCTTAATATTGATCCAAAGTTTAAGCCGGTCAAGCAATTCCTTTT
Source organism: Secale cereale (assembly GCA_902687465.1). Taxonomy (NCBI): domain Eukaryota; kingdom Viridiplantae; phylum Streptophyta; class Magnoliopsida; order Poales; family Poaceae; genus Secale; species Secale cereale. The sequence continues at coordinate 131,007,971 of LR738713.1, read as the reverse complement.
TCGCTTTAATGAAGAGAGGCATAATGCCATTGGTGAATAAGTAGCCTGGCTCTTGGCAGCTGGGTTCATTGTTGAAGTCTTTCATACTGAGTGGTTGTCTAACCCGGTGCTTGTACTTAAGAAGAATGGCACTTGGCGTATGTGTGTGGATTACACAGATTTGAACAAAGCTTGTCCGGACGATCCCTTTGTTCTCCCCCGTATTTATCAAATTATTGACGCTACGACGGGTTGTGAGCGTCTCAGTTTTTGGATGCTTATTCTAGTTATCATCAGATCAAACTGGCAGTTAAGGACCAGGAGAAGACAACCTTTATTACTCCTTTTGGAGCCTTCTGTTATGTATCAATGCCTTTTGGGCTCAAGAGTGAACAGGCGACTTATCAACAATGTGTGCAAAATTTCCTTCATGGTCAGATTGGGCGCAATGTTCACGCTTATGTGGATGATATTGTGGTGAAGTCCAAGAAGAAAGAAACCATGATAGATGATTTAAAGGAAACTTTGACAATCACTGGGTCTACAAGCTGATGCTTAACCCGGCCAAGTGTGCCTTTGGTGTGCCAGTAGGCAAGCTTCTGGGTTTTCTGGTTTCAGAAAGGGGCATTGAAGCTAATCCAGAGAATATCAAGGCTGTCACCTCTCTGGCTAAGCCGGCATGTATGAATGATGTTCAATGTTTGGCGGGTCATATTGCAGCCTTAAGCCGGTTCATAAGCCGATTGGGTGAGAAGGCTATCCCTCTGTACCAGATGATGAAGAAGGCAGATCACTTTGTTTGAAGTGATACTGTTGATCAGGCATTTGAGATCTTGAAAAACAATTGGCCGAGCCACCGGTGCATGCTGCTCCCATTGATAAGGAGCCCTTGTTATTATACATGGCTGCTAACAGCCGAGCTGTTAGTGTGGCCATCGTGGTGTAAAGGAAGGAATCAGGCAAGGAGCATCCGGTTCACCGGCCGGTTTACTACATAAGTGAGGTGCTTATTGAGTCCAAGCAGCGGTATCCACATTGGCAGAAGCTTGTGTATGGAGTTATCATGGCTAGCCAAAAAATGAAGCAATATTTTCTGGGTCATCCTATCACTGTGGTTAGTTATGCTCCTTCAGGGGATATTATTCAAAATAGGGAAGCCAAAGGTCGGGTAGCCAAGTGGGCCATTGAGCTTGGGCCTCATGGTTTGAAGTATATGCCTCGAACAACTATTAAGTCTCAAGCACTGGTGGATTTCATATTTGATTGGACAGAGCTGAAGATGCCTAAGGAGACGCCGGATAACACATATTGGACTATTCACTTTGATGGATCCAGGCAATTGGAGGCTCGGGGGCTGGAGTTGTCTTGACTTCCCCAAGAGGTGATAAATTTTCTTATGTTCTCCAGTTGATGTTCCCATGCACTAACAATGCGACCGAGTATGAGGCCTTGCTCCACGGTCTTCGGATGGCTAAGGATATGAACTTGAGCCGGGTGAGGTGTTTCGGCAACTCAGATTTGGTAGCTCAGCAAGTTTCTGGCACTTAGGATTCTAAGGATCCACTCATGCCGGCTTATCGTCGAGAGGTTGATGCCATCGCAGGTCACTTCAAAGGTTATTAAGTTGAACATGTTGATCGTAGGAAAAATGAGGCGGCTGATGCTTTGAGCCAGTTAGGATCTCACCGTAAGCCGGTGCCCCCTAACATTTTTCTGGATATTCTGCACAACACTTCAGTTAAGTTCCCTACAGAGGAAGATCTTGCTATTCCTGACCAGGAAGCACAATTAGTGGCGGCTCTTCATGCTATTCCTGATTGGATAGTTCCATATTTGGCTTTCATGACCCGGGGCGAGTTACCTGAAGATGAAACTTTAGCTAGACAGATAACCCGACGGTCTAAGTCAATGACAATTGTCAATGGATAATTGCACCATTGCAGTATTTCAGGGGTATTTCAACGCTGTGTTTATCCAGAGGAGGGTCGTGAGATTCTACGTGAAATTCATGAAGGAGATTATGGTCATCGTGCCAGCTCTAAATCTCTTGTGGCTAAGGCTTTCCGTCATGGATTTTATTAGCTGACGGCTCATGCCGATGCAGAGGATTTGGTCAGTAAATGTGATGGTTGTCAGAAATTCTCATGAGGAGCTCATGTGTCGGCTCAAGGAATGCGGATGATTCCAATTACTTGGCTCTTTATGGTCTGGGGGCTTGATATGGTTGGGTCTTTCAAAAGGTCCAAGGATAAAAAGACTCACCTTTTGGTGACAGTTGACAAATTTACAAAGTGGGTGGAAGCAAAGCCGGTCAGTAAGTGTGATGCGGCGACAGCGGTTCAGTCTATCAAAAAGGTGATTTTCCGTTTTGGCTTTCCCCACAGCATTATAACTGATAATGGCACTAATCTGTCTAAGGGTGCTATGAAAGAATTTTGTCAATGTGAGCATATTTGACTTGATGTATCATCAGTGGCTCACCCTCAGTCTAATGGTCAAGCCGAAAGAGTGAATCAAGAATTTTTTAGAGGTATCAAGCCTCGGCTTTTGGTCCCTTTACAGAGGACGCCGGATTGTTGGGTGGAGGAGTTACCCTCAGTGTTATGGAGCATCAACACCACCCCTACCAGATCTACATTCACACGTCTTTCTTCATGGTTTACGGAGCAGAGGCAGTTCTCCCTAGTGACATCCGTCATGACTCGCCCCGCGTGGCGGCTTATGTTGAAGCTGACAATGAAAAAGCACGTCAGGATGCACTTGACCTGTTAGATGACGAGCGTGACCTTCCGGCGTCTCGTTCGGCGATTTACCATCAAGATCTGCGCCGTTATCACAGCCACCAGGTTAAGACCAGAACCTTTCAAGAAGGTGACTTGGTGCTCTGGCTTATCCAGGATCAAACTGATATGCACAAGCTATCCCCACCTTGGGAAGGTCCCTTTGTGATCAGCAAGAATCTGAACAATGGGTCATACTACCTTATCGATGTTCGAGACCACAAGGACTCACGCACGTAGGAGGAGGATACCCGTCGGCCGTGGAATATTGCTCATATTCGGCCTTATTACACCTGAGCCACTGGCTCTTATGATGTACATATTATTACAATGTATATATTATGAAAAATATAATAAAGCTGGCATCCCTGATAATTCAGGGCCTCTGTTGTTTCACTTCTGAGAATAATGAGTCTTTATTGTCATGATTACTTAGGGGCTTCCTACCTAATGAGTATAGCTATGACTACCCCTTTGTCCGACGTATAAACCATGATTACAAAATACTTGTAGGCTTCCTGTTCAAACATAGGTGTTTTCACCAAAGAGAACATAGCTATGACTACCCTTTTGACTGTCTTGGAACACCAGGTGTATTCACCAAAGTTTCTAGGTTATCTTGTTCAAACATAGGTGTATTCACCAAAGAGGACATGACCTTTTCGGCGTGGAACGCCAGGTGTATTCACCAAACTTTCCCGGTTATCTTGTTCAAACATAGGTGTATTAACCAAAGAGAACGTAACCCTTTAGGATTTGAAGCCAGATGTATTCACCAAAAAATCCGGGTTATCCTGCCTTTTTAAGTCCGCCACTCAACCCAGGTAATCCTGGAATGACCCGCCATACTTTTGACAGTCAATCTTATAAAGACCTTGAACTTGTCAAAGTTAAAACAACGATTGGTCATGTGAGGCCCAGCTTCTAAGGTTTTTATGAAGGTTTAACTCAGTGGCCGTGCGGCCTTCAAAGCACTTGATTTTTAGGCCTGTCTGCCTATGAAAGCCTTAATTTTTTGTTTTTTGATTTGAGCATTTTTGAGGTTCCTCTATTGTGACATATTAATACATGGTTGAAAACCGACGAGGGCTGGTACATCTCCAACGTATATATAATTTTTGATTGTTCCATACTATTATATTATCCTTCTAGGATGTTTTATGGGATTTAATATACACCTTTATATGATTTTTGGGACTAACTTATTAACCCAGAGCCTAGTGCCAGTTTCTGTTTTTCCCTTGTTTTAGAGTATCACATAAAAGGAATATCAAACGGAGCCCAATTGACCTGAAACTCAATGGAGGTTATTTTTGGACCAGAAGAAGCCCAGGAAGTGCCTGAGGGGGACCACAAGGTTCCCGGGCTGCCCACAAGGGTAGCGGGCGCGTGCCCCCTGCCACGTGGACAGCCCGGAGACCCCCTTTACTTGTCCCCGACTGCAACACCTCCTATATATACAGAAACCTCCGGAAAATAACCTAGATCGGGAGTTCCGCCGCCAAAAGCCTCTGTTGCCACCGAAAACCAATCTAGACCCGTTCCGGCACCCTGCCAGAGGGGGGAATCCCTCTCCGGTGGCCATCTTCATCATCTCGGCGCTCTCCATGACGAGGAGGGAGTAGTCCACCCTCGGGGCTGAGGGTATGTACCAGTAGCTATGTGTTTGATCTCTCTCTCTCTCTCTCTCTCGTGTTCTTGAGATGGCACGATCTTGATGTATCGCGAGCTTTGCTACTATAGTTCGATCTTATGATGTTTCTCCCCCTGTATTCTCTTGTGATGAATTGAGTTTTGCCTTTGAAGTTATCTTGTCAGATTGAGTCTTTAAGGATTTGAGAACACTTGATGTATGGCTTGCATGTGCTTATCTGTGGTGACAATGGGATATCACGTGATCTAATTGATGTATGTTTTGGTGATCAACTTGCTGGTTCCGTGACCTTGGGAATCTATGCATAGGGGTTGGCACACATTTTCGTCTTGACTCTTCGGTAGAAACTTTGGGACACTCTTTGAAGTTCTTTGTGTTGGTTGAATAGATGAATCTGAGATTGTGTGATCCATATCGTATAATCATGCCCACGGATACTTGAGGTGACAATGTAGTATCTAGGTGACATTAGGGTTTTGCTTGATTTGTATCTTAAGGTGTTATACTCACTACTAGGAAAAGGGCTATAGATGATATTGACACTAATGGTGCACCATGCATGTGGTGCGCCACTGCTATATAGCAGTGGCGCACCAGATATAGGTGCTCCATTACTAACAAATTACTAATGGCGCACCTGGTGTGCGGTGCGCCATTACTAGTTATGAAAAAAAATCGGAAAAAATGTTATTAGTGACGCACCAGGGTATAGTGCGCCATTACTAGTTTAACTAGTAATGGTGCACCGCACCCACGGTGCGCCACTACTAACAATTTTTTTTCCGTTTTTTTAAACTAGTAATGGCGCACCGCACACCAGGTGCGCAGTTACTATGTCAAACTTAGTAATGGCACACCTATAAAAAGTGCGCTATTACTAACTTTGACTGAGGATTGACCAAGTCATACACATAGTAATGGCACACTTTGTAAAGGTGCACCATTACTATGTCCAAATTTCACCAAATGCATCCCCCCTGTGGACCGTCTTTTCAGTTTTTAAAAAAAATAAAAGAAAATGATGGAAATGTCAAAAAAATAAAAGAAAATATGTTTCCCATGTGATATGTGGTCTAGTTATTAGGAAAATTTATAAATATGAATTTCGACTTTATTTGCAAAATCTCTCTGAAATTTAGTAAAACGGGCATAACTTTTGCATACGAACTCGGATTAAAAAGTTTTTTATATGAAAAATCATCTAATTGGAAAGTTACATCCGAATTCAATTAGGGGAACCCCGTTGAACATTTCAAAATCTCAAAAAACCTAACAGAACGAAAGTTATGGGGCTTTTAAGATCTAGAGGGAGAAATATGAAAAAAAATCAAACTTACTAGTGGCGCACCATTTGCTAGGTGCGCCACTAGTAACAGAATTTTATTTTTGGATTTTTTTTGGAATTTGTTTTCAAATTATGATACATAATATGATCGGGAAGTTTGAAATATTTTTTCAAAATTTCAGCACACTCATGAACATGACCGGGAGGTTTAATACGATTGATATGATATATATATATCAACAAGTGCCTATGAAGTTAGCTGGTGCTAGGGTTGGATAGAACTGCGAAGTTAAGCGTGCTCGGGCTGGAGTAGTGTGAGGATGGGTTACCTTCCGGGAAGTTTGACCACGGAGGGCGATTTGACTTGAGATTAAGCATATTGACCCAAGATTAAGCCATAGTGACCTGAGATAAGAAGAAAAGGGAAAAATTCTGATTTTTTTTTTAAAAAAATTCTGAAAAAATTGATTTTTTTAGTAATGGCGCACTTCTATGTGGTGCGCCATTACTAAGTCAGATAGTAATAGTGCACCTCTAGGCATAGTAATGGCGCAGCAGGTGGTGCACCATTAGTGTTTGGGATACTAGTGGCGCACCAGAGGTGCGCCATTAGTATTTATTACTAATGGCATGGTAGTAGTGGCGCACCTGTAGTGCGCCATTAATGGCCAAAACAGGTGCGCCACTAACATGCCTTTTCCTAGTGGTGTCTAGTACGAACTCTTGAATAGATCGATCAGAAAGAATAACTTTGAGGTGGTTTCGTACCCTACAATAATCTCTTCGTTTGTTCTCCGCTATTAGTGACTTTGGAGTGACTCTTTGTTGCCTGTTGAGGGCTAATAATATGATCCAATTATGTTATCCTTGTTGAGAGAATTTGCAACAGTGAAAGTATGAACCCTAGGCCTTGTTTCCTAGAATTGCAATACCGTTTACGCTCACTTTTACCATTAGTTACCTTGCTATATATTTTCTGAATACAAAAACCTATATCTACCATCCATATTGCACTTGTATCACCATCTCTTTGCCGAACTAGTGCACCTATACAATTTACCATTGTATTGGGTGTGTTGGGGACACAAGAGACTCTTTGTTATTTGGTTGCAGGGTTGTTTGGGAGACCATCTTCATCCTACGCCTCCCACGGATTGATAAACCTTAGGTCATCCACTTGAGGGAAATTTGCTACTGTGCTACAAACCTCTGCACTTGGAGGCCCAACAACGTCTAGAAGAAGAAGGTTGCGTAGTAGACATCAAGCTCTTTTCTAGCGTCGTTGACGGGAAGGTGTGTGCTTGAAGGTATATCTTTAGATCTTGCAATCGAATCTTTTAGTTTCTTGTTTTATCACTAGTTTAGCTTATAAAATAAAGCCGCAAAAAAATGGAATTAAGGTTGACTCATATGCTTCATCTTTTTAATATCTTTCGTGAAAATGATGCGAAGGAAAATTGTGCTCAAGTACTAGAAGAAGAATTATATAGAATGCTTGGCATGAAATATGTGAATGATGAGAATGATTGCAATGTTGTTAGTATGAATTCTTTGAATACCCATAATATATGCAAAGCCACAAGCTTGGGGATGCTATGTTTGATGATGATATGTTTAGTCCCCCAAGTTTTGATGAGCAAATTTATTATGATGAAAGCATGCCTCCTATTTATGATGATTATTGTGATGACATGTATGCTATAAAAAATAAAGATAACCATGAAACTTGTCATCATGATTTTAATTTTCAATTGGATTATGCTTCACATGATAGTTATTTTGTTGAGTTTGCTCCCACTACTATGAATGAGATGAATTTTGCTTATGTGGAGAGTCGTAAAATTTCTATGCAAGTAGATCATGAAAAGAATGCTTTATGTGCTGGTTATATGGTTGAATTCATTCATGATGCTACTGAAAATTATTATGAGAGAGGATCATATGCTTCTACATATTGCAATAATATCAAGTTTCCTCTCTATATGCTTAAAATCTTGGAGTTATGCTTGTTTTGCTTTCCTATGCTAGTTGATTATTGCTCCCATAAGTTGTTTGTCACAAAATCCCTATGCATAGGAAGTGGGTTAGGTTTAATTGTGCTAGTCATATTCTTCATGATGCTCCCTTTATGTTTCAATTCTTATCTTTTATCCGAGCATCATTGAAACCTTCGTGCCTAGATAGGGGCGTTAAATGATAGCGCTTGTTGGGAGGCAACCCAATTTTATTTTCTTTGATTTTTCTCCTGTTTAGGAATAAATATTGCATCTAGCTTCTGTTTAGATGTGGTTTTGTGTTTTAATTAGTGTTTGTGCCAAGTAGAACCTTTGGGAAGACTTGTGTGAAGTTTATGAGATCATGCTGTAACAAACAGAAACTTTAGTGCTCAAGTGATTGGCTACCATTTTTTACTGGAGAGTGCTTTTTAGTTGATTCTTTTTTTCAGATGATTAATAGAAAAATTCCTCACGTCCACCAATTTATTTCAGAATTTTTAGAGTTACAGAAGTATTCAAAAGTTACAGATTACTACAGATTGTTCTATTTTCGACAGATTCTGTTTTGTATGTGTTGTTTGCTTATTTTGATGAATCTATGAGTAGTATCGGAGGGTATGAACCATATAGAAATTGTAATCCAGTAGATATCACACCAATATGAATGTAGAATGAGTTCACAACAGTACCTAAGTGGTGGTTATATTTTCTTATACTAACGGAGCTTGCGAGTTTTCTATTGAGTTTTGTGTTGTGAAGTTTTCAAGTTTTGGGTAAAGATCCGATAATTTATGGAATAAGGAGTGGCAAGAGCCTAAGCCTGGGGATGCCCTGGGAAGGCATCCCCTCATTCGTCTTCGTCTATCGGTAACTTTACTCGATGCTATATTTTTATTCGCCACATGATATGTGTTTTGCTTGGAGCGTCAGTTTTTTTCTCGCTGTTTGAATAATATCCCAAGATCTTAAATTCTTAAATGTTAGAGAGTCTTCACATAGTTACATTATTATTCAACTACTCATTGATCTTCACTTATATCTTTTGGAGTAGTTTGTCATTTGCGCTAGTGCTTCACTTATATCTTTTTTGAGAACTGCAGGGGTTTATTTTGAAGAAATATATGAACTCTCATGCTTCACCTATATTATTTTGAGAGTCTTTTAGAACAGCATGGTAATTGGTTTTTGTTATAAAACTAGTGCATTGAATATTATGAGAAGTTTGATACTTGATGATTGTTTTGAAATATGAGGATGGTGATATTAGAGTCCTGCTAGTGGAGTAATTGTGAATTTGAGAAACACTTGTGCTAAGGTTTGTGATTCCCGTAGCATGCACGTATGGTGAACCGTTATGTGATGAAGTTGGAGCATTATTTATTTATTGAGTGCCATCCTTTGTGTGGAGGTCGGGATCGCGCGATGGTTAACTCCTACCAACCCTTCCCCTAGGAGCATGCGTTGAATACTTTGTTTTGATAACTCGTAGATTTTTGCAATAAGTATATGAGTTCTCTATGACTAATGTTGAGTCCATGGATTATACGCACTCTCACCCTTCCACCATTGTTAGCCTCTCTTGTACCGCGCAACTTTCGCCGGTACCATACACACACCATATACCTACCTCAAAACAGCCACCTTACCTACCTATCATGGCATTTCCATAGCCATTCCGAGATATATTGCCATGCAACTTTCCACCGTTCTTCTATTATGACACGCTTCATATTGTCATATTGTCATGCATGATCATGTAGCTGACATCGTATTTGTGGCAAAGTCACCATTCACAATTCATTCATACATGTCACTCTTGATTCATTGCACATACCGGTACACCGCCGGAGGCATTCACTTAGAGTCATATTTTGTTCTAGCTTCGAGTTGTAATCTTTGAGTTGTAAGTAAATAAAAGTGTGATGATCTTCATTATTAGAGCATTGTCCCGTGTGAGTAAACAAAAAAAAGGAGAGAGAAAGGCCAAATAAAAAAAGATGGCCCAAAAAAAGAGAGGGGGGCTAAAAAGAAAAAAATAAAAGCCACACCAAAAAAAGAGAGAGAGAGAGAGAAGGGGCAATGTTACGATCCTTTTCCACACTTGTGCTTCAAAGTAGCACCATAATCTTCATACTAGAGAGTCTCTTGTTTTGTCACTTTCATATACTAGTGGGAATTTTCATTATAGAACTTGGCTTGTATATTCCAACGATGGGCTTCCTCAAATGCCCTAGGTCTTCATGAGCAAGCAAGTTGGATGCACACCCACTTAGTTTCTTTTGTTGAGCTTTCATACACTTATAGCTCTAGTGCATCCGTTGCTTGGCAATCCCTAGTCACTCACATTGATATCTATTGATGGGCATCTCCATAGCCCATTGATATGCCTAGTCATGTGAGACTATCTTTCTCTTTTGTCTTCTCCACAAACCACCACTCTATTCCACATAGTGCTATATCCATGGCTCACGCTCATGTATTGCATGAAAGTTGAAAGTTTTGAAAGAATTAAAGTGTGAAACAATTGCTTGGCTGAAACTGGGGTTGTGCATGATATGAATATTTTGTGTGACGAACATGGAGCATAGCCTAACTATATGATTTTGAAGGGATGAACTTTCTTTGGCCATGTTATTTTGAGAAGACATGATTGCTTTGTTAGTATGCTTGAAGTATTACTATTCTTATGTCAATATTAAAAATTTATATTGAATCTTTCGGATCTGAATATTCATGCCACAATAAATAATATTACATAGAGAATTATGTTAGATAGCATTCCACATCAAAAATTCTGTTTTTATCATTTACCTACTCGAGGACGAGCAGGAATTAAGCTTGGGGATGCTTGATACGTCTCCAACGTATCTATAATTTTATTGTTCCATGCTATTATATTATCCTTCTAGGATGTTTTATGGGCTTTAATATACACTTTATATGATTTTTGGGACTAACTTATTAACCCAGAGCCCAGTGCTAGTTTCTATTTTCCCCTTGTTTTAGAGTATCGAAGAAAAGGAATATCAAATAGAGCCCAATTGACCTGAAACTCAACGGAGGTTATTTATGGACCAGAAGAAGCCCAGGAAGTGCCGGAGGAGGACCAGAAGGTTCTCGGGCTGCCCGCGAGGGTAGGGGCGCGTGCCCCCTGGGCGCGCCCCCTACCTCGTGGACAGCCTGGAGAACCCCTTTACTTGTCCCTGACTCCAACACCTCCTATATATACAGAAACCTCCGGAAAATAACCTAGGTCGGGAGTTCCGCCGCCGAGAGCCTCTGTTGCCACCGAAAACCAATCTAGACCCGTTCCGGCACCCTACCGGAGTGGGGGGGGGGAATCCCTCTACATGAGCCATCTTCATCATCCCGGTGCTCTCCATGATGAGGAGGGAGTAGTACACCCTCGGGGCTGAGGGTATGTACCAATAGCTATGTGTTTGATCTCTCTCTCGTGTTCTTGAGATGGCACGATCTTGATGTATCGCGAGCTTTGCTACTATAGTTGGATCTTATGATGTTTCTCCCCGTCTACTCTCTTGTGATGAATTGAGTTTTCCCTTTGATGTTATCTTGTCGGATTGAGTCTTTAAGGATTTGAGAACACTTGATGTATGTCTTGCATGTGCTTATCTATGGTGACAATGCGATATCACGTGATCTACTTTATGTATGTTTTGGTGATCAACTTGCGGGTTCCGTGACCTTGGGAATCTATGCATAGGGGTTGGCACACGTTTTCGTCTTGACTCTCCGGTAGAAACTTTGGGGCACTCTTTGAAGTTCTTTGTGTTGGTTCAATAGATGAATCTGAGATTGTGTGATGCATATCATATAATCATGCCCACGGATACTTGATGTGACAATGGAGTATCTAGGTGACATTAGGGTTTTGGTTGATTTGTATCTTAAGGTGTTATCCTAGTACGAACTCTTGGATAGATCGATCAGAAAGAATAACTTTGAGGTCGTTTCGTACCCTACAATAATCTCTTCGTTTGTTCTCCGCTATTAGTGACTTTGTCGGTGTACTAAGGTAGGGGTACCTCAGTACCCCAACTTGTGCACGGGCAGTTGCAGCTTCCCGCGGCAGGGTTTACTGCGTGCTCGCCGGAGACCTTCCTGCTCCCTATTAAACCATTCAAAAACAAAGTATACAAGACATAAGATCGAGACCCCGGCAAGAGGAGCTTGCCGGGAAGGCCGTACCAGGCTCAAGGCTGCCCCACTAGTACAAGACCCTGGCAGGAGGAGCTTGCCAGGAAGATTAGAAGACACGCCTCGGCGCTATGTGCGCCCCGGCAAGGGCCCGGGGAGCGGCAAGCTCCCGGGCTCGACAAGATCAAAGCCCCGGCAAGGTGTTTGCCGGGAAGGCTGCGCTGTGTGCCCGCGCTCCAGCTCATCGGCCCACGCGTCGCCCTGGGGCCTATCCAGGGACGCGTGGCGGATGGCTGTGCGGCCTGGGGTACACGGTGGCACACCACGGTGATGGATCCATCGCCGTGGCGGACGGAGACGCCAGGGCGGGAGCTTTTGGGGTCGACGGCGACGGGCATTAAATGCTCTTGTCCCCCACTGTCAAAGTAGGTATAGACCACTGTTCTGTACTGTAGCTCCACTGTTCCCGCACTGTTACAACTACCACCTCTTTTACGTTTTTACCCCTTTCTCCTACGTTGACACCTGTCGGTGACCCCTTTGCACTATAAAAGGAGGCCCATGCACAACGTGGAGGGGTTCGGAACCTAGATCACTCTCACGCTCGGTGCAGCTGCTTCTTCAAGCTCCCGAGCACTCAAACTCAATACAACTAAGCAGGAGTAGGGTTTTACGCGTCTACCGCGGCCCGAACCTGGGTAAAACTGCCCGCGTGCTCGCTACGATCTGCTCTTTGTGCTCCCTCCGCCCTCGTACCGCACAGACAAGGGGCTCCGGTCCCATAGGTGTTCGTGGCGGACAGTTTCCCCCGACATCTTTGGCGCGCCAGGTAGGGGGCGTCGAGGTTGTGCGAACCTGATCCGGCGTTCACGCGGGCGCATTCTTCATCAACCTCTCCAGCTTCATCAGCAACTTCACCAGCGACAGCTCCATGGCCCCGAAGAAGAAGGCTTCGGAGGTCGGAGGCCCGTCTGCGTCTCACCCGCCACCACCAGAGCCAACGGTGGGCGGGGGAGATGCCGTCGGAAGGGTGGTCGCCGGCGAGGACACTCACGGCGCCACCAGATCCAAGAACAGGACGGACGACCGAACCTCGGTCTCCGTGGACGCACCGCGTCCATCTCAGCACACGACGACCCAGCAGCGCCATACCACGGGAGGTGGTCTCCGCTTGCTGGGGCAAGGCCAAACCGGAGGCTCGCGGGACGCCCCGGACCCTCGTCCGGGCACAAGCAAAGCGAAGGCACCGGCGCGGGACCCCGCTCCTTCTAACGTCGTTAGAAGTCCGAGCGTATCCCGCTCCTCGCATCGCTCGCCCGCGTTCCCTTCCACTCCAGCAGAAGCGCTGGCAAGGGCGCAACTGCTCCTCGACTTTCCTCCAGCGGCCGACAAGGCCGAAGAATGGAGGGCCACCATCCGGAGCCTGATAGACTTCGCCAACAACGATTCTCCACAGCAGCCGTCGACCTCACGGCCGCGGCAAGCTGAGAAGACGAAGGCTGTCGGCGACAAGACTGCCGGGGGTGCGACAAGCGTGCATTCCCCGCCGCAGAAGCAGAAGACGCCGCCCCGCCGGAACAACGCCGACGACGGCTCCACAGCCTCGTCGGACCCGCGGGCTCGTCGGGACCAGCGCCAGGTCCTCGACGACCGGCGAGAAGAAGACGCTCGGACCACAATCGAGCGCCGCCGAGAAGCTCGGCGACAATCAGACAAGAGAGCTGGAAACACTGTCGACGCGCACGCGCCCGGTGAGCCAGGCGACTTGCCGTACGCGGCAGGCTGCCCTGCGTTCACCCGCGAGCTGCGGCGCGTCCAGTGGCCCAGCATGAAGAACTTTAAGCCCGACGTACCGGAGAAGTACGACGGCAAGACGCACCCCTCGGAGTTTCTCAGCGTCTATACCATCGCAGTGCAAGCTGCCGGGGGGCGCGACGAGAAGATCTTGGCTAACTACTTCCCGCTCGTGCTTAAGCCGAACGTTCGTTCGTGGCTTATGCACTTGCCGGAAGGATCCATCTCTTCTTGGGCCGACCTCTGCCACCAGTTTGTCGGCGCCTTCACCGGCGGCCACAAACCCCACGGCCAGGAGAGCGATCTCCATATTCTGGCCCAGAAGGAAGGCGAGACCCTGCGCAAGTACATCCAACGCTTCAGCCGTGTGCAGCACAACATCCCTGATGTCCACCCTGCCGCGGTTATCAGCGCGTTCCATCAGAACGTGCGTAACCGCCGCATGCGTGAGGAAATGGCGATGACGAAGATTCGGGATGTCAGCGAGCTCTATGCTCTTGCTGACAAGTGCGCACGCGCAGAAGAGGGGAGGAGACTCCCCGGAGAGGATGCTGGCGCAGGAGGAAGCGACAGCGACGACGCCGCCCCGGCAAAGAAGAGCCGGCGGCGGAACAACAGAAGGAAGGGCAAGAAAGAGGTGCTTGCCGTCGAGAAGACCGGCAAGGAGGCCCCCGCCAAGCAAGCGCAGGCTGGCGGCTCCGGCAAGGAGCCTGCCCCTGCAGCGGCGGCCGACAAGCCGGGCGGCTCCGACAAGCAATACTGTAAGATCCACCGCACCAAGGGTCACGATCTCTCCAACTGCAAACGCGTCGAGTATCTCGTCGAGCAGCAGAAAGCTGAGTACGAGAGGCGCGACAAGGAGAAGGCCCAAGGTGGCGGGGAAGAGCCCAGCAAGAAGCGGCCGTTCAACGGCCGGGGAGGGCGCCGCGGCAAGGCCAAGCAGCGGCAAGGAGATCGGCCTCCCCGGGGCCGCGACAAGGACGAAGAAGACGACGACGAAGACATGGAGGACGAGGAGAACAGCGAGCAGGAGTTCCAGAAGGCCACGGAGGTCCTGTGCGTCGACGGTGGCGCCTCCCTGCACACCTCCCACCGCCAACTAAAGCAGTGGGTGCGTGAGGTAAACGCAGCGGAGCCGCCCGTGGAGTCGCGCAGGCTCCTCAAATGGTCCAGCACGCCCATCATTTTTGATCTTGAGGATCACCCTGACCGCACCACTGCGGTCGGATGCTTGCCGATGCTGGTCTCACCCACCATCCGCAACCTCAAGGTCACCAAAATGTTGGTTGACGGCGGGGCCGGGCTGAACTTGATCTCCTCTGCTGTGATCAAGAAACTCCAGATTCAAGATGGCGAGCTCGAAGAAACCGGTTCATTCCAAGGAATCAACCCGGGAAGGAGCAAGCCCAAGGGAAAGATTACTCTGCCGGTGACCTTTGGCGGGGAGCTCAACTTCAGAACTGAGCGCATCACTTTCGACGTTGCCGATATTCCATTGCCCTACAATGGAATACTTGGTCGTCCTGCCCTCGCCAAGTTCATGGCAGCTTCCCATTATGCTTACAACGTACTGAAGATGCCGGGGCCGATAAGCGTCATCACTGTCCACGGCGACAAGAAGGACGCGCTTATCTGCGCCGACAAGATCTACCGGGAAGCAGCAGCTGCAACCGAGAAGGATTCTCTTGCCGCTGAAGCTCCTGGGGGGAAGAAGACGAAGACAAAGTCCGGCAAGTGCTCTGGGACCCACTCCGGCAACCGCACCTCTTCGGAGTGCTGCGCTGCCGTCGAGGACGTTCCATCGAGCTCCACCGGCAAGAGTAAGAAAGGAATGGCCGCCCCTCCGGCAACCAAGAAGGTGTCCGCCAAGGAGGATGGCACTGGTGGTACCTTCACCATCAGTGCCACCCTTGACAGCAAATAGGAAAGCGCGCTCGTTGCCTTCCTGCGGGCGAATGTCGATGTGTTTGCCTGGCAACCATCTGACATCCCTGGTGTTCCCAGGAAGGTAATTGAGCACAAGCTTGCTGTCTGTCCTCATGCGCGGCCCATCAAGCAGAAAGTGAGGAAGCAAGCCGTGGAGCGCCAAGAGTTCATCAACGAAGAGATCAAGAAGCTAGAAGCAGCAGGCCTAGTTAGAGGTGTGATCCATCCGACGTGGTTGGCAAATCCAGTCGTCGTGCGCAAGGCCAACGGGAAGTGGAGACTGTGTATAGACTTCACTGATGTGAATAAAGCATGTCCCAAGGATCCATTCCCTTTGCCGCGCATTGACCAGATCGTTGACTCCACTGCCGGATGTGAGCTACTCTGTTTTCTTGATGCATACTCAGGCTATCATCCGATTTTCATGGCCAAGGAAGATGAAGAGAAGATTGCATTTATCACCCCATGTGGCACTTATTGCTTCATACGCATGCCATTTGGGTTGAAAAATGCGGGCTCAACCTTTGCAAGGGTAGTATACACTGCTTTTGAGCCACAGATCCACAGAAATGTAGAAGCTTACATGGATGACATCGTGGTGAAGAGCAAGAGCAAGGAAACCCTAATTCAAGACTTAGAAGAAACGTTTCAGAACCTGCGCAGAATACAGCTCAAGTTGAACCCCGAGAAGTGCGTCTTCGGAGTCCCTTCCGGCAAGCTTCTCGGGTTCTTTGTATCGCAGAGGGGGATTGAAGCCAACCCCGACAAGATCAAAGCCATTGAGCAGATAGAGGCCCCAAAGCGCGTCAAAGATGTCAGGAGACTTGCAGGTTGTGTGGCTGCCCTCAGTAGGTTCATTTCAAAGTCTGCAGAACGCGCCCTACCCTTCTTCAAAATCTTGAAGAAGGCAGGTCCCATGAAGTGGACTCCGGAAGCGGAGGCGGCGCTGCAGGATTTGAAACGGTACCTGTCCTCCACTCCAATACTTGTCGCACCTAGACCACAGGAAAAGTTGCTGCTATACCTAGCGGCAACCAACCAGGTGGTTAGTGCTGCGTTAGTAGCGGAGAGGGAGTCCGACGAGGAGTCAGCACCACCGGCAAGCGAATCCAGCGACAAGCAGGGGGCTGCTCCGACAAGCTCTGGCCCCGACAAGGAAGGCACTGCGCAGGAACAGGATGAGGTGCGGAAGAAGATGGTGCAGCGCCCAGTGTATTTTGTAAGTTCCCTTCTCCAGGGGGCTAGATCAAGGTATTCTGGTGTGCAAAAGCTACTTTTCGGCCTCCTCATGGCCTCAAGAAAGCTGCGCCATTACTTCCAAGCCCATGAGATAACAGTGGTCACTCGCTTTCCGCTAAAGAGAATATTGCATAACCCCGAAGCGACGGGCAGGATCGTTGAGTGGGCACTGGAACTGTCAAGCTTTGGACTCAAGTTTGAAAGTACTTCAACCATACAGAGCCGAGCTTTGGCAGAATTCATAGCTGAGTGGACCCCAACGCCTGACGAAGAAGTTCAAGAAACAAGTACACCCGTACAAGAAGCTACAAGTGAATGGTTAATGTATTTTGATGGTGCCTTCTCGCTGCAAGGCGCCGGTGCTGGCGTGGTACTCATCGCACCCACCGGAGAGCACCTCAAATATGTTATCCAGATGCACTTTCCCAGGGAGCAAGCGACAAACAACACTGCTGAATATGAAGGCTTGCTCGCCGGCCTCAGGATTGCGGCCGAACTTGGGATCAGAAAGCTGATTGTGCGGGGAGATTCTCAGTTGGTGGTCCGGCAAGTTAACAAGAGTTATCAGAGCCCTTTGATGGAAGCTTATGTCGATGAAGTGAGAAAGCTTGAAGAGCACTTTGAAGGTCTGCAGATGGAGCACGTCCCGAGAGCTCAGAATGAAATTGCAGATGGCCTTTCAAAGTGTGCCGCAATGAAGTTACCTGTGGAACCAGGGACCTTCTTGCTCAAGCTGACTCAACCATCCGTTACACCATCAATTGGACAGCCCAAGAAAAGGAAGTTGGTCTCCGGCGACTACTTGCCGGCGGATCTTCCTGAAACCGCCGCCAAGGTCCCCAGGATCAACAACCAGAACGCTGAGGAACAGATTGCTCCTGCAAGCCCTCGGGCTTGTACAGTTGAAGCAAGTGTTCCCGACAAGCCTCGCCCCGGCGAGCTTGCCGGGGAACCATCAGCTCCGGCAGAACCGGAGGTCCTCGCCGTAGAAGCTGAGGTTCCCGCAGCGGCCCTCGAGCCTTTAGTCCTTGCCGTCGAGCCTCGAGCTCCGGCATGGGCACATCAGATCGTCCGTTTCCTGCAAACTGGAGAACTCCCCGACGACCCTCAAGAGATAGAGAAGATAACCAGGCAGTCAAGTATGTACCAGTTCGTGGATAACGAGCTGTACAGAAGAAGACTCAATGGTGTCAGGTTGAAATGCATCTCCAGGGAAGATGGACAGAAGCTGTTGGCAGAAATACACGGAGGCATATGCGGCCACCACATTGGCGCAAGGGCGCTTGCCGGGAAGGCTTTCCGGCAAGGGTTCTTTTGGCAAGAAGCCCTCCAAGATGCAACTGCACTAGTAACCAAGTGTGAAGCGTGCCAGTTCCATGCAAAGCAAATTCATCAGCCAGCTCAAGCTCTCCAAACGATCCCTTTGTCCTGGCCCTTCTCGGTCTGGGGGCTCGATATCCTCGGCCCCTTCCCCCGAGCCGTCGGGGGCTTTGAGTACTTGTACGTTGCAATCGACAAGTTCACAAAGTGGCCAGAAGTGGAGCCGGTGAGGAAGGTGACAGCACAGTCAGCGGTCAGGTTCTTCAGGTCGATTGTTTGCCGTTTCGGGATCCCTAACAGGATCATCACCGACAACGGTACACAATTCACTAGTCGCACCTTCATGCAGTACGTCCAAGACCTTGGCGCCAAAGTCTGTTTCGCTTCTGTTGCTCACCCGAGGAGCAACGGTCAAGCGGAGAGGGCAAATGCTGAAGTGCTGCGCGGACTCAAGACAAGAACCTTTGACAGGCTGCGCAAGTGCGGAAGAAATTGGATAGAGGAGCTACCGGCGGCTCTTTGGTCAATCAGAACGACACCAAGTCGAGCCACCGGACAGACACCTTTTGCTCTAGTCTATGGAGCAGAGGCAGTTCTCCCCACGGAACTCGTATACGGATCTCCTCGAGTACTCGCTTATGATGAGCTCGAGCAAGAGCAACTGCGGCAAGATGACGCATTGCTCCTCGAGGAGGAACGTCTCCAGGCTGCTGTACGAGCTGCTCGATACCAGCAAGCCTTGCGTCGCTACCATAGCCGCAAGGTCAAGGCCAGGAGTCTCGAGGAAGGCGACCTTGTTCTTCGGCGTGTTCAGTCCGCCAAGAATTCCAACAAGTTGACGCCGAAGTGGGAAGGCCCTTATCGGGTGAGACAAGTTACGAGGCCCGGCGCTGTCCGCCTCGAGACCGAAGAAGGCTTACCGGTGAGCAACTCCTTGAACATAGAGCATCTTCGCAAGTTTCACCCCTAAGGCGCGGTTGCCGTGATCCGCTCCGGCAACCACCTTTTGTACAAGCTTTGCCGCTGTAGCATGTAACCCTTTGTACAAAGCCGGGCGCAGACCCCGTGCATCAGTAAAGTTTTTTGTGTTTCTCGCACCGATCGCCTTTTGCATGCTTTTCTTTGCTATTTGCATGTTCTGTTTGGCATTTGGTGCAGCACTCAGATATACGGTAAGCACTAGCACGCCGAAAGGCCATATGCTTGTTTTCCTCTCCCTTTTCTTTCCTCTTAAAACAGAAGGAACGTTCCTCGCGCATAAGTTTGCCGGGGGGGAAGGAGGTGAAGGAGGAACCAAGTGCTGTTCAAGAAAAAGAAGCCTTACCGGAAAGCAAGCAGTATATGAAAGCTAAGTTGTTAAAGTTTGACCAGTTCAAATTTTAAATTTTAGTTGTCTTCCTTGAACATCCACACTTTGTATGGAAAACCTATGCGCGGAGGAACCTACCCGTAGCTTGCCGCACCCTTATCTTGCTTTCGAGTTCGCTCAACGATTTAAGTGAGCTGCGACAAGTGTCGCGCCCTTGCTTCGTTCCCGAGTACGCTCAGCAAGCTAAGTGCGTTGCGACTAGCTGCGGCAAGGTTGCTTGCCGGTGAAGACCTTGACCAGCAGGCTGCTCAGAGTCCAGCACTCAGCGCTCGCGGCAAGGTCCCTTGCCGGCGAGCTCCCCGGGAGCGTAGGGTGAAAAACATACAAAGCCAAGGATTAAGACGAGGAAGATAACACCGCACTGATTGATCAAAATGAGATAAATATCTTACAAAGGATAACTTGTCGCGATGGACTAATAAGTTCATGATATCATATGCAGCAACAAAAAGATAAAGATAATGGAGGCCTAATCTACGCGGTCGCCCTCCTTCCTGCCGAGCTTGGCCACCTTGGCGATGATATGGGCGACTTGTTCCTTCAGGGCCTCCGTGTTCGCATCAGCCGGCAAGCTGCGAAGAACGTTGGTGAGATTGATCCCCGGGTTGCGGTACACGATCTTCGTCAGCACCCGCTCCAGAGTTCCCGCGCAGAGCAGGCGTGACTCCTCGGCCAGCCGCGCGGGGATTTGGTTCCGGAGGCCTGCCAGGGCCGGCGCGATCCCTCTGAAGAAGAGGCTGAGCTTGGCGCTGTGCGGGAGATCCGGATCCGGCGAGTAGATGAGGTGTTCGACCTTCAGCGCCAGCAGCTCCTGGTCAATGTTGGACGCAGAAGAAACCAAGTCTTCGGTCCATACCTCGATGGTTTGGCGGAAGAGCTCGGATGCCTTGTTGACGCTGTCCACCAAGGTCCGCTCCTTGCGGAGCTCCTCCTTCAGCTTGTTCTCCTGAGCCCGGGCAGCGTCGAGCGAATCCTTCAGAGTGGTGACCTTCAGTTCCAAGTCCTCGATGGAGTCCTTGGCGGCCTTCAACTCGTCGCCCCTCTTGGAGAGACTCACCTGAAGCTCGGAGTTTGTGTGAGCGTCCTTCTCGCGCTCCAAGATGAGCGCGGCAACCTTCTCCGCGCTCACCTTCAGCGCCTTCTCCAGCTGCTCAACCTTGGCGGCGAGCTCCTTCTTGGCGTCTTCCGCGGCAACCGCGGCGGCCTTCGCCTCCTTCAGCTCCCCGCCAAGGGCTGCCTCGCGAGCGGCAAGGTCCTCCTCGTGGGAGTCGAGCTCGACCTTCCGCTGCGCGAGCTCTCCCTCTCGCCGGGGCATCTCCACCCCGGCGAGCCGCTGCTGTTCTTCAGCTTCAGCCTTCTCGAGCACCCACTCCTGGTACTCGCCGGCGAGACGCTCGCGCTCCTCCGCCACCTCGCGGAGGACCGCCTGGTTGGCGGCACTGAGCTCCGCCGCGCGCTTCTCCATTTCTGCGGCGGCCTTGGCGGCAAGGGCCTCCCGGGAGGCGAGCTTCGCCTGCCTGGCCCGGTAAAGGGCCAGGAGTTGGTGGAGCAGCTTCTCCTCCTCCAGCCCTTCGCTCCCGCCGGGCGCCTCGACGATTTTCAGGCCCGCGGAGGCGAAGACTTCTCCGTCGAACGCCTCGCCCTCCGCGGGAGCTCGCGATGAAGACCCCCAAGGCATCTGGATGAAGACGCCGTTGGGGGCCTCAAGATAGTACCCCTGCTCCTTGCTGGCGGAGGGACCGGTGGCCGGTGCAGCATCCGATGCTCCCGCCGCCTCCGGGCCGGCGGTGCGGTCGCCGTCCCCCTCCCCGGCCGCTGCGTCCGCAGCCGGAGCAGTCTCCTGCGCGGCCGGCTCGGTGGCCTCGGCCATCTCTTCGACGACAGGGACGTCGCCGCCGCCGCCCTGCGCGCCCTCCTCCTCGAGGTTGATAACCTCCGTCTCCATGGGCTCAGGAGGAGGAAGATCTAAAAAGAAGAATTAGAAAAAGAAGTTCAAGATTCAAGCAAATATCCAAAAAGAGGCAAAGCCAAGAAAGCAAGTCACAAGGCATACCTTGGCGGACGTCCTCAGCGGCGGGCTCCCTCGCCGGGGAGCTCGGCCTTGGCGGAGTGGCCACCCTCGCCGGGCTGCTCGCCCTTGGCGGGGTACTCTGCCTTGGCGGAGAACCCGCCCTTGGCGGAGCACTCTCCCTTGCCGGAGAGTTCTGCCTTGGCGGGGATGGCGGGGCCTGCGGCTCCTCGACGATAGTCTCCGGGCGCTCTCCCCGCTGTGGCTCCACCTCTGCACAGAACGAGACAAGAAACATTAAGATATGAAGACAAGATCAATTCCTCAGGCGTACCCCGACAAGCGAAAGAATGAACCCCAGACTTACGCTGGGGGCTGCGCTGGGGGCTGCTCCTCGGAGCAGCGCTCGGGTCCGGCAGGCTCGGCTCCGGCACCCCTCCTGTTGCCGCGGCAGCTGAGTCTTCCGCGGCCTCGACTGCGGGCGCCTTGGCTTTCTTCGCCACACGCTGAGTCAAGGTCCTGAAATCAAAGCAATGAACAGAGTCAGCATCAACATAAACCAAGACAAAAATCGAGAAGGTGTAAGATCTTAGACTCTTACTCCTGGTCCTCCTCGTCGTCCTCGCTCAAGGCGGAGAAGTCGTACTCCACCGTCGGCGCGTCGGCGCGAGGAGCGGAAGATGAAGACTCCCTCGCGCGCTTGGTGGTCCCTGGGGCTGGGGGCTGTGAAGACCCAGCCCCAGCGGTAGCCGGCGCCCGAGGAGCGGGCGGAGCCGTTGCTCCGCTCCGAGAAGACCCCTGCCGGCTCGGCGCCGGCCTGCGAGGCGCCTCCGTCGTGGCCTGCGCGCGGGTTGCCTCTGCTGTGGCTGATGCGCCGGTCGGCCTTGGCGCGGCTTGGCTCCCCCGGGGAGCTGCCCGGCGAGCTGGCTGTTGCCGGGGCGCCTGCGCCCTCTCCCCCGTCGCCGTCTTGCGGAGACGCTTCGGTGGGGACTGCCTCGGGCTTGCCGGGGGCGGGGAGCTCTCCGACGAGGAGAGGTCGTCGGCGTAGAGCTCCGTAGATCCGCCGGAGTCCTCGGCCTCCTCCTCCTCCTCCTTTTCCCCGGCCGGCTCACTGGTCCCAGCGCCCTGCGCTGCGACCCCTTTTCCCTTGCCGCCTCCGCCCCTCGCGGCGCCTCTGCTCCCTCCAGCGGCACCCTCCATTGCTGCGGCCTCGGCCGCGATTTCATGGATCCCGGAGTGCCTCAGGGAGGGGACCCCGGCGAGCGCGTCGGGAGGGAGCTGCAGCAACCTGCGGATCTCCGCCTCCTCCGCTTGGGCGGTCGCATCCGCAGCTTCCGCCTCTTCCGGCGAGTATCCAAAAATTCCTGCCGCTGCGGCTGCAGCGGCCTCTTCAGCCCGAGAAGCCATATAGGCAATCTCCTGGTCGGTGGTGTCCCGCGTGTGCTCCTTGAGGTCGTTCTTGTTCTTCGCCACCTCTGCAAGGTTGTCGTAGAAGTTGAGGACGTCGATGGGCTTCGGAGCGATCCACGTGCGGTCCACGCCGTGCGAGTCACACATGGGCATCATGGCGAGGATGCGGTCCCTGACGATGTTGTTGCAGAGCGGCACCACTTCCCGGGGAGGCCTGAACCACTCAGGGTGTGCCGGGTCGTACTTGAAGAGTTCCCGGACCATCCCCTTCAGCTCCAGCGTGGTGAAGTTGAAGTTGAGCCCGGGGCGCAGCCTCATTATGTCTGCCGGGCCGCCGTACTCCCAGGCTGACCTCTTCCGGTCTTGGAGAGGGGCGATGCGCCGGCGGAGGAAGTCTGCGCCCACCTCTGCAACTGACAGCTTGGCCATCCGAAGACGATGGATCCGAACGAGGGCGATGTCGAGCTTGATGTCGTCCGAATCTAGCTCGCTCCAGTCCCTGCCGCGCACGATGGGCGTTGTGCACGGCGCGGTGAAGGCTTGCGGCTGGTCTTCGACGATCCAGCACCACTCCGCTCGCCATTCCTCCCACTTGCCGCGGAGCTCCCCCGGCAAGTACGCTCCTTTTTTATTCAGACGGAAGACCCAAGAAATTCCTCCGGAGAGGGGGGCATCGGCCTCGGCTCTAGGAGTGAAGAAGTGCCTAAAGAGCGCTACATTGGGGTGGACTCCTATGAAGTTTTCGCACATGTGTGCGAAAACCGCCATGGTGAGGATGGCGTTGGGGGTGAAGTCAAGCAGATGGAAGCCTTATGTGTTCATAATGTCGCAGAAGAAGTTTGAGAAAGGAGGGCAGAGACCACAGTGAAAAAAGGCAGCGAAGAAGTAGTACCCGCCGGGATAGCTGTCCTTGGCGGCGGCCGGATATGCTCGCGTGCGGGGATGCGCGGTGGTTTCCTTGGCCCAGAACAAGTAATACTTGTTCCAGAGCTCCCGCACGCCGAGCTTCGGCGGGAAGACGAGGTGCTTCTTCCGGTACGCGATGAGCTTCGCCGCTTGCTCCGATTTCTCCCTCTTGGCCTTCTCCGCCTTCGCCTTGTCGGTCTTCGGGGCCATGGCGAGCGCGGCGGAAGGAAGGACGGGCGAAAGGTCCGACGACGCCGGAGATGCAGACGGCGGCGGCGGAGGCGTGGAGGCAGAGCGCAAGAGAGAATCTTTGGAGGAGGAAGACGATGCAATGAAAGCGCAAGGAGGGGAACCGCGCCCGCTTCCTCTGCTTTTATGGGGGAGTGGGGGGCGTTTCGCCCTTTCCATTAAGAGATCGTGGGCACGTCCCATCCCACGGCGCCGCGATCGACGCGTGCCGTTACAGTGGGGTGCGGCGGATACGGAAGTGGATTCGGCGCGCCGCGGGCCGCGGGTGCCCGTGCACTGTTTTGGGCCCGGCCCAACAGCGCTCGGCACCGTGTGTGGCCCAGGCCCGGGGGCTCCTGTCGGTGTACTAAGGTAGGGGTACCTCAGTACCCCAACTTGTGCACGGGCAGTTGCAGCTTCCCGCGGCAGGGTTTACTGCGTGCTCGCCGGAGACCTTCCTGCTCCCTATTAAACCATTCAAAAACAAAGTATACAAGACATAAGATCGAGACCCCGGCAAGAGGAGCTTGCCGGGAAGGCCGTACCAGGCTCAAGGCTGCCCCACTAGTACAAGACCCTGGCAGGAGGAGCTTGCCAGGAAGATTAGAAGACACGCCTCGGCGCTATGTGCGCCCCGGCAAGGGCCCGGGGAGCGGCAAGCTCCCGGGCCCGACAAGATCAAAGCCCCGGCAAGGTGTTTGCCGGGAAGGCTGCGCTGTGTGGCCGCGCTCTAGCTCATCGGCCCACGCGTCGCCCTGGGGCCTATCCAGGGACGCGTGGCGGATGGCTGTGCGGCCTGGGGTACACGGTGGCACTCCACGGTGATGGATCCATCGCCGTGGCGGACGGAGACGCCAGGGCGGGAGCTTTTGGGGTCGACGGCGACGGGCATTAAATGCTCTTGTCCCCCACTGTCAAAGTAGGTATAGACCACTGTTCTGTACTGTAGCTCCACTATTCCCGCACTGTTACAACTACCACCTCTTTTACGTTTTTACCCCTTTCTCCTACGTTGACACCTGTCGGTGACCCCTTTGCACTATAAAAGGAGGCCCATGCACAACGTGGAGGGGGTTCGGAACCTAGATCACTCTCACGCTCGGTGCAGCTGCTTCTTCAAGCTCCCGAGCACTCAAACTCAATACAACTAAGCAAGAGTAGGGTTTTACGCGTCTACCGCGGCCCGAACCTGGGTAAAACTGCCCGCGTGCTCGCTACGATCTGCTCTTTATGCTCCCTCCGCCCTCGTACCGCATAGACAAGGGGCTCCGGTCCCATAGGTGTTCGTGGCGGACAGTTTCCCCCGACAGACTTGGAGTGACTCTTTGTTGCATGTTGAGGGCTAGTAATATGATCCAATTATGTTACCTTGTTGAGAGAACTTGCACTAGTGAAAGTATGAACCCTAGGCCTTGTTTCCTAGCATTGCAATACTGTTTACGCTCACTTTTACCATTAGTTACCTTGCTGTTTTTACATTTTCAGAATACAAAAACCTATATCTACCATCCATATTGCACTTGTATCACCATCTCTTCGCCGAACTAGTGCACCTATACAATTTAGCATTGTATTGCGTGTGTTGGGGACACAAGAGACTCTTTGTTATTTGGTTGCAGTGTTGTTTGAGAGAGACCATCTTCATCCTACGCCTCCGACGAATTGATAAACCTTAGGTCATACACTTGAGGGAAATTTGCTACTGTCCTACAAACCTGTGCACTTGGAAGCCCAACAACGTCTACAAGAAGAAGGTTTCATAGTAGACATCAAGGGCCATGCTACTTTATGGTTCATATATGAAATTATCCGGTGTTTGTAAACCCGTCCTGGCTTTGGACTCTAAGTCGCTAGTATATGACAAACAGGGCATTATGTGCTCAATCGTTTTGGTTGACACCCTTACTGTACTAGTATGATGAGCCGATAGTGTGATCAAATGTCATAGAACAAGGAAATACAATCTGCCCTACATAATGATATCATATGCATAAGTGGCATATCATCAACTGGAAGGTCAACAATATCAGACAAAATAAAGCATGCATGATGGCATGGCAGATCAAAAGTTTAAACTAGACTATTACAAGGCATCTGATGGCCAGATGAGAATAAGTGTATTGGGAACTGTCAACACAGCAAAGTATTTCTGCTTAATGAACATCAGCTTATGATTGTTGGCAGGTTGAAGCCTCCGGGTCATCCTGCGCCTCCTCTTCATCTTTAGTTCCTTGGTTATCCACCAGCTGCAAGTCAGGCATAGCCTAGGTGATACCGGTCAACGCTCTAAACAAAGCTTCATCCTCAATGAGGTTTGATGGATCAATGTCAGGAGCGAAACTAAGCTTAAGAATCGGCGGGATGAGATCTATTGTCAGATGAACCAGAGCTTTCAACTTTCTGTTGTCAGTATCGTAAACCGCCTGGTATGTGGCAAGATTGGTCTCGTCAGCCAGCTTACTGGCGAAAGGCACATTGCTCTTGCTATTTCGGCAAAGTCATCAGCAGTGAAAGCAGATCCATCTTCTTTTACGCTGGGACATCCATTGGCTATGTCCTCTGGATCAAGATCTGCCAGCCATGCCTTCGCCTGGCTTAAAGCGGTTAAGGAACCCGCTCTAGCAGCCCCCCATTTCAAATCCTCAATTCTTTGGGGTAACACGGATAACTTATCCAAGGTATCTTTGTTAAATGGGGAGGGAGTTTTCTTGTGCATAGCAGTAGGAATTGTACGTTGGGCACAAGTATATAATTGTTCCACAAGAGTATAAATTACCTTAAGCCAGACGCGCATATCTGAGCCCATATTTGCGCTTCGTGAACCTATGTCAGGGGAATTATGGGGAAACCGGCAGATATCGACAAAACTAATTCTGGAAGTACAAGGGAGATATATTTTATATACTTACCAAAGATGGCTGACGACATCATGTTAATTTGTTCCTTTAAGCAGGACAGCTCTTCAGTCACCGGCTTAAGTGCTTCTTTAGCATCAACAACTCTCTTCAATAGAGCCTCCTTTTCAGTTCCCCAGCTAGTCTTTTTAGCATTAAAATCTTGCTTCAGTTGTTCCGTACTTTCCAAAGCAGTTTTTAATGTTGTCTTTGTCTTGGATGTCTTGGTTTGTTGAGTTGTGAAGCTGGCCTTAAGATCTTTCATCCCAACATCTTATTTGATCAGTTCAGCCTGTGATATATGTAAACATGGGAGGGGTTATGATCATCAAAGATTTCTGAAAAGTCCCAATCACAATACCAGTATTATACTTAGCACTTGGGGGCTAATGCATACTTGCTTTTGAAACTTCCTGAAAAGTCCCAAGCACAATACAAGTATTATACTTGGCACTCAGGGGCTAATGCATATGCTCTTTTTTGAGACAGACTCAAGTGCTAACCCGGATAAATGACACGATCCGGCTTATAAAATCTACAAGCTGGAATATTGGTTTTTGGAAGGATGGTTAGTCCCGGATAATTGAAGGGTGATATTATAAGTCCCGGCTCATGTTTGCAAACATAAGCCGGCCCTTGGGGGCTACGCATGCAAAGTTGAAGTGCTAATATTATAAGTCTCGACTCATGTTTGGAAACATAAACCTGCCCTTGGGGACTACTGCAATTGATCTACGCTACTATTGAAGTTTACAGCATATTCTTTTCTTTCATATCCAATAAACTTGGTGGCTAAGGAAAGTATAGTTATATGAAAAGGAGTGGCAACATGTACCTCATAGCGCTCTTTCATCAGATTTACTAAGCCGGCCTCAAAGTCACGGCTGGTGTACAGACGGTTTAAATAACCAAAGTGGATGTCATGGGCAATGAAATGGGTATAGCTCTCCAAATCTACCTACCATTTGCCTTTATCTTGAGCAGAAAGTTCTTCTTTAGCAGTATGCTTGCTTAAGACAGTAGGTTGACCCAGAGTTGTGAAACCATCTCCAGTGACAACAACATCATCATTATTTTCCACAATAGGCTTGAGTAGGCTTGGCGGTGCATAAACCGGTTCAGTATCCATATGATCTGCGGAGGCTTCATGATCTTATGGTGGTGGTTCGTCAAGGGTGGCTTTAGCAGTCGGGTTAGAAGGTTCTGATTGTTGATTTTCCGACTCAGACAGGATGACGTCATCGACCGGCTTATTCTACTTGGCTTTCTTGCTAGGTTTAGCCTGGCCCCTGCAAATAAGAAGTGTAAAGAAGCCAGTATAAGTAACAGATGTAAAGTTTGGATAATTAAGCATCCTCCTACCCACGTACATCTTTGAAAGCCAGGATTTGAGTCCCTGTTGACTCGCCAGAGGAAGAATGTGAAGTCTCCAGATAGTTTGAATCGGACGGGTTAAGTGGTTGTCGGAAATAACCAGCCTTGGGATAAAAAGTGTCAGAAATGTGAGAGACCTCTGGGCGGCGTTTCTAACCGGTGTGTTTGGTAAGTCGATGAACTGATTACACCATCGCTATGCCGGGTGGTACGGCGAGCTTTGAATTGCTATTTCTTCAAAAGAAAGTTTGGATCCAAGTGAGCTAGAGGGTGAGAAAAGCTTACTTTCCAGCTTGCTTGTCGGGTTTTCTTTGTTGGCAGAGGTTCTGAGCCGGAGGAAAGAATAATTACCTTTGCGTCATCCGCGCGACTGGCCTCTGCGTCCTCCTGATAACAATCATTGTCAATGAGATGTACAAAAGATGAGCCAAGAGAGTCAAGTTCCACCTCTGACTCATCATCATCATCAATGTCGTCATCTAGGTTTAACTCGGCAGGTTCAGGAGTTTTCTTGACGGCTTTGGATATGGTACGAACCGGTTTGACCGGCTTATCTTGCGGTTTCTTTTTCCAAATGGAATAATCACCCTAAGTAATGTCAGAACGATCAGGAGTGGGCAATGATTAATGAAAATATGTTGAGCGGAGGATTTGAAACACTTACAGCTGGCGGTTTGTTGAAAGCACTGAAAGGACTAAGTCCTGTTTTGCTACATTCTAATAAGGGTTCGTTCAGTAATTTCTTTGTAAACTCAGTAATTTCTACATCAGACAGTTGAGCGTCACAATGGCGCTGGGGATCTTTTACATCACCGATTTATTCGCACATTAAGCCGGGACGATGACTTAACGACAAGATACTCCAAGACAACCAGCATCAAACAAGGTCAACGCCAGTTAAGCCGTTGGCCATAAAAGCTCTGAGTTTTGAAAATGCTGGTGCATATTTGGCCCGTTCCTTTGCACTAAGACGAGAGGGGATAGATGTGCGATACTAAGTCGGTGATTGTCGTAACCCGTCTGAGGATTCTCGCCAGCTGGAGATGTGTCTTGACAGTAAAACCAAGTCTGGTTCCAGTCCTTGGGATGACTATGAGGCTTAGCATGAGGAAAACTGATGTCTTTTCTCTTTTGAATCGTAACCCCACCAAGTTCGGTGTGGGGTCCATCAACGAGCTCTGTCTGGCGGTTTAAATAGTTAAATTATCTGAATAAACCAACCGTGGGCTCCTCTTGAATATAAGCTTCATAGAACACTTAAAAATTGCAAATGTTGGATACAGAATTGGGTCCGATGTCTTAGGGGTGAAGCTGGAGAAAATAGAGCACGTCGTGGAATTTTTTTGAGCCGGGAGGGCTAAACCCTCGATGCAAGTGGTCAATAAATACAATCACCTCTCCATCTTTGGGTTTAGGAGGACATTCTTCGCCAGGGATCCTCCAATGGATGTATGTTTTCTTAGCTAAGGCGCCAATGGTCACGAAATTATTCAGGTCTGTTTCAGTGTCCCGGGATTTGAATCAGTTACAAGCAGAGTGTTTCTTAGCCATTTTTCAATGAACTGAAAAGAAAGATTGTACCAATATAAGATTATGAAGTTAAGTCGGTAAAAAGGTTATGACAGGCAGACAATAATGAAGCATGTAACAGAGGTTCAAGATAAGTTAGCGGCGGCTTAAGAGTGGACTAATGGTACCTGGCGGGTTACTATTTCTAAAGTTAAGCCACCCACACAGTCATTGAAGTACAGATCTGAGAAGGGAAAAATTGCCAAGTGTTGGAAAATAGATTTCATAGATTAATGCTATGATTTTGGATCTACGGTGCGACAGATAAATTGAAAATATTTAGACCTAAAATGGCAGTGCTTGAGCAGTTCATGTGTCCAGATTGGATTTATTATGCATTGGAGATGTTTCTAAAATCTAAAAAGAATACTATGGTTATTTTCACGGAGGAGGAGTACAAAGGTTGGATCGTAATCACAGGATGCAGTGAAGATAAGGAATGGCCAAGATGAACTCCGACGAACTCATCAAAACCCTAATGGGATCTACGAGAAAAGGAAAGAGGAGAACTCACCAGGGCTATCGAACAGCAGAGGCACACGGGCGAAATCTGGTCGGTTCAGGTCGATGCAGCGGCCGTTGTTGAAGAAGTGGTGAAGATCGACGACGGTGGCGGTGGAGCTCGGGTGCTGAGGCGAGGGGGAAAGTGAAAAGGGACCCCTGGCACTATTTATAACATCGAAAGGATAAGTAGCATGCGTGGGAATAAAGGAAACCAAAAAAATGGATTTATAATGGCATAGACGCCTTGATTGTCGGAGGATCATGAAAAGAGAAGATATATTAAAGATTTGAGCATTATATTAATGACATGCGATGTCATGGCGAGTTCGAAAATCGTAGGAAATGACATCATGGCGGGTTACCGTGCTTTGCAAGAGTGAGCGAACAAGGATTTTCTTGAGTATTGAAGACTGATATGAACAAGTTCAAATCAACCTGGGGCCTAATGTTGGGGATATAACTATTAGTTATAACCCGGCCAGGAGGGGCCGGGTTAAGCCGATGGCAAGTTACCAAGACAGCCCAAGAAGATATTGAAGATGGCGGTTCATGCAGCATGCTTGGTGAGGTCCTGAATCCCAAAGGCGATTTAAGGCCCGTAGGTGTAAACCGCCATGTATGTATGACCTGTGTTGTAAGGTAGGAATAATTATTCACCGAGCCGGATACATTGTATGAGCCAGCCGGGACTATATGAACCGACGGGCGTCAGCCTGTGTATATAAAGGGACGACCCCATGGCGGTTTAGGACAGGAGATCAGAGATCGAAAACTAGGTCAAGCATATTCTCTCCCTGGTAATCGAAACCTACATAATTCCACCTCAAACTCGATTAGGCTGTTACCTTCACCGCAAGGGGCCGAACTAGTATATACTCTCTGTGTCCTTTGTCTCGATTAACCCCTTTAAGCTAACCTCAGCGTGATAGCTCTGCAACTAAGTCCTTGCACTAGGACATCTGCCGTGTTAACACCACGATAGGTAGGGAAGCTAGTCCTTGCTGATATATGATGCCTCTTTGCGTCCTTTATGGCGTACCCAGATGACCTCCCGTCGCTGGCCCAATGGCCAATGCCACGTCCCTCGCAAACATAGAAGCTTCCCTCCCTCGTCTAGCTGCTTCCAGTGTTTCCCCCTGTTTTTTGCTGCCTGTCCACCTATAGAACCACCTCACGCCGGTCAATTCCTCTCCAAACCCCTAGGGAGGTGGTTGAACCGAAAAAGTATAGAATTGATTCTAGTGGATTTGTTGATGTGGCAGTGGAAGGGTGTGATAGCTGAATCTGACAAAATAATTGACTACCATGTTGGCATACATTAGCATGGGGCCCACTTGCCAGCGTGCTGGACGGAGGAAGTAATGAAAGACAAAATGCTGAGTGGAAGGGTGCGAGTCGATTGGCTTACGTGTGATGACCACTAGAGCAATCCACTCAGACCGTACGTAAATAAATTCGTGCAAACAAGGCCGAATTTCATTACAATTACATCAAATAAGCGGTGCTGGTCTGGGGCTAAAGGTAGAATTAATATACCTAATCCAAATAGTCGCTAGCCGATATCTTTATCTTCCTCATGTCGAGCTTCCCGATTACCGGGCTGTCGGCAGCCTTGGAGGTATATGCTTGAGCGGAAAGGGCGGTTCGCTTCCCTATCGCTCATCAGAGTGGAATCCATGACTGATGCTTTAGCCGATGGGGAAGGGGGTAGCTCCACTTTCGTGAGCACATGCGGGGTCGACGATGGTTTGTGTTGAAGAAGAATCGTGCAAGACCGCGAATGTTTACGATGGCGTCGCCTTGGCGGTGGCCTTCATGGGATACAAGCAGTAGTGGCCTCCCGTGTTCTACTTCTGCTCGATGATGACGGCGGGCATGAATGTGCTGGCAGTAACCTCATCGACATCCGTGCAGCTGGCTTCTTTCTCTGCTTGCATGACTATGCACGCGTCGACGGCGGATGGCGCGGTCACAGGCACTGGAGTCGCGGTACAACGCGACATCCTCGATGACAACTATGATCCATGCCGATGTGCTCCCCTCCATGCCGTTGTGGAGCAACTCCCCACTCCTCCTCGAACTGGATTGGAGCGGCCAGTTATAGAACAATGCGCTAGCTTAGGGCGGCAACTGGCTCTGTCGGGCTAGGCGAGGGAGGTGGAGTAGCAAGCTATCTCGGTCGTGACCGCTGGGCTCAGCGGGCCACCCAGCCGGCTTTTATGCCTGAGAAATGCTCTTCATGCTCGTCGGATGCCCATCAAAAGAGTGGAGAATAGGGTGGATGACCGAGGAGCTTGGCCGGCGCCCCGCTCCTGAACGGAAGTGTGGCCGAAGTAGGTTTCTTGGATTCCATGTGGGTTTAATATTGGTGTGTGAATGCGGTGAGGAGGCTCATTCAGCCGGGCGTGCAACGGGCGGCGCCCTCGGCCAGTGCGCCGCTTCAATGGCGGACGCAGTGAGAGGTCATGTCTGCCCTGTTCCGCCTTGACCATGGACCTTAGTACACTAATTTCTTGATTCATAGGATTGAATCCTATAGGAATTTTTTACTATGGAATCACGTGTACTACTACTGCATTTCATTGGAAATCTAGCATCCACTCCAACTTTTTTTCACTTCCTTTTGTTTTTCCAGTGTCATCAAACTCTCAATGCTAATCCTGTGGGATTCAAGTGGACATGCCACTTGAATCCTTTATTTTTCCTATTCCTGTGTTGTAAGAATCCTAGTACGAATCAAAAAAAGAAATAGAGGGAGTAATTGCTCCAAATGATGTGCCACAAGAATAGAGCTAGCACCCGACTATACTACTGACCAGGTGACCTTTCGCTTGGCTCTTTGCCTCTTCCGGAAGTCGAACAATGATGATGGTATTACAGTATAACTTCATAATTCTGGCAATCTGACACCGAATGAACTGTTGCACACCTTGATAACCCACCAGTATAGGGGATCACAACAGTTTTCGAAGGTAAAGTATTCAACCCAAATTTATAGATTCGACACAAGGGGAGCCAAAGAATATTTGCAAGTATTAGCAACTGAGTTGTCAATTTAGCCACACCTAGAGATTAATTCTCTGCTGGAAAGTGATTAGTAGCACAGTAATATGATAGTTTTGATAGTTGTGGTAACAACAAGGGCAACGGTAACAGTGATAGCAATGATTATGTTGCAGTTGTAACGATAACGACAACAATAGTAACTTAGCAAGAACAATATGTAGGAAATTCGCAGGCATTGGATCGATGATTTGTTGGATGATATTCATCATATAACAGTCATAACCTAGGGAGATACAAAACTAGCTCCGGTTCATAAATATAATGTAGGCATGCATTCCGTAAATAGTCATACATGCTTATGGAAAGAACTTGTATGACATCTTTTGTCCTACCCTCCCGTGGCAGGGGGTCCATAAGGAAACTAAGGGATATTAAGGCCTCCTTTTAATAGAGAACATGAACGAAGCATTAACACACAGTGAATACATGAACTCCTCAAACTACGGTCATCAACGGGAAGTATCCCCACTATTGTCACTCCGAGGTTTACGGATCATAACATGTAGTAGGTGAATATGACTTGCAAGATCAGATCTAGAACATAGATATAATGGTGAAAACATAAACGGTTCAGATCTGAGTTCATGGCATCCGGGCCCAAAGTGACAAGCATTAAGCATGGCAAAGTCATAAAAACATCAATCTCATAACATAATGGATACTAGGGATCAAGCCCTAACATAACTAACTCGATTACATGATGAATCTCATCCAACTCCTCACTGACCAGCGAGCCTACGAAGGAATTACTCACTCCCAGTGGACAACATCATGGAATTGGTAATGAAGGAGGGTTGGTGATGACAAAGATCGAAGACCCCCCTCCCCGGAGCCCCAAATGGACTCCAGATCTGGCCTCCTTATGAAGAATAGGACGTGGTGGCGTCTCCGTATTGCGAAATGAGATAATTCTTCCTCCTTGTTTTTTTCTGAAAAATAGGTATTTATGGAGTTGAACTCAGGGTCTGCGGGGCCCCCAGGTGGGCAGAACCCACCTAGGCACGCCTAGAGGGTAGCGTGCCCTAGTGGTATGTGCTCACCCAGGAGCCACCCTCCGGTGGTTCTTGGCTCCAATATTTTTCTTTTATTCTGAAATAATTCTCGAAAAAGTTTCGTTCCATTCTGGGAACTTTTATTTCTGCACAAAAACAACTCCATGGTAGTTTTGCTAAAAACAGCGTCAGTCCGGGTTAGTTTCATTCTAATCATGCAAATTAGAGTCCAAAACAAGAGGAAAAGTAATAGGAAAAGTAGATACGATGGAGACATATCAACTCCCCCAAGTTTAAACCTTTGCTCGTCCCCAAGCAATTCAGTTGACAAACTAAAAGTAAAAAATAAAAACTTTTAGGAACTCTTTTGCTCTTGTTTACATAAATAAGCTTAAGTAGCACCCAGGTTTTCAGCAAAGATCATGACTAACCATATAAACAATAACTCTTAGAAATTATATTAACTCTTTTCAATAGCATAAACAACTAGAGAGTAATAATAAGATATCTCCAATGACAACACTTTGTCAAAACGACCATGATATGATATGACAACAATGGTATCTCGCTAGCCCTTTCTGAGACCACAAAACATAAATGCAGAGCACCTCCAAAGTTCCAGCAGCGACTAAACATTGTAATTCATGGTAGAAATTATTCATTCATGCCGACACCCAACATTAACTATACACAATGCATGAGTATGACAACAGTGCTCTCAGATCTGGCGCTTATTTGAGAAGGTGATGACTCAACATGAAAGTACATAGATAGACCCTTCGCACAGGGAAGCAATGATTTGCAGTGGTGCCCGAGCTCAAAATTTTAAAATAGAGATAAATGTAATTTTCAGAAATGCACCCTTCATGTTTACGTCACAACCAAAAGTTATCATTATCTTCCATGCTAAACTCATTAGTGGCGGCTCCCATGTGATAAAGTAAAGGTTTTTGAGTTCGGGACTGGGAATCCCTATTACCGGCCCTCTCATGCAAGGACGAGTGAATAAACACTCATCATGAGAATAACCCACTTAGCATGGAAGATACTGACCACCCCCTGTCGCTGAATGAACAATCCAGGCACACTAAAACGGATGTTTATTTGAAAAAAATTAGAGGTGGCACATGCAAATTTACTTAGGACGGCAGGGTAATACGGCATATAGGTAGATATGGTGGACTCATATTAAATAACTTTGGTTTTAGGATTTTGATGCACAAGCAGCGAAAACAGTCATGAACATGCATTATGAATAATGAACATTGAATACTAGCACGGGTAGGATATGAACACCATGAACATAAATATCATAGAGGCTATGTTGGTTTTGATTCAACTACATGCATGAACATGTGCCAAGTCAAGCCACTTGAAACATTCAGAGGAGGATATCATATCATCATACCATGTCAGACTCATTTTAATGCAATGTTGACCTCCAAGATAAGTCATTATCCACTCCTAGCTAATTAAGCATGGCATGAGAAACTATAATCTGTAATTATCATTGCTATCGATGTTCTGGGAACCAGGGTACCCAGACTTGCCTGCCTGCGGCCTAGTATGACCCATCTTTAGCATCGACAAGACAAGACCCTCGCGAGGGGCCAAGCCTCGCGAGGTGGATGACGCTAAGACCTCCAAAGGAAGCGGCCTCCTTAGGCAGCCTCTAGAGGAGCGGAGTTTCCTATGCAGGCACCCACCTCGTGAGGGTTAAGTGACGCAAGCCATGATGACCAAGGCCAGGCGGGCGCCAGCGGGCGCAGAGTAGCAGGTTTCCACTTTGGTGCTAAGAAGGCAAGCGCAGTCGCAAAGTCCCGAGGAATCAGCCAAAGGTTTACATTCCGGTGCAATAAGACCAAGGTCGCCAGGACGGCGGGACAGATGTCATCGCCTAGCCCACCACAGCGTCATGACCAAAAGCTTTGCAGGCGAAGACCACCTTTCGTCAGGATAAGATGTACTTCTTGTCCCCTTTCATATTGGCCATTGTGGAATCCCTTCCCGCTTTCATTTTCGGGGAGAGGACCAGGGCCACTATAAATACAACCTAGCCACTACCGTAGAAGGGGACCGGATCTAAGGAAGAGAGAAAGTAGCCACTCACCAAGAACAGACCTCCTAAGGTTGTTCTTCCCCTTGTACTAGTTCATCCACAGCCCTCTGTGAGGCTAATCCACCACAAAGAAGGAGTAGGGTCTTACACCGCAAGGAGGCCTGAACCTGGGTAAACTATTGTGTCCCTTGTATTTCTTATTCATCGAGCTAGGCCGTGAGGTCGACAACATAGTAGGTGACAGAGGTTGAGTTCTTCGCACATGCCCCACAGTTCGAACCTTCTTGGGTCAGCGGAGCCCTGAATCCAACAATTGGCACGCCGAGTAGGGGTGTGTCGAAGGATCCTCTCCACCGTGCGCTCCATCACCAACATGGCGGGAGATCCACGAGCTCACGTCGAGCACTGGGCCGCTCCGCCCAAGAACCTTCCCACTTCGCGTTCCTTTCGGCCCGAACAGTGGCCAGTGTCGTCGGTCGTCGGCGGCATGGACCACCCTCGCCCTCTCCTGCACTGCATCATAACCGCGCCACCCCACGGTCTTCGGGCTACGCCGCAGCGTCAACGCTATACACTTACCGGGAGCAGGCGAACACTTGAGCCGTGCTCATCATGGCGTAGGAGCTGTTGCGATGCAGGATGACAGAGGGCGGCCATGACGCCTTGCTGGAGCAGGTCGTCGAGCTGCTCGATGCAGCCTGCGATGGCACAACGCCTTTCTGCATGTTGCCTACATCACAAGTGCTGCCGGGGGCACGCGCCGGCTACTGCCACACCCGTACGCTCTCCCTCAGGGGGCAAAGGAAACCCGCGGCTCCAACCTAGCCCACGACACAGCTTACCTAGTCAAGGATGGGTCGCCCAAGGCACGGCAGGGCCGAGCGGCTCTCCCTGGGGCCATGCCAGAACGCCACCCTATGGTCGTCGCGACCTGGCGCCAAAGGTGGCAAATAATGGGGCGCGGGGGCTAGGCTCCAACTCAGGGGCGGCGGCTTCACGCACCCCCGTACACCCACTGAGGGGGCGGCTATATGCGCCAAGAATAAGCCCCTGCCCGCCCCCTTGCCGGTATGGGCATCGGGACCGTACGAGATCGAGGCTCCTCGCGAGCTACCCCGGAGCTTTAGTGGCGCCTTCGACAACAATAGCCACCGGGTACAACCAATATATCTGGGGCACGATTATGCTAACCATGGACCGCAGGTGAACAAAGCCGCGACAACGATCATGAACCTTAAGACCATGGCCCCATCGCACGCGGGCGGGATGCACTTGGGGTCGCATAGGGGGAGCCCGGCGCCAGGGCCTCCCCCGTGCCACGTGGCTCAAGGGGCCACCACAACAGTGGCGCATGCTACCCAGAGGTGCGTCCTCCGCCGGGGAAGGCACCGGTGAGCCCTTTGAGGTAGTCATGGATTGAGGGGTCCTCAGGTGGCAGGATTACTCATTATGGTTGAGACTGGTGGACTGTGAAGATCACCATAGAAGATTATCTCTCGTATCCGGATATGACTCCTATATGTATAGAATGTCAAGTTTAAATTCCGGGTGTAATGTTTCGTTCCTCTTCAAGATGATTGTACAACCCTAGGTCCCTCCGATGGATATATAAACCAGAGGGTGTAGTCCATGGGGGCAGAATCACAATTACATAGGCTGGTTTAGCCATTACGATCTCGAGGTAGATCAACTCTTGTAACCCTGTATTCATCAAGATCAATCAAGTAGGAAGTAGGGTATTACCTTGATAGAGAGGGCCTGAACCTGGGTAAACATCGTGTCCCCAGTCCCTTGTTACCATCGATCCTTAGATAGTGTCACACCCTGATTTTTATGCCACATTGCTTAAGCTAATAGTCATGCTAAAAATGTGGTTTGGCAAATTTTTTTGAGTGATTTGACTTTGCTTGATTGACTTTCTGTTTGCTGCTTGCTAGTGCTCTAAAAATCAAATAAATCCTCCAACTCTTATACTTCATCTCCTTGATCCAAAACCTTTCCTCAATGATCATGCCATGTGTATAGAACAGTATAGAATTTTCTTATAACAATATTTTGGCCAAATAGTATTTTCTAAAATTAGTTTTCCAAAAACCCCTGAATTGAGGTTTGCACTACAAGTACCTTATTTAGGGTGTGAAAAATATTTCAAAAAGTATATTTGAATCCTATTAGGTATAGGACTCCCAGAAACCACAAAATTATAATTTTAAAAGTTATT
The DNA here is from genome assembly GCA_902687465.1 of Secale cereale. Classification (NCBI taxonomy): domain Eukaryota; kingdom Viridiplantae; phylum Streptophyta; class Magnoliopsida; order Poales; family Poaceae; genus Secale; species Secale cereale. Next base: position 130,969,239 of record LR738713.1, on the reverse strand, counting down.
TCTATATTTTATTTAAAAGGTTTTTCTTAAGGCCAGAAATGGTCTTTAATAGGGAAAAATTATTTAGTTATTTCAAAAATATTTGCCGAAATTCAGGGAGACTCATAGGACATATATTGTCCATATATAAGAGTTTCAACACATGGTCATGTTCAAAATATTGGACAAATCCTCCCAAAACCCTTTCCGGATATTTCAAGCTTTTGAAATATTTACAAAGAAAATATTCTCCAAAAATTCCAAGGAAATTCTATCATGTCAAGAGTGACATATTTGATGATCTTGCATAGCCTCATGCCTTGAAGATCAAGGAATCATCATCTAATCCCCTCAAAACCATTTCTGCCCATTTTGAAGTTTGAGCAACTTTACATTGCCAAACTTGTCCAAATGCTCTCAAACTTGGTGCACATGCTAAAATGATGTAATTATGCATCTTTGCCAAATGGCACAAGTTTTGGAGAAGCATAACTTGATCTAAGTGCCCCAAAACCATTTCTGTTCAAATTCAAATTTGAACAACTTTACATTACCAACTTTTTACCTGGGGCTTCAAACTTTGTGGGCATGATCATAACCCCAAATGATGATACTACACCAAGTGGTGCATCAAGGGGAGATAATTAGCTTAACTCAAACATGGTGAAACCATTTCTGTTGATTTCTAGGGTTCACCAAAGTTACATTGGCAACTTTGCCCAAATGAGCTCAAATTTGGTGGAAGGGCCTAAATGTATGTGACATTTAATCCTGTTAAGTGTCATAGCTAGTGGAGATCATTTGCTTGCCCAGAACATGATCAAACACCTTCTGCCAATTTACCAAAACCATTGTTTTGACCCCTTTTACTATTCCCCTCTACCTCAATTTCTTACCACAGGTAAACCTGATCATCCTCTACCTCCTGTAACTTCCCCATGTCCCCAGCTCAATGATTGAGGGGTGAAAACCCCATTTTTACTCTCCTCGACAGCAGCAGTCTCCTTTTTCCTCACCTCCCTCCTCATTCCAGTGGCTCCCCAGGGCATCCAAGACCATCACGCATTTGTTTACTACTCCCTCGACCCCCTAGACAACATTGGGCAAGATGGACACGACCAGAGCGGCGAGAACACAGCCGTGCCAGCCATATCGGCGCTCTGGAGCGCGCTATAGTGCGTTCCTGCACTGTAGCCGCGTCCTGCCCGAGGCACCCGACAGCCTCGGGCCTCGGGATCGTGTCTCCCGAGGTGCCCTCGACGTCCGCGACCTGCAGGCCTGTCGGCCCTATCCTCCCTTTCCCTCCTTCTCCCTTCGCAAGCTCGCCCGAGCGCATCCATGGACGTCGCTCACGGTGCACCGCGGCCGCACCTATTTAAGCCACCCCGACCCTCTCTCTCGTCTTGGTTAGATCCTCCTCTCTCCCGCGAACCCCCTGGACCTACCCACTCTCCTCCTGGTGCTCTCCTTCCCTCTCCAAGGCCGGAGCCGAGCCGTCGGCCGCCGCCCGAATTTGGGCACCTCAGGCCCTTTCTCCTCCACCTAGCCGCTCCAACACCCTCTTAGCACCGACCCAAACTCACCCCATGCTCTAGTTCCTCCTTCCCCCGCCTCTTCCTCGCTGTGCCAAACCACACCGACGGCCTCCTCCACGGCCATCCAAGCCATCACCATTTCCGCCCTCCCCGGCGTGCGTGAAGCACGTGGATGGGTGCGGCGTGACCTCCTGAGCACGCCGGTGGGCGGAGCGTCGCCGGAGACGCTCTGTAGCCCCGGCAATCACCGACGGGAGCCGCTCGTCCCCATGGTCGAAGCACACGGCGGGAGGTTGAAGATGGCCTAAGCGCTGGGCCCCGCGCATCAGCGACCTAGTGGCTGGGCCCCGTCGTTTAAGTGGAGACGGCTTCGGCCGAAACCTCCTAGCCGCCGCAAAGGCGTAATCCCCCGCGGGCGCCTTCGACGTGGCCCTTCCCGCACGCAGTTGAGCTACTGGGACGGCCCAGTAGCTATCCCTCGCCCGACGCGTGTTTTAGGTATAACCTGAGTATTTCTTTCCTTTTTATTTTTCTATAAATTTGTAAAATGCTTAAACAAATCATTTGAACTCCAAATTTGGTGATTCAAACTTTGAGTGACTCCATAAATCATGCTCTATCACATGGTGCAACATGCACATTTTTCCAGGAACTTTTCCTTCACAAATAATTATCAAATGCCATTATTCCATTTTTTGTGATGAACTTTAGAAAATCACAGAGGGCTCAAATTTGATCCAAATGGAGTGGTTCAAATTCCTAGGTGCTTGTCATATCCAAACTTAGTTTTGGAACATTTTTATTAATACTTTCTGTACCCCACCAAATAATGAGCCATTTCTTCATATTTATCAACTTTGCAAAATCCTAGGAAATTCATTTGAATTCCAAATCTAGTGAAACCAACTCCTAGATGCTTCTAAAATCATGACTTGTTGATGGGTGCCTCTGCTCATCATTCAAGAATATATTTCTGTACACTTCTTTCAAATCCATAAACCCCTTGATTCCATCATATTGGAATGTTCCAAATCATCCATTGACCCAATACCTATGAAACCACCTTGGTCATTTCTCATATGACCAGAGGTATCCTAGAAAAGTCCAACTCCTATTTTTAGAGCACTTTTATTTTTGCTTTGATTGTGTTGCTTATTATGATTGTTTCCATCGTTAGTTGACGAAATAAGCGGAGTACTCGGAGTTGGACCAGAAGGTTTGAAGACTCGGAAGGACAAGGCAAGCAGCCCTTTGACCATGTTCGAGAAACCTTTTTATGCAAGTCTCATAGCACCTTATTATCAATGCATCGGAATCATGTAGAGGTGGCGACCACTTTGGTTGGTGCCTTTGTTACTTTACTGTTGAAACTTGCATCAGATATGACCCTACCTTCCTATGAGGGTTATGTCGGTGGGAGTAGCTAGGTTGCTATAATAGTGGCTACGCAAATGGGACGGGTATATGCATGGTGACGGAGGCAGAATACTTTCAAAAGACTTTTCGAAAACCCCGTTGGGTGCCATTTATGCCCGATGGAGATAGCGAGATGGGTAACCACTTGATGACGAAGTGGTGTACCAAGACAAGTGTGTGTGATGTTTTTCAAACGGATTGGTTTAAGTTGCGACCGTTATTCCGACCAAACATGCGCAACCACTCTACCCTTATATGGGAAAGGGCATTATTGATTACCTAGGTCGATACTAGCATGGTGCCCGCATTACTAGTGACGGGGGTGACATGAGGTCACTCTCGGGACGGGGTCGTGCTTGGATAGGCGGCCATGACTGTTTTCACAGGGCACCGGACACACCGTTGGTACCCCATGTCAGTGGTATGTGATGAATATGGGAGCAAGTCTCCACAATTTTAAGATGTGAAATGTTGGACGGGGCTGTTACCAATCGAGTGGACTCTGTGTTAGTGTCGTTTAGGGAAAGGTAGTGATCGGGTGCTTACCCCGGGTACTTGAGGTACCGCGGGTCGTGGATGTCACGGAAGTTCCCCGGATCTAGTGGATAAAGTGTGCAACCTCTGCAGAGTGTAAAACTATTCGAATAGCCGTGTCCATTGTCAAGGACAGTTGGGTAACCGCTCTTGGGCTACGTCCAATGTTTGCGAAACCTGGTGTGTGTGCATGTGAGGATAACAACTCGGTTCAGTGATATTGATGATGTGATTGTTGAGGAAGTCACAATGAGCTTGAGCATGAGTTGATTACAACTCTTTCTCGGTAACGATGTCTGTAACCTCCTGATACTTGTTGCAGACACATGCATATCCATGTTATTTGTTGATCATACTTTCATATGAAAAACTAGCTTTCCGCAAAACTGCCGATTAGCAGTAGAGCCTTGCATAATTATTCTGTCATCACACTTGGGTTGCTTGCGAGTACATTCAAAGTACTCATTGGCTTGCCACTGGTTATTTTATTGGCCAGGCAGGAGAGAACAGGATATGATGAAGATTCTTTGGTGACGAGCATGCGAGCTAGGACGCTTCCCAGTCAGAATGCCTGTAGGGTTAAGGCAGATGGCATGGGTCCAAGTTGTTATTGAAGATTTCCGCTGCGATGATATACTCAAGACTTGACCTTAATGGTCCTATTTATGTAATACGGTATGTATGGATGTAAGACTCTTGTTATTCAGCTTCTGTGTGTTCAGTGAGCATTGATCTCTGGGATCACTGTACACGTGCATTCGGTGATCACGACTTATGAGTCGGGGTCCCCATAGAGCTGGTGTCAGAGCCATCCTGACTGTAGGAAGCCTTAGTTAGCATGGTCGTTAGTTAGGGTAAAACTATTTTCCAAACTATTACTAGTTTTCAAAACTATCTATACTTCTCTTCCCTTCTCAGTTTTTCGAAAAACTAGGCCATACCTAATCTCTTCCCCCTTCAAAACTTTTAGTCGCTAGAACCCTTATGCCCCAGACCACTGGATTTTCTTTAATCCTCGTGGAGTGCACCTTGCCAAACACTCACCCATCACTTCTGAACACAAGATTGGCGACACCACGACAAGACGATACCAACAGAAAATCCATCCTCAAGAAATGAGGACATGAAGACCTAGAAGATGGTGACACCCTTGACAGAACCCCAAGATGATGCGACATTGGCATATGATGACCAGGGTATAGGTTATGCAAAATCATCATATGCATCGCTAATAGAGTAATCCTGTCACTACCGTTGCTGTATCGGCAACCACCGGTGGATGAGAACCTCGCCATTTGGTCCGCCTCACTATAGTGAGCAGGAAAACGGTTCTCTTAGTCCCCCGCTCTTGGTGTCGATGTTGTCATCAACGCAACCGACATGTTGAACCTCTACTATGCCTTGATTAATATCATTGCATAAAGGATTGCCTACCTGGTACCCTCGACATCCCAGAAAGCACAAGGGGTTGTCATGATTAAAGAGACAAGAAAAGACCAAGTCAACGCCAGCTACAAGGAGGCACCTTCACCACATCACCTCATCAGGCGAGAAGTTGTTGAAGATTCTTCAGGCTCAACCCGGATTGTTTGTCAAACGACTATAAGGGACATAGCAACACCGGAGGAAAACTCAGGAGACTGCACGAGGCACAAGCCACGACACTGAGTCCGAGAACCCCTAGGGTAGGATGAGTCGTGTACCCCCTATGCGCAGTAGAGTCCGTATGATGGTTCGAATAGAACCATGAATGTGTGTTGTTTGCTTTTATTTGTTTGTGTTTCGATATAAGTCGCACTTTTGCCCTAGGCAACAAGTGCATGGCTATATCACCTTCCTTGCCTTGTTTCTTTTGCTTGGGTCTTTTTGCACCTGTCCGTTTGCACCTGCACTATAGAACCCCCTGTAGGCATTTCCCTCCTCTACGCTACTTTTTCCATCTCTTCTCCCTCCCCAACTAAAGACCCGCAAGACAAGTTGCACCAAGGATTCTACCTCAGCAACCAACTGGCACTGAAGACTTCTGCTACAACCTCCGTGACCAAGTACAACCCCGTAGAATTATGTTTAACCCTCCAGACTAGCAACCCATTCCTAGACCCTTTGAGACTTCACGAGACACTCTAGCACGAACCCTTAACCATGCGCCTAACCTATAGTATTGTGAGAGAACCAGTTAAGCCTTTATAACCCTGCACAACACTGGGTTCGTAATTGAACTAGTGGACACAGTGAGTGAGCACATTTCTATCCTAATATAGCACAAGAACTGACGATGCCATAGATAGACCAATTTGAGGATATTAGACAGATGACTTGGTGTCTTTATATTAGTGACTTCGAGGAATTGTCTGAGACCTTGATGGATTGTGAGGTTTCATATTGGTGGGATCATGACTTTGGGGAAGCATGTAGGAATTCTCGTCGGGCATGAGATTTGGATTTGAGTAAGTGATTCTCATTGGGTATAGATGCTAGATATGTCTGCATGGTTCGGAGTAAATTGGATTCAGACCGATGATCCTGATCATGATACCATGCTTCTCGGTGGACAGTAAACGGGGAGATTAGATTATTTGTTAGAATTGATTTAGGGATCTATATAGTCGTGACCTTGGAGTTTACTTGACCCGGATGTTGGGAATTTGGTGGACTTACTATCGTAATGCATAGTCCTTCCGAGTATTTGGATATTATAGGGACTTGAGATCTTGTGGAACACCGTAGACATCGGATTGTAGAATTATTGGATTATGTGGTGATTGTTGGAAATTACCTGGCTATTGGAGTTGATCTATAGGAAGGAAACAAAATCTTGGAGTGGCATATGACGTGTTTCCTTAGAACAGAGATGCATTATCGTGAGCCTTGCAAGAATAGGTTGAGCGCTAGGATTGTGGTGTTTAATTCAAGCTTAGCAGCTTGTGTGACCTACCCATGGATTTTAGGGGTAGACATACATATGGATTTGGGGATCGTAGACAAGTAAAATTTTGTTAGACCGCCTGTTGAGAGTCATGAGGTTATGTATGGCATTAGTGGTGATTGAAGTTGGTCTATGCGAGAAGATGCTTTTTCGTTCGGAGTACTAGATAGAGCTAATGTCATCTCAGAACCCGTGCTTAAGGATAAGATGATAAACGTTCACTCACTCACTAGAATCCTTGAAACCCTTAAGCCCCACCAAGCCACAACCTGGTCAGATTCTGACCACGGGCCTTCGCTCTAAGTCAGGAAGACCTTGCAAATACTTAACGGAGACCACCACCAATACCCCAGCCTACCTTGCGTACCCCCATAGACCTCATGGAGTAATTGGACAAGTTGGGTAACATCATTAATTAATGGCCTACTTGTCTGCCCGAAGACAAAAGAAGAGGCGGACAGCTGGTTAGAAGACATTTGAAGACCGCCCTGTCAAGAAGGAAGAACTACACCGACCACCATCATCAAGAAATAAACTCCTGCATCCAAGACCGGGCGTATCTCCAAACCACTCCTCTCGAAGGAACCGTGCATTTCCGTGTCGAAGGAACGCTCACACCAAGATTTATCGACCTTTCTTCAAGGCCACTGCAAGACAGATAGTAGACGGCTCCTAGCTGGACTTACCACCTGAGTTACCCTTCGTGCACCAAATCTTCCACGAGTCACCACTCTGGAAGTACTTCTTACTTCCTAACTAGCCCGGTCCCCGCAAGGACATCACCGAGCCTTTGACATCTAACCCAACCTAACCTATGCAAGAGACCCCTCAGCAACCTGCATCAAAGAGGGTAACAAGCAAGAAGCCACACCATCAAGTACTTCAAGATTCCATGGAGCACCACCCGGAAGCAGAACCAGCAAGAAGAAGTGAAGACTACCCCATATCCAACACTACGTATTTCCTTTCCACGCATAGTCTGGGAATCTCGGGGACGAGATTCTTGTAAGGGGGGTAGGTTTGTCACACCCTGATTTTTATGCCACATTGCTTAAGCTAATAGTCATGCTAAAAATGTGGTTTGGCAAAAAAAATTGAGTGATTTGACTTTGCTTGATTGACTTTCTGTTTGCTGCTTGCTAGTGCTCTAAAAATCAAATAAATCCTCCAACTCTTATACTTCATCTCCTTGATCCAAAACCTTTCCTCAATGATCATGTCATGTGTATAGAACAGTATAGAATTTTCTTATAAAAATATTTTGGCCAAATAGTATTTTCTAAAATTAGTTTTCCAAAAACCCCTGAATTGAGGTTTGCACTACAAGTACATTATTTAGGGTGTGAAAAATCTTTCAAAAAGTATATTTGAATCCTATTAGGTATAGGACTCCCAGAAACCACAAAATTATAATTTTAAAAGTTATTTTTATATTTTATTTAAAAGCTTTTTCTTAAGGCCAGAAATGGTCTTTAATAGGGAAAAATTATTTAATTATTTCAAAAATATTTGTCAAACTTCAGGGAGACTCGTAGGACATATATTGTCCATATATAAGAGTTTCAACACATGGTCAGGTTCAAAATATTGGACAAATCCTCCCAAAACCCTTTCTGGATATTTCAAGCTTTTGAAATATTTACAAAGAAAATATTCTCCAAAAATTCCAGGGAAATTCTATCATGTCAAGAGTGACATATTTGATGATCTTGCAAAGCCTCATGCCTTGAAGATCAAGGAATCATCATCTAATCCCCTCAAAACCATTTCTGTCCATTTTGAAGTTTGAGCAACTTTACATTGCCAAACTTGTCCAAATGCTCCAAACTTGGTGCACATGCTAAAATGATGTAATTATGCATCTATGCCAAATGGCACAAGTTTTGGAGAACCATAACTTGATCTAAGTGCCCCAAAACCATTTCTGTTCAAATTCAAATTTGAACAACTTTACATTACCAACTTTTTACCTAGGGCTTCAAACTTTGTGGGCATGATCATAACCCCAAATGATGATACTACACCAAGTGGTCCATCAAGGGGAGATGATTAGCTTAACTCAAACATGGTGAAACCATTTCTGTTGATTTCTAGGGTTCACCAAAGTTACATTGGCAACTTTGCCCGAATGAACTCAAATTTGGTGGAAGGGCCTAAATGTATGTGTCATTTAATCCTGTTAAGTGTCATAGCCAGTGGAGATCATTTGCTTGCCCAAAACATGATCAAACACCTTCTGCCAATTTACCAAAACCATTGTTTTGACCCCTTTTACTATTCCCCTCTACCTCAATTTCTTACCACAGTAAACCTGATCATCCTCTACCTCCTGTAACTTCCCCATGTCCCCAGCTCAATGATTGAGGGGTGAAAACCCCATTTTTGCTCTCCTGGACAGCATCATTCTCCTTCTTCCTCACCTTCCTCCTCATTCCAGTGGCTCCCTAGGGCATCCAAGACCATCACGCATTTGTTTACTACTCCCTCGACCCCCTAGACAACATTGGGCAAGATGGACACGACCAGAGCGGCGAGGACACGGCCGTGCCAGCCATACGGGCGCTCTGGAGCGCGCTACAGTGCGTTCCCGCACTGTAGCCACGTCCTGCCCGAGGCACCCGACAGCCTGGGGCATCGGGATCGTGTCTCCCGAGGTGCCCTCGATGTCCGCGACCTGCAGGCCTGTCGGCCCTATCCTCCCCTGCCCTCCTTCTCCCTCTGCAAGCTCGCCCGAGCGCGTCCATGGACGTCGCTCATGGTGCACCGCGGCAGCACCTATTTAAGCCACCCCTGACCCCCTCTCTCGTCTTGGTTAGATCCTCCTCTCTCCCGCGACCCCCCTAGACCTACCCACTCTCCTCCTGGTGCTCTCCTTCCCTCTCCAAGGCCGGAGCCGAGCCGTCGGCCGCCGCCCGAATTCGGGCACCTCAGGCTCTTTCTCCTCCACGTAGCCGCTCCAACACCCTCTCAGCACCGACCCAGACTCACCCCATGCTCCAGTTCCTCCTTCCCCCGCCTCTTCCTCGCTGTGTCAAACCACACCGACGGCCTCCTCCGCGGCCATCCAAGCCATCTCCATTTCCGACCTCCCCGGCGTGCGTGAAGCACGTGGATGGGTGCGGCCTGACCTACTGAGCACGCCAGTGGGCGGAGCGTCGCCGGAGACGCTCTGTAGCCCCGGCAATCACCGACGGGAGCCACTCGTCCCCACGGCCGGAGCACACGGCGGGAGGTTGAAGATGGCCAGAGCGTTGGGCCCCGCGCGTCAGCGACCTAGTGGCTGGGCCCCGTCGTTTAAGTGGAGACGGCTTCGGCCGAAACCGCCTAGCCGCCGCAAAGGCGTAATCCCCCGCGGGCGCCTTCGACGTGGCCCTTCCCGCACGCAGCTGAGCTACTGGGCCGACCCAGTAGCTATCCCTCGCCCGACGCGTGTTTTAGGTATAACCTGAGTATTTCTTTCCTTTTTCTTTTTCTGTAAATTTGTAAAATGCTTAAACAATTCATTTGAACTCCAAATTTGGTGATTCAAACTTCCAGTGACTCCATAAATCATGCTCTATCACATGGTGCAACATGCACATTTTTCCAGGAACTTTTCCTTCACAAATAATTATCAAATGCCATTATTCCATTTTCTGTGATGAACTTTAGAAAATCACAGAGGGCTCAAATTTGATCCAAATGTAGTGATTCAAATTCCTTGGTGCTTGTCATATCCAAACTTAGTTGTGGAACATTTTTATTAATACTTTCTGTACCCCACCAAATAATGAGCCATTTCTTCATATTTATCAACTTTGCAAAATCCTAGGAAATTCATTTGAATTCCAAATCCAGTGAAACCAACTCCTAGATGCTTCTAAAATCATGACTTGTTGATGGGTGCCTCTGCTCATCATTCAAGAATATATTTCTGTACACTTTTTTCAAATCCATAAACCCCTTGATTCCATCATATTGGAATGTTCCAAATCATCCATTGACCCAATACCTATGAAACCACCTTGGTCATTTCTCATATGACCAGAGGTATCCTAGAAAAGTCCAACTCCTATTTTTAGAGCACTTTTATTTTTGCTTTGATTGTGTTGCTTATTATGATTGTTTCCATCGTTAGTTGACGAAATAAGCGGAGTACTCGGAGTTGGACCAGAAGGTTTGAAGACTCGGAAGGACAAGGCAAGCAGCCCTTTGACCATGTTCGAGAAACCTTTTTATGCAAGTCTAATAGCACCTTATTATCAATGCATCGGAATCATGTAGAGGTGGCGACTACTTTGGTTGGTGCCTTTGTTACTTTACTGTTGAAACTTGCATCAGACATGACCCTACCTTCCTATGAGGGTTATGTGGGTGGGAGTAGCTAGGTTGCTATAATAGTGGCTACGCAAATGGGACGGGTATATGCATGGTGACGGAGGCAGAATACTTTCAAAAGACTTTTCGAAAACCCCGTCGGGTGCCATTTATGCCCGAGGGGTGATGGCGAGATGGGTAACCACTTGATGATGAAGTGGTGTACCGAGACAAGTGTGTGTGATGTTTTTCAAGCGGATTGGTTTAAGTTGCGACCGTTATTCCAACCAAACATGCACAACCACTCTACCCTTATATGGTAAAGGGCATTATTGATTACCTAGGTCGATACTAGCATGGTGCCCGCATTGCTAGTGACGGGGGTGACATGAGGTCACTCTCGGGACGGGGTCGTGCTTGGGTAGGCGGCCATGATTGTTTTCACAGGGCACCGGACACACCGTTGGTACCCCGTGTTAGTGGTATGTGAGGAATATGGGAGCAAGTATCCACAGTTTTAAGATGTGAAATGTTGGCACGGGGCTGTTACCAATCGAGTGGACTCTGTGTTAGTGTCGTCTAGGGAAAGGTAGTGATCGGGTGCTTACCCCGGGTACTTGAGGTACCGCGGGTCGTGGATGTCACAGAAGTTCCCCGTATCTAGTGGGTAAAGTGTGCAACCTCTGCAGAGTGTAAAACTATTCGAATAGCCATGTCCACGGTCAAGGACAGTTGGGTAACCGCTCTTGGGCTACGTCCAATGTTTGCGAAACCTGGTGTGTGTGCGTGTGAGGATAACAACTCGGTTCGGTGATATTGATGATGTGATTTTTGAGGAAGTCACAATGGGCTTGAGCATGAGTTGATTACAACTCTTTCTTGGTAACGATGTCTGTAACCTCCTGATACTTGTTGCAGACACATGCATGTCCATGTTATTTGTTGATCATACTTGCATATGAAAAACTAGCTTTCCGCAAAACTGCCGATTAGCAGTAGAGCCTTGCATAATTATTCTTTCATCACACTTGGGTTGCTTGCGAGTACATTCAAAGTACTCATTGGCTTGCCACTGGTTATTTTATTGGCAAGGCAGGAGAGTACAGGATATGATGAAGATTCTTTGGTGACGAGCATGCGAGCTAGGACGCTTGCCAGTCAGAATGCCTGTAGGGTTAAGGCAGATGGCATGGGTCCAAGTTGTTATTGAAGATTTCCGCTGTGATGATATACTCAAGACTTGACCTTAATGGTCCTATTTGTGTAATACGGTATGTATGGATGTAAGACTCTTGTTATTCAGCTTCTGTGTGTTCAGTGAGCATTGATCTCAGGGATCACTGTACACGTGCATTCGGTGATCACGACTTATGAGTCGGGGTCCCCACAGATAGACAATTCGGGACCCCCTACCCGAGATCCACCGATTTTGACACTAACATTGGTGATTTCATTGAGAGTTTCGCTGTGTCGTCAATAGAAGGATTGATGGCTCGTTTTCTCATTGGCAATGGCGCCACCCCCGGGGAGATTTTCCTCCTCGGCTAGCTCTTCGTGTTTGGCGGCTTTGTGCTACGCGCCAACTGGGATGGCCACCTTGTGTAGGTTGACAGCTACGCCCCTGGTCATCAGATCAGGTTTGGAAGTTTGAATTACGTCGCCGACATCCAAGGAGATTTGATCTTCGAAGGATTCACGCCCTCGGTTGTCGCTCCTGTCATACAAGATGAAGACATGTCAGATCTACCATTAGATCCCGTCAATGGGTCAACATCCGTGTCCGCTCCGTCCCTAGATCTGGAGCAGATCACCTCGTCTGAAGACGGGAGGATAAACCCCGCCGGACTCTCCCCCTCCATGGAACTTTTAGATGGAGGCTCAACAGCGATCGTGCCGCTCACAGAACCATAATAGAACGAGACTCCCCGCCGCTGGGAAACTGGACTCGCTTCCACTTGCGAGCTCCGAACTCTTGGGATCCGCACTCTCCGGGCTCGACCAAGTGGTCATCACTGAACCCAGCTCCACAGCCTTCAAACTCCTATCCAGCTCTCGCACTTAAACGAGGTGCTGGACTGCAATCTCTCGCCATTACGGAGGATCCGCCACCGAACTGTGCCTAGTTAAAACTAGGGGCTGAAATCAGGGAATTTTGCTTCTCACCCACCACCCACTTGGTAGCCACGGTTGAATACTTAACTGACGTACTAGACTACGCTTCTGAAGACTTCTATGGCATGTACCACGACGTCGAAGCTGATCTAGGTCAAAATCCGCACATCACTAAGCGATCGACGGCTACTTCTACCTATGATGTATACATGGTGGACACACCCAAGGAGAAGGACGATGACGGTGATAACGATCCAGAGCAGGATAAGCTCGTTGATGAACCTCCTAAGCGCCAGCGCCAGCGGCGCCGCTCACGATCGCATCGAGAAAGGGAAAGTAATACCGGCACCGGAGACAACGAAGCTCTAGAGGACGCCGAAGACCTCGCAGAGCCAGCATTAGAGCAAGATGAGCAGGAAGAAGGCCAATGTAGTCCCGAGCAACTCACTAATCACAATGATTCCGAAGACAGTAACTACCTACCTGTCTCCCAAGAGGATTTCAGCCTGGGAGATGAGGAATTCATCGTCCCAAAGGAACTCCTCGAACAAGAACGCTTTCAGTGATGGCTTATTGCCACAACAAGGAGCCTAAAAAAGCAGCAGCGGCGGCTTAAAGTTGAAAAGGATATGCTCAACGACAGATGGAACAAAGTGCTAGATGCTGAAGAGAGATACGAGCGTGAGCGCTAAACAAAGAGCTATCCGAAGCGTAAGTTGCTGCCAATGACGAGGCCCTTGCACCAATTCCGTCGAGGCACGATCATGCCGATCAACCGGACTGACCACCTCGTGGACGGGACAAAGCGGCTAGCAATGCCGTATACTAGCTTGCACCTCCCCACCGTAAAGGAAAGGATACAGCGGCCCAGGGCCATAACTATGATCTATGTCAGGACCTGAATAAAAAAAGCTAGTCAGGCCAGATCGATCTACGGATCAAGAGAACGTGCTCCCACACAGGATGATGGCTATCAAGCCAAGCACACCGGATACAATCAAGTTCAGAGTTAACACCGAACACAGATGCCGTCTGAACTACATCGCGATGTTGCACGATACAGGGGTGCTGCGCACCCTTTGTGCATTACCGATGAGGTGATGGATCGCCAATTTCTGGAAGGGTTTAAACCCTTAAACATCGAGGTATATGACGGAACAACGGATCCTGCTGTATGGATTGAAGGCTTTATTGTTCACATCCACATGGCTTATGGAGATGACCTCCAAGCCATCAAATACTTAACTCTAAAGCTGAAAGGGCCAACTTGGCACTGGTTGAACAGCCTCCCAGAGAACTCCATTGGACACTGGGAAGATCTAGATGACGCTTTCCGGGCTAACTTTCAGGGGACTTATGTTCGGCCACCGGATGCTGATTATTTAAGTCACATAATCTAGCAACCCGGGGAGTCAGGCCGGAAGCTTTGGAATTGGTTCTTAACTAAAAAGAATGAAATCATCGACTGTCCCGACACCGAAGCCTTAGTGGCATTCAAACACAGCGTCCTAGACGAATGGCCCACAAGACACCTCATCTAGGAGAAGCCAAAGACAATGGTAGCTCTTACTACACTCATGACCCAGTTTTGCGCGGGCGAAGACAGCTGGTTGGCTCGTATAAGCAACAGTACCAGTGACCCTGGCACTTCCGAAGTCATGGACGGCAATGGCAAGCCACGATGTAATAAGAATAAGTGTCGGAACAACAACGGAGAAACAGATGACATGACAGTCAACGCCGGATTCAGTGGCTCCAGGTCCGGTCAACGGAAGAAGCCGTTCAACGGCTATAGAAATGGACCTTGCGGCATCATCACGTTCAATGGGAACATGGAGCGCTCCCTCCGTACAGAGGAGGATCCTGCAGCCCTAGCAGCCGAAGTTCAAGGCGGCTTATTCAAGCCGAATAATTCATCGACCGTCAAGACTAGAGAGACTACCAAATGTGTCCGGCCTGCATTGCAATGCGGCAGCTCAGAAGAACCTGAGCTTGATAAGCAGTTACGCGCCCGCCAACTACTTTACAAGGTTGTAGCATTCGTACCTCGTGTACATAGCTACGCCCTAAAAATACCTTGGGCTGCGCCGGGGGCACACTACGGAGAAACAGTCCATAGTTCAGCTTGACCCTATTCGGACTCCAAATATAATTTCACTAAACGTTTATTAAAAGAACCCATCTTATCTATGGTTGTGCAGGGCATTCATTTTCAGAGTTCCCCTACCTTTTTTCACAGGCAGCCATCAAACCTCCCTCCTTCAAGGACGTGTTACAAAGCAGAAACGGCGCACACATGCAGCAGGGCCCCATCAAGATTTTTAAATCATTAATTATTTAGGCTCTGTGTAAACCTTTCCCTTTATTAATCTTCTTTTTGGCATGTAAAATGTCCAAGATGCTATTGGCATTATGTGTAACCACGCAGCTCGCCATATTAATCATGGTATAAAAGAAGCAGTTTGGTTCCAATTCGTTTGGAGTTTATTTTACATTACCATCTGTGTTCTCTCCTACCTCAGATTGCCACATGTGCCTCAACCTGGCTTCAACACCAGGGTCTGTATTCGGCCTAGCACACTTCAAAGTCCGAACACCTATAGGGAACTGTTCGGTGTCCCGGATATTGCATTATATGCATCAGCTCCGAATAATGTCATGGGTCTATAGTTGGGTTGCCCGGCTCCTGTGCTTACCACCTTACGTTCCACATTGTTCGGCTAAGGTAGTAAAGGGAGAACTATTGCGATTGTATTTCTGGTTCATCCAGTCTAGTACCTCAGTAGATAAAGCCGAAACTGACTGTCATGAAAAGCGAGAGCTTGTCGGCGATTCAGCGACTTAGTATTATACTACAAATCATTAGTGATCTACTCCGTGTTACATGAGGGGCTGGTCTTCGCCGAGCCGCGTAGAGTAGGCACAGTAATCCGGATATCCACACACGCTGTCGGCGTCCTGTGAACGGGGGTAACCAGACTTGCCTGCCCGCAACCTAAGGCATGGCTCATCCAGCGGCCTAGTACGGCCCAACCTCATCAGCAACCACTCAAGACCCTTGCGAGGGGCCAAGCCTCGCGAGGTGGACAACGCAAGACCTCGCCTGGGGTGGCCTCATTAGGCTAGCTCCCGAGGAGCGTAGATACCAAGGCAAGGGCACTTCGCGAGGTTCCCGTGACATGAGCCATGACGACCAAGGCCAGGCGGGCGCCAGCGGGCGCAGGATGCCAGTTTCCTCTTTGATGCTAAAGGGGCAAGCGCGGGCAAGGAGTCCCGAGGCATCAGACAAAGGTTTCCATAACGGTGCAACGAGACCAAGATCAGCAGGACGACAGAGCAGAAGTCATCGCGGAGCACACGACGGCGTCACCACCACGGCCTTTGGCAGGCGAAGACCACCTTTTGTCAGGATAGCTTGTACTAGCTGCCCCCCTTCAAACTTGGCCGTTCTGGGATCCCTTCCCGCCCAATATTTGGGAAGAGGACCCGACTACTATAAATAGGACTAGCCACCACCATAGAGGGGGATCGGATCATCGAGACCACCCACACATCCTCAAGCTCTCCAAGCACAAGAATTCCACTCCTCAGGAGTTGTTCTCCCCTTGTACTAGTTCATCCTCAGCCCGCAAGGCAATCCACCACACCACACTGGATTAGGGTATTACACCACAACGGTGGCCCGAACCAGTATTAACCTTTGTGTCCCTTGTTCTTCGACTTCGACGAGCTAGGCCTAGGAATCGGTGGGAGAGCGGGCTGGAACGGAAAGGAGAGATCTTTGTGCGCACCCCAGTGTTCAAACCTCAAGGGTTTGCCGAAACCCAAGATCCGACATTTGGCGTGCCAGGTAGGGGTGTGCCAAAGCTTCCGTTCCGTCGATCCATGCTCCGTCATCCCGCTGGTTACATGGCCGACGCTCGTCGAGCCCGTGCTGAGCGGTGGGCCACCCTTGCCGCCCATGTTTCTCACATGGCTCCCGCCGGCGGGCCTCCACGCCATTCTCCATCGCCCACTGCCAACACCGCCACCGGCCCGACGCGGCACGAGCAGCAGGCCTCGTCCCTGCACCCCTCCGTGCAACGAGAGGGACGCACCGCGACCCCGTCGCTGACCCCGGCGGGCTCTTCTTCTCACGCTCGCCGCGGACCCACTGATGCGAAGGGTGCGTTGCTCATGGCACGTGAGCTCCTGCGCTACCACCCTGTCGATGACTTCTACGAAGACTGGCTCAACCGCATTGCCGAGCTCGTCAGTGCTGCTGGGGGCTCTCCTGCATCATCCCTCTCACTACCTCGCCCGCCTCCCCGTGCGGGCGACGTGGCCCATGAAGCGCCTCTACCGCCTCCACATCAAGGCGTCATCCATGACCCAAGGCACCCGGCCCCGTGGTGCGACCTCCCATGTGCGGCACCAATGCATGAAGAAGGAAGCTGCCAATAGATCCAGTAGCCCTGGGGAGGAGCGCCAGCGCTCCCTCCACCGCCACATCGAGGCCGTGCGTCCCCTGCCGTGGTGGTACACGAGGACCAAGACCAAGCTCCGCCTCCACGACAAGCTCCGATGTCAACAATAGGCTGCAAGGCCCTCACCCCCACGCTGCGCAACGTCAACTGGCCCAGGAATTTCAAGCTCGACCTGCCTCCACGCTACGACAGCACCCCCACCCTGCTGAATTCCTACAACTCTACAAGCTGAGCATCGAGGCATCTGGTGGCAACGAGAACATGCGGCGCATCAAGCAACAACCAAGGCAACGAGACCATGGCTGTCAAGGTGGCTCACGCTCGTAGAGAGATGCGCGAGCGGTTCATTGCCAACTTCAAGGGCACCCGTGACCGCCCCCGGCCGAAGGTGACCTGCGGCGCATCAAGCAACAACCAAGAGAAACGTTGCATAAGTTCATCCAGCGCTTCAATAGTGTCCGCGTCAAGATGCCCAAGGTCACGGACGAGGCCATCATTTCGCGTTCTTGGATGGCGTCAGTGATATCAAGATGAAGGAGGAGCTCGCCATCCATATATGCATGACCTTGGAGCTGTTCAACCTCGCGACCAAGTGCGCCAGAGCTGAGGAGGGGCGCCTCTCCCTCGTCGTGCTCCCCATCGTTGAACCTGAAGACAAGAAGGCTAAGAGGAAGGACGTGAAGCGCAAAGGAGTGGCAGTGCTCGCAGCTGAGCCAGAGATGAAGCGTGGCCGTGACTACCTATAGTCATCCAAGAACAGCCATCCGTTTTGCGCCTTCCACAACATGCACAACCATAACACCCATGACTGTCAAGAGCTTAGGGCCCTCCGCGAATGGCGCATCGGCCAACACCCCGAGCGCAGCAACCGTGGCTACGGCCGTGGAGGAAGTCGGACCAGGGGACGCTGGGATGACCGCGGCCCCTCCCACGAGTGGCATAATCAGCCTTGGAGGACCGTTGGTGGAACCAGCCTCGTGATGGTGCCTGGAGGGACCAGCCTCGCGAGGATGGTCCCCAGGGCAAGGCCGGCCTTCCTCCTTTTCCGCCACCAAGAAGGAACGACGACCAGGACAAGGGGGCTGGGGGCTTCCAGGAGCCACTCGCCATTGCCTACATCTTGGGCGAAGCACCGGCCTCTCAGCGCCTCTTCAAGAAGTTCGCCCAAGAAGTAAACGCAGCTCTCCCCAAGCTCGAAGCCACGCGCCCACTCAGGTGGTCCAAGTGCCCCATCACCATCAGTTCAGTAGACCAGCTCAACTACGCGGCGATGGCTGGCACCATCGCCTCCCGATGCTTTGTTCACCTGTCATCAGCAACATTAAAGTTACCAAGACCCTCATCGATGGCGGCGCAGGGCTCAATGTCCTATCCATCGAGACGTTCGTTAGCCTCCAAGTACCGTACGATCAGCTACTACCTACCAAGCCCTTCTCCGGGGTGACCGACGACTCCACCACCCCTATAGGGCAAGTCCGCCTACCTGTCACCTTTGGCAAGCGCAACAACTACCACACTGAGCTCATCGACTTCAACGTCGCCCACATTCATCTCCCATACAATGCCATCCTCGCGTACCTAGCCCTGACCAAGTTCATGGCAGTGACTCACAATGGCTACAATGTCCTCAAGATGCCAGGAAGCAGCGGCGTCATCATCGTCGCTTGCAAAGAGAAGGACGCAGTGTGCTCGCTTGAGCGTGCTTACGAGGCAGAGGCAGTCGAGGATCCAAACAACGATGGCACTGTCTACCCTCCTGAGGCCGTCGCCAAGAGGAAGAAGCGGCTGCTCACCTTGGAGCCTCACAAACATGTAACACCTGGTGGCCGCACCTCAGGACCTATGTCCAGGGATGGTGCGCCTCCCTCCCTCACATAGGAGGGCGCGCTCGGCGCTCCCCTCAGGCTGGGCTCGGGGGCTCTCCCTGGAGGGCCTCTGACCTAGCCAATGTCTCAAGGGAGGCGCTCGGGCACCATGTGGAGGCGTGCTTCGCCGCACGTTTCCCTCCGGAGGCCTCAAGACGTGAGGCACCAAGCACTCAGGAGTTCATCAGCCAGACCATCGAAGAATTGCAGGTGCCAAGGGCAATGCAGGGCGAGCGCCGCCCGGCACCTCGAATTGCAGCTGTAGCCCCAGGCTTAGGCGATGGCTGCGCGTCTGCATCAACGTCCCAGCACTCAACAGGATGCCGTCTCAGGAGCTCTACTAGCCCTCTCAGGTGGGCCGGTGCGAGGGCTGCCCTCACAACTACGTTCGCATGCCCTTCGGCTTGCCGAACCAGGCGACCCTACACTAGCGCCACATGCGGGAGGTCCTGGTGACTCGCGAGGCCAGGCATCAGGAGAACTTGGCGGAGGTGGCCTCAGTTCTTCGCGAGCTGTGGGAACCACCGGAGCCTCGCGAGGTCCCGGAGTCAAGTAGCACGTAAGGAACATCATCTACATTGAGCATCTTCAGCTGCATCAGCACTACTTCAGCAATTGTGCCAGGTGACATTTTCCAGTATTGTTTAGTTGGGAGCGCCTCTCGGGCTGCATTATTCCAAGGTCGCATGGGCCTGTCCCAGCGGCATGTATCCTTTTCCATCTTTAGCTTACTCTATTGGGGGCGCCCTCCTCAGGACGCATTATCCCTAGGCCACATGGGTCTGTCCCGATGGCTTGTATCGTTCTGGTGTTTTACCTGAACTAGCGTTACCTCTCCCATCAGCAGTTTAAAACTATTTACCTGCCTGACCGGCACCTCGATGCCATGAACGTTGCACGCACTTACTAACCTGCTTGGGCCCGCCTCATGACTGAGGGTAGGCACGACGTCTGTGCTCGGGTCCGTCCTGCATCGTCACCAAATCCAAGCGGCCGAGCTCTGGCTCGTGGCCCAGCCCCGTGTACCTCACCTCATGTGGTCCTTGGTGCCTCGCCCTTGCATGAGCTGGGTGCGAACAGGCGGGTAAGGGCGCGCAACATGGTGCCTCGTCACTACGGGAGGCACGTGCCGGTTGTCTTTCCTCAGGATATCCACATGAGAAGACTAGGCATGGCATCTGTGCTCGGGTCCGTCCCTGCAGCGTTGATAAACCCAACGGCTGAGCTCTGTCTGGTGGGCCGGACCCGTTCACAACACCTCCTAGGGTCGTTGGTGTCTGGCCTTCTCATGTGGCAACCTCGAGGGATTCACTCGGCGCAGGTTGCCTAACCATCTTGGAGGATCACCTCAAGCGCTCCCAATAAAGACCAGGCACAACCCGCCTTGAGGTAGGGCACCGTGAGTCCTCCGCTGGCTCACGGGTGCCCAGATACACCTCGTACAACCCTATCGTGCAAGCGACGTGTCAGGGCGGGGCTGTACACGCCCCTGGGGCTCTCCGCCGTAGGGAGTCCCGTCCCACGTTCCAGTGGAAGCACCATGCTCCGCGCTGGAAGTCGAGGAGCGGCTATGCCCATGCAAGAACGGTAGCGCCATGCTCCACGCTGGTGATAAACAACTGGGGGTGGCCTCACGGCTGCTTTAACCTCAGGGAGTCGCCAGGCTCGGTGGCCATCCCCACCGCGCTGCACTCCCCTCGGGAGGGTAGTGCGAGGTGGCTGGGAACGAGGGCTACGCTCTGGTCACGCCTAGTGTACGCCCCACCAGGTCCCCAGGACCTGGTCGTCGCAACCCTCCCGAGTGAAAGCCCAGCGGGGACAAGTATGAGGTATGTTCGTACGTCAAGGGGGACCCTTGGACATCGCGACCCAAGGGCCTAACTAGTCCCATGGCTCCTCACTCCTTGGTCTTGTCCTGGTGATCCGAACAAGCCAACGGCGGCTGAGGTACGCGCGGGGCCGGGCCGTGCCGACGCAGAACACTAAGGCCAACTCTCGCATTACTCTCCCGAGGGCTGTTCGTATGTCAAGGGGGACCCTTGGGCATCGCGCCCCAAGGGCCTAACTGGTCCCGTTGCCCCTCCCTCCTAGGTCTTGTCCTAGTTATCTGGACAAGCCAGTGGCAACTGAGGTACGTGCGGGGCCGGGCCCTGTCGACGCAGAACGCTAAAGCCTTGTCGTGCGTTTCCTTCCTAGCGACTGTTTGCACGTCAAGGAGGACTCCTGAGCATCGCGACTCCGGATCCTAATTGGTCACGTAGTCCCTCACCCCTTGGTCTCTTCCTGGTGATCCGGACGACCCAACGGTGGCTGAGGTACGCGCAACACCGGGCTCTACCGACGTAGAACAACAAAGTAAATAGGAAGGCAACCCCGAATAGCTAGCAATTATTACAAGCCAAGTTGTCCTTCAAGCATCAAACAAAAGTTTTAACGCCTCCACGAGGCACATCGCATGCAGGTTTGCGGGAAAGTAAAGATAGGAAGGAGCACCGTCGTCCACCAGCACACCCCTTCTTTAGCCTTGGGCGCCGCAGCCAGGAAGCGCTTCTCCATTGGCAGCATCGCCAAGCCCTGCGGAGCTAGCCTCGGCCACAGGGTCGGTTGCGCAATCGTCTGGAGGTGAAGGGTCAATGGCGAGGAACTTCTTCAGCAAGGCCTGCACCTGGCCCTTCACAGCTTCAGCGGCGGTCTCGCAGCGCTCTTCGTCCATGGGCTCGAGAAGTGCACCATGGTCAGCGTCAAGATCACGAAGATGCAGGTGGCGGAATACGTGTGTCAGGGCTGAGGAAGAAAGCGCCGTGGGCTTCCCCTTCCACCATGGAGCCGATCTCGTTGACGACACCCTCGAGCGCCATAACGAGATAGGGAAGCAGCTGGGCGGGGCCTTCGTCATCCATCACTAGCGGCTTCTCCAAGCCCTTCTCATAGAGTGCCCTCAATGCTTGGTGGGACCTTTCCTCCAGTGACCTGAAGGCCACATGATCCTCGGCCAGAACCTTCACCTTGGCCTCCAACTGGGCCTTCTCTGCGTTCACCTCATGCATCAGCTCCTCCAGGCGGTCGCGCTCTACAGCCAGCGTCTTCGCCAACTGCTCCAAATCAGCGTCGCGACGGGCTACTGCGTCTTCTCGGTTCTTCATCCTCTTCTCCTCCGCCGCGCACTCGTTTCTCATGGACTTTAGCTTAGCCTCCACCGTCCGGCATCGCTCCTCAGCGGCCTGCACGTCCTTTGGCGCTGCCTCGTGGGCGGCTGCGGCTTGGCCGGCAGCCTGCTTGTCCTCCTCGGAAGCCGCCACAACTTGGCCCAACACAGCCCTAACGGACGTGTCAGAATTCAGCCAGCCTGAGACCAGCTCCAAGCGCCCTGCCACCAGACGACGATCAGCGCCTTGGAGGTCGTCCCTGAGCTGCGCCAGCATGGAAAAAGCCCCCTCCAGGGCGTTGGACAAAGCGAAAGGGCTACGAGCTAGCGGCGCGGCTAGAGGAATAGGATGTGGCGTGTTCAAAACCTCCTGAGCCCTGACAACACCTGCGAGAGCTGGAGATGGGCACCTCCGGAGCCGGCTTGACTGAGGATGTCATCCCCTCCTGAGGTGTGTCCACTGGGCCTTGCGAGGACAGCCAGGCAGCAGAGGTAGGGGCACTCACCGCCCGTCTATGTCGGAGGGGCCGAAGTCAAGCCAGACCACTGGGCCTCTGATGCGGTCGCCTCCTCCTTCTTCTTCTTCACCAACGGCGCTGGCCTGGCGATACAAGGGAAGGCATCAGGAATCGGCAACAGAACCAAGGGTGAAGGCAAGACCAGGCCAAGATACTTACTGGTCCATAGTGGTGTAACCCCGTGGCCTCTTCAACACGTAGCCCAGGGTCCTCGCTGCCTGTGGCGCAGACGCGGATGAGGCCATAGTAGCTGGCACAGTGGCAGCATCAGGTGGTGTTAATGCCGGAGCGTCGCCTTGGGACATCAGCGCCGACCCGCTCTTCGTTGGGACCCTAGCTGGCGGCTTCTTCGAGGGGGTGAGCTTGGACCTCATGGTGACCCCAGTGGGGGGTGTCGCCTCCTTCATCGGATGGTCGTCAGCGTCGTGATCGTCAGGCAAGGCGCGGAGGAGATCGGCCTTGCGTGGAGGGGAGGACTCCCCGGCCCCCTCCGTGGTCGCCTCTGAGTCCTCCTCCCTGCTGGAGTCGCCTGAAGACAGCTCCATCGGATCAGTCGCCATCTGGGCCTTGGGGGAGCGTCGGAGGAACGAGCCCGCATCCGTCGAAGGTGGGCATGGAGGCCGCCACCGTCGCCCCATCCTGGCGACGGTACAAGGGGACGTGGGTAACAGGCGGATACCCCAGGTCATCCCCAACCAGGAGGCGGAGAGCTGTTCCAAGCTGCTTATCGGACAGGGCGTCGAGTCACAGGCGGAGGTTGTCCGTCTCGTACCCGAGCGTCCACAATGGGCGCGAGTGCACCTGAAGTGGAGCTATGCGACATGCCAGGAATTCCTTGATGATCATGGCCCCCCATCAACTTCGCCGCTTCTGGGTCATCAGGGTTCTAGTCGGCGGTCATCTTCTCCAACACCTTCTCCGCCCGAGGGTCGGTAAGCTTCGTGCTAAGCCACCTGTCGCTAGACTCGGGCATCTCCATCGGCAGCACCAACCGAGGGTGGGATCACTTGGCGTCCACAAGGACCCACTTGTTCCTGAAGTTCTTGGCCTTCTTCCCGTCTTTCGAGATCACGTGGTCCCGTTGGCAGCGACGAAGTTGGCACACCCTGAATAGAGGTTGCCCTTGTTCCGGAAATAGAAGAAGTGGCGAAGCAGCGCTATGGACGGCATCACCCCAACAAATTACTTGTAGTAGAAGTCAAGGATTGACAGGATGAGGACAGAGTTGGGATGAAGATGATGGGCATGCAACTTGTAGTGGCAAAGGACGGTGAAGAAGAAATTGGAGAAAGGGGGAACCAGCCCCACAACAACACTGCTCATGAAGAGGGGATAGAAGGTACTCTTGGAGGCCTTCGGCTTGGCGGAGGCGTCCCGGATCGAGGTCTTCCCCTTCTTGTTGGTGTCCTCCATCGCCATCAGGAGCACGCGGCATGATTCATCTCCGAGACGCTAGACGCGCACAGGGCCGGCTCATACCAGGCGGGTAGAGTGGCAGCCTTCGCCTTACCGGACGTTGTCGGCTGCAAGCTCGGAGGGGAGGTGGCATGAATATGGGTCTTTGGGAGAGAGGAGCAAGAAAGGGGATCTGGAGCAAGGCGAAGGCAAGCAATGAAGGCACTGGAGCGCGCACTTGCCTTTTGTCAGTCGTGTAGTTGCCAAGGCGGCATGGGAGAGTGGAGACG
Organism: Secale cereale; assembly: GCA_902687465.1. Classification (NCBI taxonomy): domain Eukaryota; kingdom Viridiplantae; phylum Streptophyta; class Magnoliopsida; order Poales; family Poaceae; genus Secale; species Secale cereale. Next base: position 130,944,762 of record LR738713.1, on the reverse strand, counting down.
CCCACGTCCCATCAATCTCCACGCGTCAATCAACACCGCAGGCTTTTGGGGCCCGCGGCGCTCTGAACTTGACCCTTAGCTTCGCCACGAAGCCAAGTCTGAGCGAACCTTGGTCCCGGGGGTTATAGTCGGCGTCCAGGGAACGGGGGTAGCCAGACTTGCCTTCCCGCGGCCTAGGGCGTGGCTCCTCCAGCGGCCTGGTATGGCCCAACCTCTTAAGAAACCACTCATGACCCCTGTGAGGGGCCAAGACTCGCGAGGCGGACGACGCAAGACCTCCCCTAGGGCATCTTCATTAGGATAGCTCCCAAGAAGCGGAGATATCAAGGCAAGGGGCACCTCGCGAGGTTCCCGTGACGTGAGCCATGATGACCAAGGCCAGGCGGGTGCCAGAGGGCGCAGGATGCCAGTTTCCTCTTTGGTGCTCAAGGGGCAAGCGCAGGCGAGGAGTCCCGAGGCATCACGCAAAGGTTTCCATATTGGTGGAACGAGACCAAAGACCAGCAGGACGGCAGAGCGGAGGTCATCGCGGAGCCCACGACGGCATCACCACCAGAGCCTTTGCAGGCGAAGACCACCTTTTGTTAGGATAGCTTGTACTAGCTGTCCCCCTTCAAACTTGGCCGTTGTGGGATCCCTTCCCGCCCAATATATGGGAAGAGGACTCGGGCCTCTATAAACAGGACTAGCCACCACCATAGAGGGGGATCAGATCATCGAGACCACCCACACATCCACAAGCTCTCCAAGCACAAGAACACCTCTCCTCAGGTGGCTGTTCTCCCCTTGTACTAGTTCATCCTCAGCCTGCAAGGAATCCACCACACCACACTGGATTATGGTATTACACCACAACGGTGGCCTGAACCAGTATAAACCCTTGTGTCCCTTGTTCTCCGAGTTCGACGAGCTAGGCCTAGGAATCAGTGCGAGAGCGAGCTAGAACAGAAAGGAGAGATCTTCGTGCGCACACTAGTGTTTGAACCTCAAGGGTTTGCCGGAACCCAAGATCCAACACATGCACAAGGGGCTATGATAACCCACAAGTATAGGGGATCGGAACACTTTTCGAGGGTAGAGTATTCAACCCAAATTTATTGATTCGACACAAGGGGAGCCAAAGAATATTCTCAAGTATTAGCAGTTGAATTGTCAATTCAACCACACCTGGAAGACTTAATATTTGCAGCAAAGTATTTAGTAGCAAAGTAGTATGGAAGTAACGATAACGGTGGCAAAAGTAACAGTAGCAGTTTTGTGGCAAGCATAACAGTGGAAATGGTAAAGTAACTAAGCAAAGATCAATATGTGAAAAGCTCTTAGGCATTGGATCAGTGATGGATAATTATGTTGGATGCGATTCCTCATGTAACAGTTATAACATAGGGTGACACAGAACTAGCTCCACTTCATCAATGTAATGTAGGCATGTATTCCGAATATGGTCATACGTGCTTATGGAAAAGAACTTGCATGACATCTTTTGCCCTACCCTCCCGTGGCAGCGGGGTCCTATTGGAAACTAAGGGATATTAAGGCCTCCTTTTAATAGAGTACCGGACCAAAGCATTAACAATTAGTGAATACATGAACTAACGGATATTAAGGCCTGTCTGCGGGCCACGACGCGCTTCCAAAAGTGGCCTGGTACGGCCTAGCTGATCGACCAGCTGTCCAAGACCCTCACGAGGGGGCTAAGCCTCGCGAGGATAACGACATCAAGACCTCCTCGGGAGCGGCCTCAGCAAGGCGCTCCGGAGGGGAGGAGGCAGTGATGTCAGCAGTGATGCACCATGCCAGCAGGTGCCAGCATCCGCCAGCGGCATAGTTGCCATTTCGGTGCAAAGGGGACAGCGCAGCTGCTGGTTTCCCAGGAGCGGGGCAAAGGTTTCCCTATGGTGCAACTAGACCGAAGACCGCAAGGACGACAAGGAGGATGTCACCGTCGAGCCCACCACTGTGTCACCGCGTGATCCTTTTGTAGGCGAAGACCACTTTTGTCAGGATAAGTCGTCCTTCTGTGTTAGAACCCCTTCCCGCCTAAATTTCGGGGAAAGAGGACCCTGGCCGCCTATATAAGTAGCTAGAACCCCGCTAGGAAAGGCGGGACGAGTTAGGACAAGTCGAACCAAGTCTAGCCAAGTAGAGCAGATCCATATACTCTACCACCACACAAGGAGCGAGAACACTTGCCTCCTGACCCTCCTGAGGTCGCCCCTTGAGCTCAGGAACCACTGTACTAGCTCATATACCAGCCCTCCCGAGGCTAATCCACCAAAGCAGGAAGTAGGGTCTTACACCACAGGATGGCCCGAACCTGGGTAAACTCTTGTGTGTTCTATCTGTTGTTAGCTTGAATCCTTCAACCGAGACAAGAGCGAGACGCTAGGTAGACGTGAGTGGGAGAGATCTTCGTTCACGCCCCTGTGTTCGAACTTCTTGGGTTTTGCGGAGCCCTAAATCCGACAAACTCCTCAAACTACGGTCATCACCGGGAGTGGTCCCGATTGTTGTCACTTCGGGGTTGCCGGATCAAAACACATAGTAGATGACTATTGACTTGCAAGATAGGATCAAGAACCCACATATATTCATGAAAACATAATAGGTTCAGATCTGAAATCATGGCACTCGGGCCCTAGTGACAAGCATTAAGCATTGCAAAGTCATAGCAACATCAATCTTAGAACATAATGGATACTAGGGATCAAACCCTAACAAAACTAACTCAATTACATGGTAAATCTCATCCAACCCATCACCGTCTAGCAAGCCTACGATGGAATTACTCACGCACGGCGCTGAGCATTATCAAATTGGTGATGGAGGATGGTTGATGATGACGATGGCGACGACTTTCCCTCTCCGGAGCCCCGAACAAACACTAGATCAGCCCTCCCAAGAGAGATTAGGGTTAGGCGGCGGCTCCATATCGTAAAACGCGATGAATCCTTCTCTCTGATTTTTCTCTCCCTGAACATGAATATATAGAGTTGGAGTTGAGGTCGGTGGAGCTCTAGGGGGGCCCATGAGGCAGGGGCGCACCCAGGGGGTAGGTGCACCCCCACCGTCGTGGACAGGGTGTGGGCCCCCTAGTGTTGATTCTTTCACCAGTATTTTTTATAAATTCCAAAAATATTCTCCGTGAAGTTTCAGGTCATTCTGAGAACTTTTATTTCTGCACAAAAATAACACCATGGCAATTCTGTTGTAAACAATGTCAGTCCGGGTTAGTTCATTCAAATCATGGAAATTAGAGTCCAAAACTAGGGCAAAAGTGTTTGGAAAAGTAGATACGTTGGAAACGTATCAGGCTAGTACTTAGCCCCACAAGTCAAGCTCCTATGGCTAAGTGAAAGTAATAAAGCCGTATAGTCTGATTGCCTGGTTTGCACCGGGGACACCTCCTTTATGGACCAAGACGTTGGGTAAAGAGTGATCACGTGCAATACCAAACACCCTTGTAGTATCTACGTGGGGGCTGAAGACGACGATTGGAAACTTTCAAATATAATACACAGCCGCACAGGAGGAAAAGTCGCTTGAAATATAAGGCGCAAAAAATATATACACATCGGGTCATAAACATAGTCTTTACAACCCGAATACACTTAATCAAAATCCACGTCCTTTGAGCACTGGTCGTCTACAATGCGGCTGCCTTAAGGACATCATCGAAGTACCTCTTTGGTTTCTGATTATCCTTGCCATCGGGCGGGCCTGCGGTCGCCACTTTGGTAGAGTCTTATTGAGTTCGGATGTTTGCATCGAAGACTTCTGCTCCAGCTCCTCGCATTTGTGAATGGCATCTCGCAGCTCTTGTTCGACTTTGGCCACCTGAGACTCATGTTGACGGCGGGAGGCATGTTCGACCTCCAGCTCGGCCACCGCTTTGTCAGCGGCTGCCTTATTCGCCTCCGCCTCCTTTTTGGTTGGGCAAGGGCGCCCTTGAGGGTCTCCACCTCGGCAGTGTCAACTATGATCATCATTACATCAAGCAATGAGTTAAAACTCTTAAATTAAACATATCATCTTTCGACATAATAATTTCTGAAAATCCGCACACCTTGCGTTTCATCAAACCGCTTGTTCGCGCGGTCGAGCTCTTTGTTAGCTAATTGAAGCTTCCTATTGAGCTCGGAAACCTCTGCGGCCTGGGTGCATGCCTCTACCAGGGAAGCATGTCCATATAAATAGCACAGTATGTTCTATTAGCTGATACTATATGGATCCATTGTCTGATTCTCTTCAAAAAAACAAACAAAGCATCAGGGGCTATTGTCCGTATACAGGTTTGTTATCCTATACAAATAAAACGTAAAGTTATTCTATATTATTACGTCGCATACCTCAAAGCCTGTTAGCAGGCTGTTGAAGGCTTCATTCAGTCCGGTCTTAACAGACTGAATCTTCCCCATAACCACATCCATCAGGGTGCAGCGTTCCGCTGTTATGGAAGCACCTTGCAGTGCTTCGTCTAGCGTGTTCGGCGCCTCCGGATTAATGGAGGACATCGGTGGAGCTGATGCTCCGCCCCCTATCGTAAGGGACTGCCTTTCTGATTCCGAAGCCGCACTGGTCTTCGGAATGCTGTTCGGCGGGAGCCTGGATTGGTTGGGCTCCCTGTCGTCGGTCGCCATAGGGACTTTTCCCCTTGGCTGGCGGTGGCCGAGGTTTTAACCTCGGGCATCCTCTCGTCCGCCCCGCTCCCACCTTCTCGCGCAGGGAACATGTGCAGGGAGGACACTTCGATGTCCCCTAGTATGATGCGCGATTGAGCTAGCGGTGGCATGGCGCTCTCCACCATGTCAGCTGGCAAAGAGCTCCCTAATGATAAAGGTGTGTTGGGAAGTACGTGGGGAGGACCGCAAAACAGCAAATAGAGTTTCTTATGCAATGATAACAAATTGACCGAAGGTAACAACAAAAGTCCGAACACTTACGATTTGACTAGGGGCTTGCTCTTGGGTTGTCTTCGGAAAACAGCTTCGGACGCTGAGTTTGAGCTGTCCGAGAGATTCAGCTTCCTACTGGGCGCCCCCTTTCTAGTGTCTTTAGGGGCCGCCCTCTTCTTCCCTTTTCCCTTGGTGGGGGACTCACTTTCCACCACCTCCTCCTCTTCTTCTTCGTCATGGGAGGAGTGGCCGTCGGTCTCTTCGGATATCTATTCCAAAGGACCCTTAGCGTGGGGGCCACTCTTGACCTCCTTGCCCTTCTTCTTGGGCTTCTTCTCCGGCGCCTTGTACTGCGTCGGTAGCAGCATCGCCGTCAGTTGAGTTGTGGCTAGGTTTTCGGGCAGCTGAGCCGGACGGTTGATCCACTCCACTTTCGTTGTCCAAGCATGTATGGAACATAAAAGTTCTAGCTCCTGTTATAATCGAAATATGGGTAGGGTAAGTCTTCGGTGAAATCGTGCTCACCTCTGTAGCCAGACACTGTCATAGCCGGTGTCTTCGGTCTCCTTCGACCACTCCTTCTGGGCCTTGAAAAGATGCTTCCATATGTCTTCGTGCGTAGGGCCGAAGAAGAGCTTCAAGGTCCGTGGCCCCTCCAGATTAAACTCCCATAAACGGGAGGACCGGAGCTGGCAGGGAAGGGTGCGGCGAAAAAGCATCACCTGAATCACGTTAGTGAGGTGGGTGCCCTTCGCTATCATGCTGGATATGCGATTTTCGAGTGTCTTCACCTCCGCCTGAGACCCCAAATCGAGGCCCTTGGCGGTCCATGAGGTGAGCCTCTCGGGGGGCCCGGATCAGAATTCGGGCGTTGCCGCCTATTTGGCCTCACGGGGTTCGGTGATGTTGAACCACTCCTGCTACCATACTTTGTTGGTCTCCATGAAAGCCCCTTTGGGCCAAGTTGTGTTTGGGAGCTTGCTTACCATAGCTACCCCGTAGTCCGATTGCTACCCGTCGACCACCTTCGGCTTCAGATCGAAGGTTTTGAGCCATAGCCCGAAGTGTGGGGGGACACGGAGGAAATCCTCACACATGACTATAAAAGTCGATAAGTGGAGGATAGAGTTCGGGGCCAGATCGTGGAAATCTAGCCCGTAAAAGAATAAGAGACCGCGGACAAAGGGGTGGAGCGGAAACCCCAGACCCGAATAAAGTGAGGGATGAACACAACCCTCTCGCCAAGCTCTGGGATGGGGATCACCTGGTCCTCATCAGGAACCCGGTGCGCTGTGTTGTCGTCGATATAGCCTGTGCTCCGGAGAATCTTCACGTTTTTCTCCGTTATGGTCGAGGCCTCCCACTTGCCCTTGGAACCAGATCCAACCATCGCTGGAGAAGGAGGCACTGGTGTATGGGATGGGAGCTGTGGGCGCTGGAGCTATGGGTGCTGGGGCTAAGAGATTGGGAAGCAAGGGCTAGAGGAGAGCGTGAGGTAAAAAGAGGGGATCTATGTCCTTTTATAGGTGGTAAATACCAAGCGTCCCCCACTCAAGCCGTAAAACTCGCCTGTTCCCAATGCAATCGTGCGTAAGGAGCGGTTGGGTTACCTAAATCATATTGATGAGGGTCCCACGATAAGCGGGCATGATCTCTGCTTCGAAAAGACGTGCCAATGGAGGCTATGCCTCGAAACGCGAAACCAAAGCCAAGAAAATGGTTCAAAATATTAAAAGGTCAAACATGATGTTTCGCTGGAAAGTTGTCAGTAAAGACACATTGTCTGTTTTGACACGTTGCCTTCGTGGCTACGGGTTGTGCTAATCATGCAGAGCTGGGCATAGTTCCTTTATGCAGGAAATAAACTTCATATGTTCGAAAGGAGGAACCCGCCTTGCAATGCCGAACACAGTACACGTGCCGGACTCATCGTCATCGAAGACTGGTTCAGGGGCTACTAAGGGAGTCCTGGATTGAGGGGTCCTTGGGTGGACGGATTATTGGTTATGGTACGGACAGGTGGGCCGTGAAGATCACCACGGAACATTATCTCTCGTCCTGGATATGACACCTATATGTGTAGAATGGCAAGTTTAAAGTCCGTGTGTAATGTTTCCTTGCTCTTTAAGATGATTGTAGTTGTACAACCTTAGGTCCCTCTGATGCATATATAAACTAGAGGGTGTAGTCCATGGGGCAGAATCACAATTACATAGGCTAGACTCCTAGGGTTTAGCCATTAATTCCGATCTCGAGGTAGATCAACTCTTGTAATCCTATATTCATCAAGATCAATCAAGAAGGAAGTAGGGTATTACCTTGATAGAGAGGGCCTGAACCTGGGTAAACATTGTGTCCCTAGTCCCTTCTTACCATCGATCCTTAGTTATATAGTTCGGGGCCCCCTATCCGAGATCCGCCGGTTTTGACAACGACACCCTTCCCCTGGGCAGAGGGCCTATGATCGCCAGGGCACCGCTAGCATACCCCCTTGCCCCTTGGTCTCCTCCTAGTTTCCAGACACCCCAACGGTGGCGGAGGGGTGCATCGGGCGGGTCATCCCCAGGCACCAGTGATGCCTTTGAAGATCTCTATTCGTGACACTCTCACGTAATAATGAGTTGGGGATAAACACGCAACGGAGTCCCCTGAGCGCCGCCCTCGGGCCTCACGGGGGCTCCCACCCACGTCCAAGTGGAAGCACCATGCTCCGTGCTGGCAGTCGACAGTGTCCCCCAATGACTATGCCCATGCCTAGTGGAAGCACTTAGCTCTGGGCTGGTGAGAAGACTAGTCTAGGTGACGGATGCGGTTGTTCGCTTTTGTCCTCTTTTTGTAACCCAGTTTGCTGTCTTTTGGAATGATATTTGGAGTTTCGTGTGCTTATTAAAAGGAAAAGGGGGGAAGTTATTTGATTTGCGGTGCTTTCTTGCCGTTTGGTTGGTGTTAAGCAGCAAGGCTCATGCCTGCTACCCGCCCCCCTCCCCCCTAAGCGCCCCGCAAGCGGGGGCAGGGCGTGGTGTGTGCGACATGCGCGCTCTTGGGCTAGGCCAAGCGGCATCGAGGCCCCCTCAGGGCCAAGAGCACAACCGCCGCACGACCACTGCGCGCACACCTTGTCGTGACTCGGCAATCGGCTCCTCGCGCGGTACTCTCGTGCGGGCCAGCAGACCAACCAAGAGTCTTTAACCCTAGTGAGACACCAGAGGGCCCGCCTCGGGAGAGGAGCGCCTCTGCGATTCAAGAACCCGTCCAAGACATCGAGCGCAAAAGATAAGTCATAACTACTACCCTAGTCGGGGGCCTTCAGCTCACGACAAAATATTTTAGAGCACATCAGTGTCTCACGCATACATTACACGGGAACCCTCCCCAAAAAATTCTTTCACGCCCTCACGGGGGCTATACCCAAAGTCTTGGTAGGAGGAACAGAGGACTACAAGTCTAGCGAGGTACGGTATCACCGGCGTCGTCATCATCATCACCACCAGCTTTGCCCTCCTCGGTCATGGGCACGGCCACATCGCCGGTCTGAGTGAATTCCCTGACCAGGTCATCCACATGATCATCCACCCAGCTAGCCAGATCGCTTTGAGTCATCCCAGGCACGAGGGTTATCGCGGTGTTGAAGTCGAAGTCCGGATCAAGGCTGAGGAGGTAGCTGAAGACGCGCGAGAAGGCGCACCCAAGGAGATCCCAGCTCCTCTCCTCAACAAGCTGGTGCATCCTTGCGGCCTTGCTTTCAAGGCAGGTCTTGACTTGGGTGAATAAGCGGAGGTATCCTTCATCATCAGCTTCATATGGACAGATGACGCTTTCCTCACATACGGAGTCCAAGGCCTGGTTTTCTTTGATCCGGAGGTCCTCGAGCATGGAGGAGCGCTCGCGCTGCAGCATTCGATGGTGACCCGCGTCATATGAAACCCTCTCCATAAGAGAGGTGACACCCGTGACCTGCTCTTAAAGGGAGGATAGCTCGGCCTTAGCAGTAGCCCGGGCATCTTCGGGGGCCTTCCCACATCGTTCCGCGGTGGCCAGCTTCAACTTGCAGGCGTCAACCTGGCCCCGTAGATCGGCTCGCCATTGCTTGAAGCGAATCTCCTGGAGGCCCAGCTTTTGGCGGTACTCATCAACTAGTGCCTGGCGGATCGCCGCCACCTTTTGGTTGACCTCCCGCTTAATTCTCGCATCCCGGGAGGCGAGGGAGTCTTCGGCCGTGGACACATAGCGCTCCCTCACCTCCAGTCTCTCGCGCTCTAAGGTGTGCACCAGCGCCTCAAGCGTGAGCTCCTCTTCATGCACTTCGACCCTTGCTGCATCGACGAAGGGCTCGCCTAGCGTTGTCATGAGAGCGGCTCTGCACGCTTGAACTTGGCGATCCAGGGAGGCATTCGAGGCCTGGAGCTCCCTCTCACGCTCCTCGGCTTCCTCACGACATCGATCCACGGCCTGGGCCTCCTCTAGAGCTCGGGCGCAAGCCTCCTGAGAAGCTCCCAAGGACTCCTTGACCTCTGCTCGGGTGCGCTCATGCTGCAGAAGCCCAAGGTTGAAGGCTACCTTCAGTTGATGCCATTCGCGCGCCAGGCGGAGGCCCTCCACCTCGAGGCGTGTCAACATCGGCAAGCTCCACCTCAAGCCGATCCAGCGCGCCCGTTGCCTCCCGGAGGAGGTTGTGGCGGACGGCGCTGCGCTCGCGCACGAGCTCCAGCGCGCGGCAAAGCCCCTCCTCGGAGCCGTTGGTCATCGAAGAAGCACGAGATGACTCACCCATATTCAGCTGCCAGCCGGCGGTTGGGGCCCCTCCGATCTCTTCCCGAATCTGAGCGGAGGCGCGACAAGATGCAGCATCACCGCTTGGAGACGAAGCGCTGCAGGGGATACCCGACCACCAGCGGGAACCAATAGAGGAGCCCCTAACATGGCCCCTGCACCCCAGGGGTAGCTCCAGAGGAGAGGCGCCTGGAGAGTAGGTTCACAACCTTCAAGCAGTGGCCCTAGCCCATGAACTAGCGTCGCCTCCTACGTAGTCATCCGACCTTCGAGGCCCCGGGCCATGGGCGAACTTGTGGCCTCGGGAGGCCACACCGCGGGCGGCTTCATCACGGCGGCAGAAGGAACCCTGAGGAGCAAAAGTCAGGAGGGGACGTAGTACACACGAATCCGAGGGGCAAGGTACTTACTCATCCACGACTATCCACTTCCCTTGTTTTCAGGGCGTGTGGAGCATCGTCGCAGCAGTTCGCGAACCTCTTCCTCATGCGCCGTCCCACGGCGTTCGGAAAGGGTGCGTTGAAGGATGGCTGTAGGATCGAAAGTATGTCTAGAGGGGGGGTGATTAGACTACTTGACAATATAAAAATTCTGCCTTTAGATCATGAACAGTTTTTGGCAGTTTCACAATTATGACCAATTCAAGTATCACCCTACACATGCAATTCTAGAGTATAAGCAGCGGAAAGTAAATTGCACATGTAGTAAAGAGAGGTGGAGAAGATCAAACGGAATTTGGAGACACGGAGATTTTCGTCGTGGTTCCGATAGGTGGTGCTATCGTACATCCACGTTGATGGAGACTTCAACCCACGGAGGGTAACGGCTGCGCGAGTCCACGGAGGGCTCCACCCACGAAGGGTCCACGAAGAAGCAACCTTGTCTATTTCATCATGGCCTACGCTCACGGAGGACTAGCCTTACTCGGGGTAGATCTTCACGAAGTAGGCGATCTCCTTGCCCTTACAAACTTCTTGGTTCAACTCCACATCTCGATGACGGAGGCTCCCAAGCGACCCCTAACCAATCTAGGAGGCACCACCCTCCAAAAGGCAATAGATGTGGTTGATGATGATGAACTCCTTGCTCTTGTGCTTCAAATGATAATCTCCCCAACACTCAACTCTCCTCACTGATATGGCTATGGTGGAAGAAAGGATTGAGTGGAAAGCAACTTGGGAAGGTTAGAAATCAAGTTTCATATGGTAGGAATGGAGCAACTTGATCTCAACACAAGGGTAGGTGGTTCTCTTCTCAGAAAGTGTAAGGTAGGAGTGGTAGTACTTTCTGATGGCTCTCTCCACGAATGAAGAGGGCGTGGAGGGGTATATATAGCCTCCACACAAAATCCAACCGTTACACACATATTTGAGTAATCTCGGTGAGACCGAAGTGAAATCTCGGTCAGACCAAAAGTTCAAATATAGTGAACGTTGGGGTTTTCGGTGGGACCAAAAATACCATCTCGGTGTGTCCGATATGAGTTAAAGATAGGAGCTTGCCATTTTCGGTGGGACCGAAATTAACAACTCGGATATTCCGATATGATGTCAAATGGTTACAGAAGGTTGGCAGTCCAGTTTCGGTGAGACCGAACTCAAAATCGGATTGACCGAAATTTCTAGGGTTTGGAAAATAGCTGAGGTGGTTCATCTCGGTGGGACTGAGTTGGAAGAATCGGTTTGTCCGAGATTACTTATGAGTGTGTTTAGAAGTGAAAGTTGCTGATAGTTGAAGGAGCTAAATCACTAAGCACTTGAGCAACCAGATCATCAACACAACCTCATCCCCTTTTAATAGTATTGGCTTTTCCTATGGACTCAATGTGATCTTTGATCACTAAACTAAAAATGGAGTCTTGAGCTTTTGCCAATGCTTGCCTTAGCATTTTGAGGGGTCCACTTCTTCAGACATATCCATACCCATATCATCGAACTTCTCTGAAATGATTCTCAAGTAACTATTAGTTCAATGATATATATGTTGTTATTAATTACCAAAACCACCCGGGGATTAGTTGCACTTTCAATCTCCCCCTTTTTGGTAATTGATGACAACATATAGATCAAAGCTTCGACAAAAGATATAATCAATGAGTAATATCGTCTCTTTGAGAAGTATGTGATAAACAAGAGCTCCCCCTAAATTTGTGCATTATTTAAAATTTGCGTTTGAATGCAAATGCACAATCGATTAGGATTATGGGTCACTCTTCCATGTCACATACATCTTGGTGGAGCGCACAAAATGATAAGAATGAATAACATGCACTCAATCACCAAGACATGAGTAAATGATCATACAAGAAGGAATAGCATATGATAAGCATTAAGCACACATTAAAGCATAGTACGACCAAGCACTCATTAAGGTAGCATTAAACGTAGTAGCAAGCACACTGAAAGTTGCAAGAACCAAAAGAACCAAGTGTATCTCAACGAAAACCGGCAAAAGAATGAAAGAGCACTCTCTCTCTCGAAGCCCTAAGATCTATACAATTTCTCCCCCTTTGGCAACAAGTTACCAAAAATTTCGAAAAAGCATAGAGCTAAACGTCACTGTGGGCTCTGCTGGCGGCTCCCGTCTGGGTAGATGTCGGAGTAGAAATGACGGCATCGGCGAAGACTTCTGCTGATGTCTGCGCTGGAGGAGTGGATGCTGGAACTGTGGCTGGAGCAACTGCTGGAGCTGTAGGCAATGTTCAAGAAATCGTTAACTGGTAGCTGCTCGGTCGGTTTAGGAGTAGAGATTAATCGGTGAATCGGCCTATTAACTGGATTAATCGGTCAACCATTAATCGGTAGATTAAATAGGAACTTGCCAACATGTATCTAGATTTTTTATGTATTATACCATACTCTCATGCTCCCAACTATGTAGTATACCAAAACATGTTGTCATACACATATGAAAAGCATAGAGAGGAGGTAAAATAATTAATCCCCGATATTTAGGAGCGGGATGGGGCTAGAAGGGGTTACGGGCAAAACAATTGGGCTTTGTTTGCCCACCTATTCATGGGAAAGCAAGGATTAATCGGCATGACAACTGATTAATCGGTCCAACTGGCCAATTAATCGGCCTGGCAAGTTAACGCGATGAATAGGTGTTATTCGATTCGGCCATGCTATGAGTAGCGATTAACTGGCCCGTTAACTGATTAATCGGATGAATTCTTGAACAGTGGCTGTAGGAGGTGCTGAAGTGGTAGCCCTGGAGTCAGTCACTGGGATAGCTGCTGATCGGGATCCTCTGGGAACCGGAACAGTCTGGCGATGAGAGTCCTGGACTAGATCATCCTGCATGATCTCTGCTCTCTCCTGCCTTGCTTCCTCCATATCTGCCTCAAGCTTGTTGACGGTCACCTGAATCTCAGTCAGCTTCACGTCCAGAGCGTGGATCTTGTCGTCAACAATTCTCTCTAGGCTTTCCTGAGATTGTTCAATGCTGGCCAGAAGTTGTTCAATCCTCTGGGTAGCTTCAAGAATCTGCTCTCCGAAGCTCTTTGGCTTAGCTGCTGCTGCTGCTGCCTCTTTATCAGCTTTGGCTTTCTTCGCAGCTTCAATCTTGGCTTGACCTTCAACTGAGGTTGGATCCTCTTCATCCATCACAACAACGTTATCTTCATGCTCTGGCTGCAGTGGCAAGTGCTTCCTATCCAACATGAATTTGCCCGTGCCAAACTTGGCATTGATGAGCATCTGAATCTGCGGGGCAAATCCACACGACCTCTTCTGGTCAGCTGCAGTCCTCTTAATGGTCTCTACCATTTAGTCCATCACCTTGAAAGGTGCCTTCTCATCAAGAATGTGCAGCATGTTGATAGAATAGCCTCGAATCATGCGGTGGTCTCCAGACTTGGGCATCAATGTATGCCTCAGAATAGTGTTTGTGGTGGTCAGACCTGCCTGGAGATAGTACACTGAGCCAAGCTTCCATCCTTCCAAATCAGCGGCGGGGATCTCCTTGTACATGTTCTTCATGGAATCATGGTTCTTCTTAGGAATCCCATAGACATCAATGTCGTCCTCCCTCTGCACTGGAGCATTCAGTAATTCTACCCATTCTTCAACAGACGAAGAAAACCTTTGACCTTCAGTCATCCAGGTGATCTTCCCATCAGGATAAAAGTGGGCTGTGGCGTAGAACTGCATGATCATCTCGTCGTTCCAATCTGTCAGCTTCTGACCCATGAACTCATCAACTCCACATGCAGTGAAGCTCTCATGCACATGGGGAAAGAAGTCTCGGTGCTCTTCACTGTCAATGTACTTCCAGTCAACATACCTGGTGTCAGCAACAATAGGCTTCTTATCCATCAGCACGGTCTCATAGAAGTCCTGCTGCTCTCTGGTGTGGAATCTGGGGTCCACAGCAGTCCTTCTCCTCACGGCATATGGATCAGACTGTCTCCATAGCCTGAGACCTCTGTCCTTCCTTGCCTTCATATCCTCGGCTTGAAGATGAGCATCGTTGTGGAGTGGCAACTTTGGACGGAGCTTCAGCAACACATGTTCTTCATCAGACTCAGACGGTGGCAAATTACCTTTGTTCTTCTCAGAGGCTGGGATGTTCCTGGTTGTCCTCTTGGGCTTGGCTGGAGCTGCCTTTGCTTGAGCAGGCTTCTTGGGCTTAGAAGAGGTTTGAGCCCTAATAGCATCACCCATGAACTTAGCCTTCTGAGGAGGAGGCTGGGGTGCATCTTCTTCTTCTTCATCCACTGCTGCATCAACATGAGGTTCAGCATACACAACTCTCTTCCTCTTGGAAGTTTTCTTCACCTTACTTGGAGCTGGCTCTTACAAGTTTAGCTTCTTTGCAACAGCTGACTGCTTGACCTTGCTGGTGCCTTTCTTCGACTGCTGCCCTTCGTGCTCTTTGGCAACAACTTTTCTCTTGGGCTTGGAGGTTACTTCCTCAGCAACGAAGTCAGAGTCCTCATCATCAGAATTTCTCTGCTTTCTGGTCCTGGTGGCTGTAGGAGGCAAACCACTAGGGGTACTCCTCTCACCATCATCACTAGGACTACTAGCCTCAGGACTAGTATCTGCCTCTGGAATCTCTGCAAACGGTGACTCAGACCTGTTCTGGCTGTCACTGGCATCTGACATGGCTGACAACCTGTGAAAAGATAAGGTATAGGCAGAGTAGAAGAGTTATCACAACTACAGAGGTTTTTGCAAAAAAAATGAGTTCAAAACTTAGTTTTGAGTTTTCACAGAATGCATTTCGGTCAAACCGAATTTCAGTTTCGGTGAATCAGAAGTGTATACAGAGGCTTACCACACCACTTTCGGTCAGACCGAAGTGGGTTTCTGTCCTACCGAAACACTGGGGTTTCACTGAGACTCTACATCGGTCACACCGATTTGCACGACTCGGTTAGACCGAAAGGTGCAGTGCAATGGCCAGAGGCCAAATCGGTCATTCCGAGTTTTCAAAATCGGTTTCACCGAGATGTATTCCGTGGAAACCTAAACCTAAGAATTTCGCTCGAAACTAAAACGATCTGATCTGATGTTAAGGAGGATTTCAAACGTGGCTAGATGCAGGGCAAACCAATCGTGCAAGAATCAGATGGGGAGCACGAGAGGGATCGAGACTCACCCTAACTTGGTGAAGTCCCTCTACGGCGGCAACGGCGCGGAGAAGAAAACCGTTGACGGCGGCGGAGTCCTGCGGCGAGGGCGCACAGGCGACGACGGCGACGATCCGAAGACCAGGGCGACGGCAGCAGGGGACTTGGGGGCGAAACGGTTTGAAGAATTAATCGCGCGCTGCCCTCAGTATATATATCCCCATGCTGTCGGTGGGACCGAGTTGAAAAACTCGGTGACACCGAAATGTATAACTGTTGTGCAGTTACGCATATCGGTCACGCCGAGATTTTGAACTCGGTTTCACCCAGATGAAACCTAGATCAGTCTAAGCGTTTCGGTTGGACCGAGTGGGAAAAGTTGGTCAGACCGAAATGGACTTAGAAGGTTTTGGAAGTCAGCCTTAGACGGATCGGTGGCTCCGAGTGCTCCTCACTCGGAGGGTCCGAAAATGACTTGTTCAAAGTTGTGATATGAGCATGAATAGAATTTGAGACAAGAAAGCATAGATAGCTAGGGACGGTGCTTAGGCATTCTTGTCCATCCATTTGGCCAGAAAAAAAATCAAAACAACCAAAACAACAAATGGATGTCCTTGAATGGATAAAATCATGCATTCAACATGCTCACACAATAAGATAGCAAATGAAATATGTGTCAAACATGCACAACCAAAACTCTAGCTACTAGCACACAATTTGTCGATGACTAGGTCATCTATATATGAGTATATTGACTTAGGAGCCAAATGAGAACATTTGATCATAGGTCATACTCATCGTTTAAGCACAAGTGGGGTTACCACTTTTACATAAAGCATTGATGTGTTCACATCATTTGGAGATGCTTTAGCTCATTTTTTAGAGCAAAGCTCCCCCTAGATGTGAGAACCCCTTTTAAAGGGTCAAACTAACCTTGGGTTGTCGTAGAAGACTTCATGTAGATGTTGAAGATGTGGATGCTCAATGTTGATGTATATCATCAAGAGTTGGGAGCTATCCTTTGGATTAGGGCACTTTCAATACCTACATGGGTTAGTCCCACAAGGAACAAACAAGAGTATCCATGGACATAGATTGAAGTTCACAATAGATGATGTACATGAAAGCAATGATTACCTTGTCCCTTGACTTACCAACAAGAGGGTTTGTGACTCCATGAACTAGTGCATGATGTGGAAGTTGATTGCACAAGTTCTTGCCAAAATGAATATGAGTGAAGTATGTTGGCGGAGTCACCCTCAAGAACCTTCTAGTTCTTCTTCTTTGGGATCCACATCATCTTGATGGGAATCCTTGGAGTTGTAGTTGAGCTTGACGAAGTAGAACTTGATGTGTCCTTGGGAACCCACTTGACCATGGCTTGAGGTGCTTCAATGAATGCATCAATCTCCTCTTGAAGCTTGTCCTTGGCCTTTAGCTTGTGGTCTTGTGGTGGAAGGTCATCTTGAGCTTGTTCCACATTGGAAGAAGTAGGATCATACTTCTCCTTTTGAGAAACAAACTGTGGAGTAGGGTATTGACCTTCTTCCCACTCAACACCTTCGGCGTTGAACTTTCGCTCAAAACCAATCCCTTGATTCTTCCGGTGCCTTCCTTGTTTGCGAACAATTTCCTCAAAGTTCTTGCTTCCGGCAAGACTCTTGTAGACACCTTTCTCTATGATTTCCTTCAATAGGCTATTTTCTTGCTCAAGTGTAACTTGGCTTGAAACATTGTTAGTGGAATCAAGAGAACTACTAGAAGTAACAACATTAGATTTGACATTGTTATTGTTACTACTAGAGGAAGTATTTTTCTTATGCTTGTCATGCTTAGTCTTAATAGGTGGCAAGAAATTAGACAAGAGAAGTCGTTTGGCAAGATATGAAGAACTCTTCTTTCGAAGATCGTCATTGATCGCTTTTAGAAACTCATGTTCTTGCTCTAGAGTGAGCTTCTCGAAGCGTAGCTTCTCATGAGATCTTAGGAGCTCTCTATGATCTTCTTGAGTTGTTTCATGAGCTAACTTAAGAGTGTTTAGTTCTTTAGTTAGACGCTCAATCTCCTTCATAGCATTGTCATTCGACTCTTCTCGACTATAAAGACTACTAGCATTTTCATCATTACTAAGCTCACTAGATTTATCATGCAAGAGCTCATCTTCACCAAGCAAGTCATCCTCATCACTATTGAAGTCAATGAATTCAGGGTGTGATACCTTGGGGCCTTTAGCCATGAAGCATCTTCCAATTCCCTCATTTGGTGAATCAAATAAGTCGTAGGAGTTGGAGTTGGAGGATACGAGTGCAAGACCGGCAACACCTTCATCTTGACTGTAGTCGGAGTCGGAGTGATAGCTTCCATCGGATTGATTGTCGGAGTCGGAGCCGGAGACCCATTCACCTACATGAGCTTGATGTCTTCTTCTTGTGTAGCTCCTTGATGACTTGTCCTTCCTCTCCGAATCCTTGCTTCTCCGAGAGGGTCTTCGTTCATAACGATCATCTCTACTCCTTCTCTCTCTCCGAGGTGACTCATCTCTTGCTCTTCTTCTTGGAGATTCTTCTCTTCTCTTGTGGGGAGCCGTACACTCATTTGAGAAGTGTCCGGGTCTTCCACAATTGTAGCAGTTTCGATCACGACTAGAAGATCTCTTTTCATCATATGATCTAGACTTTGAGCTTCTTTCTTTGCCTCTATTCTTGTAGAACTTGTTGAAGTTCTTAACCATTAGGCTTATCTCTTCATTGGAAATTAACTTGTCACTTGAGGTTGTGGGAGCATCACGTGTAGCTTTGTAAGCACCACTTGACTTGTTGTGAAGCTCTTCCTTATCCTTAAGTGTCATCTCATGAGCAACAATTCTTCCAATGACTTCAGTTGGCTTGAGAGTCTTGTAGTTTGGCATCATTTGGATCAAAGTGCACACGGTGTCATACTTTCCATCCAAAGCTCTTAGAATCTTCTTGATGATGAATCGGTCGGTCATTTCTTCGCTTCCTAAGCCGGCAATCTCATTTGTGATGAGAGCAAGCCTAGAGTACATTTCAGCGACTCCTTCACCATCCTTTATCTTGAACTTGTCAAGTTGACCTTGAAGAATATCTAGCTTTGATTCCTTCACAGATTCAGTACCTTCGTGCATTTCAACCAAAGTATCCCAAATCTCTTTAGCATTCTCAAGACGGCTGATTTTGTTGAACTCCTCGGGACACAAGGCATTGAAGAGAATGTCACAAGCTTGAGCATTGTTTTGCAACATCTGCAACTCTTCCGGTGTAGCTTCGCGATCCGGAACTTTTCCTTCCTCGAAGAATTCACCTTGCATACCAACACAAATAATGCCCCATGCGGCTGGGTTATGACCAAGAATATGCATTTTCATTTTATGCTTCCAACTAGCAAAATTTTTACCATCAAAGTAAGGACCTCTACGATAATTACCCTCACTAGACGCCATACTCTCCTAGGTTGTGAAACCAAGCTTATGGAGTCCAATGCAATGGAAACCAAAACAATGGAGACCAAAGCTCTGATACAACTTGTAGGATCGAAAGTATGTCTAGAGGGGGGGTGATTAGACTACTTGACAATATAAAAATTCTGCCTTTAGATCATGAACAGTTTTTGGCAGTTTCACAATTATGACCAATTCAAGTATCACCCTACACATGCAATTCTAGAGTATAAGCAGCGGAAAGTAAATTGCACATGTAGTAAAGAGAGGTGGAGAAGATCAAACGCAATTTGGAGACACGGAGATTTTCGTCGTGGTTCCGATAGGTGGTGCTATCGTACATCCACGTTGATGGAGACTTCAACCCACGGAGGGTAACGGCTGCGCGAGTCCACGGAGGGCTCCACCCACGAAGGGTCCACGAAGAAGCAACCTTGTCTATTCCATCATGGCCTACGCCCACGGAGGACTAGCCTTACTCGGGGTAGATCTTCACGAAGTAGGCGATCTCCTTGCCCTTACAAACTTCTTGGTTCAACTCCACATCTCGATGACGGAGGCTCCCAAGCGACACCTAACCAATCTAGGAGGCACCACCCTCCAAAAGGTAATAGATGTGGTTGATGATGATGAACTCCTTGCTCTTGTGCTTCAAATGATAATCTCCCCAACACTCAACTCTCCTCACTGATATGGCTATGGTGGAAGAAAGGATTGAGTGGAAAGCAACTTGGGAAGGTTAGAAATCAAGTTTCATATGGTAGGAATGGAGCAACTTGATCTCAACACAAGGGTAGGTGGTTCTCTTCTCAGAAAGTGTAAGGTAGGAGTGGTAGTACTTTCTGATGGCTCTCTCCACAAATGAAGAGGGGGTGGAGGGGTATATATAGCCTCCACACAAAATCCAACCGTTACACACATATTTGAGTAATCTCGGTGAGACCGAAGTGAAATCTCGGTCAGACCGAAAGTTCAAATATAGTGAACGTTGGGGTTTTCGGTGGGACCGAAAATACCATCTCGGTGTGTCCGATATGAGTTAAAGATAGGAGCTTGCCATTTTCGGTGGGACCGAAATTAACAACTCGGATATTCCGATATGATGTCAAATGGTTACAGAAGGTTGGCAGTCCAGTTTCGGTGAGACCGAACTCAAAATCGGATTGACCGAAATTTCTAGGGTTTGGAAAATAGCTGAGGTGGTTCATCTCGGTGGGACTGAGTTGGAAGAATTGGTTTGTCCGAGATTACTTATGAGTGTGTTTAGAAGTGAAAGTTGCTGATAGTTGAAGGAGCTAAATCACTAAGCACTTGAGCAACCAGATCATCAACACAACCTCATCCCCTTTTAATAGTATTGGCTTTTCCTATGGACTCAATGTGATCTTTGATCACTAAACTAAAAATGGAGTCTTGAGCTTTTGCCAATGCTTGCCTTAGCATTTTGAGGGGTCCACTTCTTCAGACATATCGATACCCATATCATCGAACTTCTCTGAAATGATTCTCAAGTAACTATTAGTTCAATGATATATATGTTGTTATTAATTACCAAAACCACCCGGGGATTAGTTGCACTTTCAATGGCGCCCCTCTCTTTGTAGCGGGGTTAGCAGTCGCATCCGCTTGCAAGGCTTCCCCCCCCCCCAATGTCTGCGGGGGTGGGAACCACCTCCAGCGCTTGTGGCGACTCCTGCTCTACAACAGCTACCTCAGGAGCACTTGGCGGCGCCCGCGCTTCAGCGGCTGCCTTAGGAGCGCATGGCGAAGCGCGCCCCCCTGCGACCACCTCCGCGGCACGCGCCTCCGTACCAACGAGCATGGGAGCTACCAAGATGGGATCCTCACGAGGTCCCTCATGGCCCGTGGGGAGGACCCCCCATTCGTCAAAGCTCGGCATCTTCTCGGCGAAGGGCTTCCCAACTGGGTAGTGGTACAGAGGCCGTCCGCCGAGTGGAAGGGCACCTCGATCGCCGCCTGTGAAAAGCCTCAGCACCTCTTGCAGCATGTCAGGAGGGAGGAGGGCACCTGAAGCCTCATGGGATCGCCCGGGCCAGAGAAGGACCACGTCGGGCGGGTGTGGCGCTGGAGCGGGGCCATGCGCTGCTGGACAAATTCCCTCACCACAATCGCCATCGTCACCCTGGCCTGCTTCAGCTACGCCAATTTGGACCAGACGCGCGCGACCTATGGATCGACGAGCTTTGCGTGCCCCCAACCCGAGCTTGGCTCCGCTGGAGCCGTTGGAAGAATGAGAAGGGCCTGCGCACGGTGGCGTCCATGTACATCTAGTGCTTCTGGAACCCCCTCATGTCCGGGTGAAGGGAGAAGCCGATACCGGAGCCGGCTGTTGCCACTGTAGCCTGAAGTGACACGCACCCCGAGCGTTGCCTATCATCAACCAGACGAAGCAAGAAGAAGTGGCGGACCAAGGCCACGGACGGGCAATCCCAATGAAGGCCTCGCACAAGAAGGTGAAAGCGGAGAGGAGGACGATGGAACCGGGGTCCAAGTGCAACACGTGGATCTGGTAATGGGAAAGGACGGAATTGAAGAAATTGGAGAACGGGGCAAGTAGGCCAGTGAAGAGAGAATGGAAGTGAAGAGGGATTTCGGTCGCCTCCATATCAATCAAGGCCAAGGAAGGAGGCCAAACCATTGTCGCCATCCACTCATTGGAACTGGCGGCAAGAGCTCACCATACCTTGTCCAAGCCCTCCGGATTGACCATCGTGGACCGCTCCAACGCTGGCTCCGAACCCGGCGCGGGCTCAATTGCCGCGCGGGCTTTCCCCTTCTTGGATTTGGGGTCCATGTCGCGAAGGTGAAATAAAGCAGGCGAGGATTCCGGTCAAGGCGACGCGAGCTCGCTGGAAAGGGAGAAGAAGGTAAGTAGCCCAAGCAATGATGGCTTTTCTGCATGCAGCAGGCATACGTCAAGTCAAACGGTTGCCTTGCCTGTGTGGGGAAGTGGAGACGCCCAAGTTCCATCAAGCGCCACGTGTTGACCAAATCCGCAGGAGATTGGGGCCCGCGACCCATCATCCTCGCCTCTTGGCTTTGCCTCGAAGCCAAGTCCAAGCGCGCCTTGGGCCTGGGGGCTATTGTCGGTGTTCTGGAACTAGGGTACCCAAACTTGCCTGCCTGCGGCCCACCACGTGGCTCCACCAGCGGCCTACTATGGCCCATCTTCAAAAACGACAAGACAAGACCCTCACGAGGGGCCAAGCCTCGCGAGGTGGATGACGCCAAGACCTCCGTAGGAAGCGGGTTCCTTTGGCAGCCTCTAGAGGAGTGGATTTTCCTATGCAGGCACCCACCTCATGAGGTTTAAGTTACGCAAGCCACGATGACATGGCCAGGTGGGCGCCAACGGGCGCAGAGTAGCAGGTTTCCACTTTGGTGCTAAGAAGGCAAGCGCAGTCACGGACTCCTGAGGGATCAGCCAATGGTTTCCATTCCAGTGCAACAAGACCAAGACCGCCAGGACGGCAAAACGGATGTCATCACCGAGCCCACCACGGCGTCATGACCAGAAGCTTTGCAGGCGAAGACCACCTTTCGTCAGGATAAGATGTACTTCTTGTCCCCTTTCAAATTGGCCGTTGTGGAATCCCTTCCCGCCTTCATTTTCGGGGAAGAGGACCAAGGCCACTATAAATACAGCCTAGCCACTACTTTAGAAGGGGATCAGATCCAAGGAAGAGAGAAAGTAGCCACTCACCAAGAACAGACCTCCTCAGGTTGTTCTTCCCCTTGTACTAGTTCATTCACAGCCCTCCATGAGGCTAATCCACCACAAAGCAGGAGTAGGGTCTTACACCGCAAGGTGACCTGAACCTGGGTAAACTGTTGTGTCCCTTGTCTTTCTTGTTCATCAAGCTAGGCCGTGAGATCAACAACTTAGTTGGTGAGAGAGGTTGAGTTCTTCGCACACGCTCCAGAGTTTGAACCTTCTTGGGTCTGCGAACCCCTGAATCCGACAATTGCAAGCATGTTTGATCATAATAGGCCGAATCATGGATAGTAGGTTAAACAGATTTACAAAACATAACAAAGTTGATTCCATACCCATTTCTCTCTGCCACAAACAGTTCATCAAATATTGTCATTATTTCCTTTCACTTGCATGACCGAATGATAAAAGAATAATAATAGTGCAAGAGTGTCGTGGACTAAGATGGAATCTACAAACATTTTATTCAAAAAGGAGAAAACAAGGGAAATTGGGCTCTTTGTTAGATAAGCGATAATGCATATGAGATCCTCTCAACATTTTCATCATGGTCTTCTCCTAGGTATGACTCAAAAAATAGAAAGGAAATTCAGAGAAACACACTAAAATATTTTTTGAGTTTTGAGTTTTTCTTGAAGGTTAAATAAAGAAACAAAACAAAAACGAGAAATAATATTTACACGGGAGAGCTTCCAACAAACAATGAGAAGAAACAAAAAAACTTTTTTGGGCTTTCTTTTAGTACTACAACTAATTAAACCAGAAAGAAAAACCGAAAAGAAAGAGGAAATGTTTTTGGGTTTTCTCGAAGTTCTCCAAACACACAAAAAGAAAGCGAGAAAAATAAATCTAGCATGGATAATACAATGAAAATGTGGGAACAACCACAACGGGAATGAAATGTGTGAACATGAATATAATATCGGTGGAAACACATACTCCCCCAAGCTTAGGCTTTTGGTCTAGCTTGGCAGTCACCATCCGTAGTAGCCATCCGGTCCCATGTTAAAGTGTTGTCGCGGTGGCACCTGGGCATCCCTACCTTGAGGCTCATCCTCTACAACTGCCCGGGCATTCCAGTAGGAAACAATGTCTTATGCATAATCATGTATCTGCCCCTGGCAATAGGATCAAACAAAGTAGGTGTAGGCAACAGAATAATATCACCTGTATCCACACTGAAAACCTGGTTGTAAGAAATATGAATAGTAGTTTTCTCGCCATCAAAAAATTGATGAGCTGCCATAGCTTGGCAATCTAAGTAAATCTTGGGAAAGTGATAATCATGTTAGCGTATCTGAATGTTAAAGTGACTCGCAAAGCGAGTGGCATAAATACCGCCATGAATTTTACCATTGGTCCTATTAAGGTGTAGACGACATGCAATAATAGATCCTAGGCTATATGTGTTATCGCCGTATAGTGCACGACTATCGGATTCAGGGCTCCACAAAACCCAAGAAGTTCTAACACAGGGGCGTGAATGAAGATCTCTCCCACTCGCGTCTACCTAGCATCTCGCCCTCGCCTAGTGAAGAGATTCAAGCAATCAACAAGTGAAGCATGCAAGAGTTTACCCAGGTTCAGGCCATCGTGTGGTGTAAAAACCTTACTTCCTGCTTTGGTGGATTGGCCTCAGGAGGGCTGGAATATGAACTAGTACAGTGGTTCCTGAGCTCAGGAGGTGAGCTCAGGAGGGTCAGGAGGCAAGTGTTCTTGCTCCTTTGTGTGATGGCAGAGTTTATGGATCTGCCTCCCTTAGCTGGGCTTGGTCTAACTTGTCCCTCCACAGTGAGGATCCTAGGTACTTATATAGGCGGCCAGGGTCCTCTTCCCCCAAAATGTTTAGGCGGGAAGGGATCCCACAACGGCCATTTTTGAGCGGGAACACAAGGACGTTCCTATCCTGACAAAAGCGGTCTTCGCCAGCAAAAGGATCAGGCGGTTACGCGGTGGTGGGCTCGACGGTGACATCCTACTTGTCATCCTTGCGGTCTTCGGTCTTGTTGCACCAAATGGGAAACCTTTGTCCCGCTCCTCAGGAACCCGCGGCTGCGCTGTCCCACTTGCACCGAAACGGCAACTCAGCCGCTGGCGGGCGCTGGCACCCGCTGGCGCGGTGCGTCACTGTTGACGTCTCTACCTCCTCCTGAGGCAGACTTGGCCTTGGATTCTCCCCCCTCCGGAGCACCTTGTCGAGGCTGCTCCTGAGGGAGTCTTGACATTGTTCTCCTCGCGAGGCTTAGCGCCCCCTCGCGAGGGTCTTGGGCAGCTAATCGATCAGCTGGGCCGTACCAGGCCGCAGTAGGAGCGCGTCGCGGCCCGCAGACAGGCAAGTCTGGGTACCCTGGTTCCCAGGATGCCGATAGTAGCCCCCGGGCCCAAGGCGCGCGCGGAGTTGGCTTTGGGGCAAAGCCTTTGCCGAGGACGAAGCGCCACGGGCCCAAAAAGGCTGCGGGCCAGGCTGGCGCGTGACAGTTGGATGGGATATGGGCGACCCCGCTCCCCACGCCGTCTCGGCAACCGTGCGTCTTGACAAAAAGGGGCCATCTCCACTGGGGGAGTTATCGCTTCCCTTCCTTCCCGCTCAGATCTCTCCCTCCTACGCCTCCTGCCTTCCTAAATCGCCTGCGTCCTTCGGCACCTTCAACAATGCCGAAGAGGAACAAAGGTGCCGCGCCGGTGTTTGGATCTGCTTCTTCCTTTGAGGTGGCGCTCGAGGAGTCCTCCATCACCAAGGAGGAGGACTACTCAGAGGTCCAACCTTTCTTGTCAAGCATCCACAATGAGCATGGCCCGATGGGGATCTAGGCTGGATCCACCACGACGTGGATCTTGCCGAAGTCATGCTACCCCTTTTTTCTCAACAGCATCTCCGTGGGGCTCGTGCCGCCCTTCTCAGAGTTCTTCTATGCCATCGTGGAACATGACCAGGTGCACACTCTCCATATCCAGCCTCGATCCATGTTCGTCCTGTCAGGACCGGTTTTCCAGTAAAATATTTACTGAGAAACCAACCTTTTAATCGGACCAGTGTAGAAGAATCCTTCTCACTGGTAGGCAAATCCTTGATACAGAATTCCAGAGTACTGAGTATTATACAAGGTTGAGCTGAGACTGCTCAACAATTTATTAAAAGCACGCTGATATTATACATAAGGGCGGGTATGACACAAGGGAAGGGTGGCATAACGACAGACTCCGAAATAAAAGTGGTGGTGGATATGTCACAGTGTAGTGGGTGACATGACTCCAGTATCTTACAGCTCATCGATTGTCGGAGTGAGACCTGATGAATTTATTTGGTGAATGGCGGAAGCGGTTATAATACAGTGATCAACTCCAGGATCGCAAGAGACTGACTGGGACTCCACTAGGCGTCGGACTCGCTATCGAACTCTTCATCCATGAGATCGCCTTTGTCAACATCTAGCCAAATCCACAAGCCAGGTGAGTACTTTGAATGTACTCGCAAGACAGTCCGGACATAAGATATAACAAATGCAAACATGATGCATATGAGCAGACTAGCAATATGTACTCAAAGAATAAATTTACGCTGCAAAATAAAAAGGGTAGTTGGGCGGTAGTCCTCCCGAAATTCCAATGGAAAAATAAAAGAATACCGATCGAGTGTCTGAGCGACGCCTCGTAAGGAAAAATGAATAAAAACATGCCACAGTCGGACGTCTAAGCGACATCACATAAAGGGCTTATAACGAAAATAAATAATGAGAATGCCACAGTCGGACGTCTGAGCGACATCACATAAAGCGCTTATAACGAAAATAAATAATGAGAATGCCACAGTCGGACGTCTGAGCGACATCACATAATGGGCTTATAACGAAAATAAATAATGAGAATGCCACAGTCAGACGTCTGAGCGACATCAGATAAAGGGCTTATATACAAAAGTAAGTAACGAGAATGCCACAGTCGGACGTCTGAGAGATATCACATAAAGTGCTTATATTCAAAAGTAAATAACAAGAATGCCATAGTCGGACGTCTGAGCGACATCATAGAATGGGCTTATATTCAAAAGTAAATAACGAGAATGCCACAATCGGACGTCTGAGCGACATTACATAAAGGGCTTATATAATCTTTGGTATGACGGTAAATCATCTCAAGGGATTAATCAGTGGAGAAATAACCGGTTAGTTCATCTACAAGGATGACCCTTGAATAGATTATGTCGGTGTACTAAAGTAGGGGTACCCTTAGTATCCCAAACTTGTGCACGGGCAGTCGCAGCGTCCCGCGGCAAGGTTTGCCGGGTGATCGCCAAGGTCCTCCGTGGTTCCTTTGGAGCCATTCAAGAACAAAGTATTCAAGTCAAGGAGACAAGGCCACTCAAGGCACAAGACTACTCAAAGCGCAAGACCATGGCAAGAGGAGCTTGCCGGGAAGGCCAACCAAGGCATCTCAAGAAACTTGCCGCGACGCGCCACGCGTCCCGGCAAGGCCCGGTGAGCGACAAGCTCCCGAAAGCGACAAGATAGCGGCCGTGGCAAGCTTCCACTCAGTACCCTCGCTGCAGCACATCCATCCATGTGTCGCTCTGGGACCCTTCCAGGCGCACGTGGCGGAAGGCTGTGCAGCCAGGGGTACACGGTGGCAAGCGGTGCTGACAAGGTGGCCATCATGGCGAACGGTGGCGCCCCTGACGGCCCTTTTTGCATTGTTTGGGCGACGGTGATGGGAATTTAATGCCCTTGTCCCCTGCCGTCAGGGTTAGGTATAAAACACTGTACCAACTACCACACTTTTTCCATTTTTACCCTCAACTGCGCTGCCACCTGTCGGTGACCCCTTGAGCATATAAAAGGAGGCCCATGCGCACGTAGGGGGGGGGGTAGACATTCGAACACTCCCACGCTCGGTCTCGATAGCTGCTGAAGTGTACTATAGCTCTCAGCGCTCCCGAGCAAGAACTCAATACAAATCAAAGAGGAGTAGGGTTTTACGCATCCGTGCGGCCCGAACCTGGGTAAACTGCTCGTGTGCCTCGCCTCGATCTGCTCTTCGTGCGATCTCCGCCTCCTGCCGTACCGAAAAGGGGCTCCATCCCCATAGGTGTTCGTTGGTGGATCAGTTTCCCCGACATCTTTGGCGCGCCAGGTAGGGGTGTGTCGAGGTTGTGTGAACCTGATCCGGTGTCCACACGAGCTAGATCTTCATCATCTTCATAAACATGCTGCCGAAGAAGAAGGCTTCGGAAGCAGCTGGACCGTCCGCGTCGATCCCACCACCGCGGGAGCCAACGGCTGGTGGGGTAGACGCCGGCGGAAGAACGGACGTCGACGAGGGAACTCACGGTGCTGCCAGGTCCAAGGACAAGGCGGCGCTGCCCATCGGCGGCGTGGCCGGCTCCCACGACGACCGGGCGCACTCCAAGACCTCGGCGTCCATGCATGCACCGCGCCCATCTCAGGAGGCGCGGGACCGGCAGCATCATGGTACTCATGGTACCATACACTTGCTGGGCCAAGGTCAAGCTGGTGGGTCTCGGGATGCTCAAGACCAGCATGCACGCCAACATGCTGGAAC
The DNA here is from genome assembly GCA_902687465.1 of Secale cereale. Lineage (NCBI taxonomy): Eukaryota > Viridiplantae > Streptophyta > Magnoliopsida > Poales > Poaceae > Secale > Secale cereale. The sequence goes on along the minus strand of LR738713.1, from coordinate 130,916,770 downwards.
GAGCAACGCACGGTCGCCTGGACGGGATACTGCTCCTTCTAACGTAGTTAGAAGTCCGAGCATATCCCGCTCCTCGCACCGTTCGCCACCGCTGCCCGCCACTCCAGCAGAAGCTTTGGCACGAGCTCAACTGCTTCTAGACTTCCCTCCAGCGGCAGACAAAGCCGACGACTGGAGGGCCACCATTCAGAGTCTCATCGCCTTCGCCAACGGCGACACTCCGCGGCAACTGAGCACATCGCAGCCGCGGCAAGTCAGCCAGGCGCGAGCCGATGGCGACAAGACCGGTGGGGGTGCAACCACCGTGCACTCTCCGCCCCGAAGGCCAAAATCGCCGACTCGCCGGATCAACATCGACGACGACTCCACTACGTCATCCGATCCACAAGCTCGTCGCGATCAGCGCCAAGTTCTCCACGAGCGACAACAGGAAGACGCTCGTACTCGCATCGAGCGCCGAAGAGAAGCGTGGCGTCAATCAGACCAGCACTATGGGCCCGCTATCGACATGCATGCGCCAGGGGGACCAGGCGACTTGCCGTACGCGGTAGGTTGTCCTGCGTTCACTCGTGAGCTGCGGCAAGTCCAGTGGCCCAGCATGAAGAATTTCAAGCCAGACGTACCGGAGAAGTACGACAGCAAGACGCACCCGTCGGAGTTCCTCAGCATCTACACCATCGTGGTACAAGCTGCTAGGGGGCAGGACGACAAGATCCTTGCCAACTACTTTCCTCTGGTACTCAAACCCAACATCAGGTCCTGGCTCATGCACTTGCTGGACAACTCCATTTCTTCTTGGGCAGATCTCTGCCATCGGTTTGTCGACGCCTTTACGGGCGACCACAAACCCCATGGCCAAGAGAGTGACCTTCACCTGCTCGCCCAGAAGGAAGGAGAACCCCTGCGTAAATACATCTAGAGATTCAGCCGTGTTCAACACAACATCCCAGACATCCACCCTGCCGCGGTCATCAGCGCGTTCCATCAAAACATGCGTAACCGCAGGATGAGGGAGGAGATGGCGATGTGCAAGATCAGGGACGTCAGTGAGCTGTATGCCCTGGCCGGCAAGTGTGCACGTGCTGAGGAGGGGAGGAAACTTCCCGGAGAGGATACAGGAGCAGGAGGGTCTGATAGTGAGGATGCTGCCTCGGCAAGGAAAAACCGGCGGCGCATTAACAGGAAGAAGAAAAGCAAAGAGGTGCTAGTCGTTGAGCAATCCGGCAAGGAAGGTGGCGCTAAGAAAGCCCAAGTTGGTAGCTCCGTCAAGGAGACTGCCGCATGCACCAACTGCCAGGCTGTGGCAGCCGCCGACAAGCAGGACGGCACCGACAAGCAGTACTGCAAGATCCACCGCACCAAGGGCCATGTCCTCCAGAACTGCAAATGGGTCGAGCAGCTTGTTGAGCAGCAGAAGGCTGAGTACGAGCGGCGCGACAAGGAGAAGGCCCAAGGAGGTGATGGAGGATCCGGCAAGAAGCGGCCATTCAACGGCCGGGGAGGACGCCACGGCAAGGCCAAGCAGCGGCAAGGAGACAGACCTCCCCGCGGCCGCGACAAGGATGAAGATGACGAAGACGACGAAGACATGGATGATGTTGAGACCAGTGAGCAGGAGTTCCAGAAAGCCACAGAGGTTTTGTGCGTTGACGGCGGTGCTTCTCTGCATACTTCACACCGCCAACTCAAGTAGTGGGTGCGTGAAGTCAATGCGGCAGAACCACCTGTCGAATCACGCAAGCTTCTGAAATGGTCCAGCACGCCTATCATCTTTGATATTGAGGACCACCCTGATCGCAAAACTGCGGTCGGGTGCTTGCCGATGTTGGTTTCGCCAACTATCCGCAACCTCAAGGTCACTAAGATGTTAGTTGACGGCGGGGCCGGCTTGAACCTGATCTCCTGCGCTGTGCTTCACAAACTCCAAATCTCTGACAGCGAGCTCGAAGAGACCGGCACGTTCCAAGGAATCAACCCGGGAAGGAGCAAGCCGAAGGGGAAGATCACGCTGCCAGTAACATTTGGCGGCGAGCTGAACTTCGGGACTGAGAGGGTCACGTTTGACGTTGCCGATTTCCCATTGCCTTACAATGGGATACTTGGCCGTCCAGCACTCGCCAAGTTCATGGCAGCCTCTCACTACGCATACAACATGCTTAAGATGCCAGGCCCGATAAGCGTCATCTCTGTCCCTGGCGACAAGAAGGATGCTCTTATCTGTGCCGACAAGATCTACCGGGAAGCAGCAGCCGCAACAGATCGCAAGACACTTGCCGCTGAAGCTCCCGGGGGGAAGAAGAAGACCAAGTACGGCAAGAGCTCTGAGGCCCACTCCGGCAAGTGCACCTCTTCGGAGTGCTGCGCTACCGTCGAGGACGCACCATCGAGCTCCACCGGCAAGTGTAAGAAGACGATGGCAGCTCCGCCAGAGACCAAGAAGGTGTCCACAAAGGAGGACGGCACTGGTGGTACTTTCACCATCAGAGCCATGCTTGACCCTAAATAGGAAAGCGCGCTCGTTGCTTTCCTCCGGGCGAACGTCGACATGTTTGCATGGTAACCATCTGACATCCCTGGTGTTCCCAGGAAAGTGATTGAGCACAAGCTTGCCGTCTGTCCTCACGCGCGGCCCGTCAAGCAGAAAGTCAGGAAACAAGCAGTGGAGCGCCAAGAATTCATTGCAGAAGAAATCAAGAAGTTGGAAGCAGCAGGCCTTGTCAGAGGAGTGCTCCATCCCACGTGGTTGGCCAATCCTGTAGTCGTGCGTAAGGCAAACGGGAAATGGAGGCTTTGTATTGACTTCACCGATGTGAATAAAGCTTGTCCCAAAGACCCATTTCCCTTGCCGCGCATTGACCAGATTGTTGACTCCATGGCCGGATGTGACCTGCTTTCATTTCTTGACGCATATTCAGGATACCATCAGATCTTCATGGCAGAAGAGGATGAGGAGAAGACCGCATTCATCACTCCATGTGGCACATACTGTTTCATATGGATGCCTTTTGGTTTGAAGAATGCTGGTTCGACATTTACAAGGGTAGTCCATACCTCTTTTGAGCCACAAATTCACAGAAATGTAGAAGCATACATGGATGACATAGTGGTCAAGAGCAAGGACAGGGCAACTCTGATTCAAGATTTAGAAGAGACCTTTGCAAATCTGCGCAAGATCCAGCTCAAGCTCAATCCCGAGAAGTGCGTGTATGGAGTCCCTTCCGGCAAGCTTCTCGGGTTTTTCGTGTCTCAAAGGGGGATTGAGGCCAGTCCCGACAAGATCAAGGCCATTGAGCAAATTGAAGCACCGAAGCGCGTCAAGGATGTGCGAAGACTTGCCGGTTGCGTGGCCGCTCTCAGCAGGTTTATCTCTAAGTCAGCTGAGCGCACCCTGCCGTTCTTCAAAATTTTGAAAAAGGCAGGTCCAATGAAAAGGACTCCGGAAGTGGAGGCTGCGCTGCAAGACTTGAAGGGGTACCTGTCCTCCACTCCAATACTTGTCACACCTAAACCACAAGAGAAGTTGCTGCTGTATCTAGCGGCAAAAAATCAAGTGGTTAGTGCTGCGTTAGTAGCGGAGAGGGAGGCAGATGATGAGCCAGCAACCGCGGCAGGAACATCCAGCGACAAGCAGGGGGCTTCTCCGGCAAGCTCTGGTCCCGACAAGGATGGATCCGCGCAGGCGCAGGACGATATACGGAAGAAGATGGTGCAGCGCCCAGTTTACTTTGTCAGTTCCCTCCTGCAGGGGGCTAGGTCAAGGTACTCTCGTGTGCAGAAACTGCTTTTCGGCCTCCTCATGGCCTCGAGAAAGCTGCGCCATTACTTCCAAGCACATGAGATCACAGTTGTCACTCGCTTTCCGCTGAAGAGGATACTGCAGAATCCAGAAGCGACAGGCAGGATTGTTGAGTGGGCACTGGAACTGTCAAGATTTGGCCTCACGTTCGAAAGCACTTCAACTATCCAGAGCAGAGCATTGGCAGAATTCATAGCAGAGTGGACGCCAACACCAGATGAAGAAATTCCAGAAACGAGCATCCTCGTCAAGGAAGCAAGCAAAGAGTGGCTGATGTACTTCAATGGTGCTTTTTCGCTGCAAGGCGCCGGTGCTGGCGTGCTACTTGTCGCGCCCAGCGGAGAGCACCTCAAGTACGTGGTCCAGATGCACTTTCCCAAGGAGCAAGCAACAAACAATACTGCAGAGTATGAGGGTTTGCTTGCCGGTCTCAGGATCGCGGCAGACCTTGGGATCAAGAAGCTCATTGTCAGGGGTGACTCGCAGCTTGTCGTCCGCCAAGTGAACAAGAATTACCAGAGCCCGTTGATGGAAGCTTACGTTGATGAAGTGAGAAAGCTTGAAGAACACTTTGATGGCCTACAGATGGAGCACGTTCCAAGAGGTCAGAACGACATCGCAGATGGCCTGTCAAAGTGCGCCGCACTTAAGTTAGCTGTGGAACCAGGGATCTTTGTGCTCAAGCTGACTCAACCATCTGTAACACCATCGACTAGGCAGAGCAAGAAGAGGAAGTTGATTTCTGGTGACTATTTTCCGGCAGAGCTTCCCGAAGCCGCCGCCAAGAAGGTCCCCAAGATCAACGCCAAGAGTGCTGAGGAGCAATCTGCTCCGGCAAGCCCTAGGGTTTGTTCCGTTGCAGCAGAGGCTCCCAACAAGTTTTCCTCCGGCAAGCTTGCCGGGGAACATCAAGCTCCGGCTGAGACACAGGTTCTCGCCGTAGAAGCGAATGTTCCCGCAGCAGCAGATGGGCCTTTAGTCCTTGTTGTCGAGCCACAAGCTCCAGCATGGGCGCAGCAGATTGTCCGTTTCCTTCAGACAGGAGAACTTCCCGAAGAGCAAAAAGAAGCGAAAAGAGTAGCCCGGCAGTCAAGTATGTACCAGTTTTTTGACAACAAACTATACAGAAGAAGACTCAACGGTGTGAAATTGAAGTGTATTCCCTGGGAAGACGGACAAAAGCTGTTGGCAGAGATACATGGAGGCATATGTGGCCACCACATTGGCGCAAGAGCACTTGCCGGCAAAGCATTCCGGCAAGGTTTCTTTTGGCCAGAAGCCCTCCAGGATGCAACTGCACAAGTAACCAAGTGTGAAGCGTGCCAGTTCCATTCGAAGCAGATACACCAGCTAGCTCAAGCTCTGCAGACAATCCCTTTATCCTGGCCATTTTCGGTCCGGGGGCTCGACATCCTCGGCCCTTTTCCCCGCGCAGCCGGGGGCTTTGAGTACTTGTACGTTGCAATCGACAAGTTCACAAAGTGTCCAGAAGTGGAACCAGTGAGAAAGGTGACAGCACAGTCAGCAGTCAAGTTCTTCAGGTCGATTGTTTGCCGTTTCGGGATCCCTAACAGGATCATCACCGACAACGGTACGCAATTCACGAGCCGCACCTTTATGCAGTACGTCCAAGATCTTGGCGCCAAGGTCTGCTTCACTTCTGTTGCTCACCCGAGAAGCAACGGTCAAGCGGAGAGGGCAAATGCTGAAGTGCTGCGTGGCCTCAAGACCAGAACTTTCGACAGGCTGCACAAGTGCGGAATAAACTGGGTCGAGGAGCTGTCAGTGGTTCTTTGGTCGATCAAGACGACGCCGAATCGAGCCAGTGGACAGACACCTTTCGCTCTAGTCTATGGAGCAGAGGCAGTTCTCCCCACAGAACTCGTATACGGGTCACCTCGAGTGCTCGCTTATGATGAGCTCGAGCAAGAGCAGCTGCAACAAGATGACGCGCTGCTCCTTGAGGAAGACCGTCTTTAGGCTGCTGTATTAGCTGCTCGCTACCAGCAAGCTTTGCGTCGCTACCATAGCCGCAAAGTTAAAGCCAGAAATCTCGAGGAAGGCGACCTTGTTCTTCGGCGCGTTCAGTCCGCCAAGAATTCCAACAAGTTGACGCCGAAGTGGGAAGGCCCTTATCTGGTGAAACGAGTCACTAGGCCCGGCGTTGTCCCCCTTGAGACCGAAGATGGCTTTCCGGTGAGCAACTCTTGGAACATTGAACATCTTCGCAAGTTTTACCCGTAAGGCGCGGTTGCCGTGACCCGCTCCGGCAACCACCTTTTGTACAAGTCTTGCCGCTATTGCATGTAATCCTTTGTAAAAAGCCGGGCGCAGACCCCGTGCATCAGTAAAGCTCATGTGCCTCGCACATCTTGTCATTTCATGCTTTTTATATTTTGCATGTGTTATCTGACACTTTGTGCAGCACCTACCCCCGGTAAGCTATAACGAGCCATAAGGCTCCGTATCGTTATTTTCTCTTCTTTCCTTTTTCTCAAGAAAAGGAAGGTTCCCTCGCCCACAAGTTTGCCGGGGGGAGGAGAAGATAGTGGTATGGACCAAGCGTCGTCCAAGAGAGTTCTGCCTTGCCGGGAAGCAAACAACACAAAAGCTAAGTTGCCAAAGTTTGTGCAATCAGATTTTTAAAATTTTAAGTTATCTTCCTTGAACGACCGTGCTTTGTATGGAAAACCTGTGCGCGGAGGAACCTACTCGTAGCTAGTTGCGCCCTTACTTTGTTTCGAGTCCGCTCAACGACTTAAGTGTGCTGCGACTAGTGTCGCGCCCTTACTTTGTTTTCGAGCGCGCTCAACAACTTAAGTGTGCTGCAACTAGTTGCGACAAGGTTTCTTGTCGGTAGCGGCACCGCCAGCAGGCTGCTGACGTTCCGCACTCAGCGCTCACGGCTAAGGTGCCTGCGCCGGCAAGTTCCCTAAAAGCGTAGGGCAGAAACATACAAAGCAGAGGAGTCAAGTAAAGGAAATAACATTGCAATTACTACCCGAAATAGAGTTATATTACAAGATAGCTTGTCGTAGCCCTAACAGATTGTTCTCCTAACATGATTGGCAGCGACAGGAAAAGAAGAAAATGGGCAAGCCTAGTCCGCGCGTTCGCCCTCGACCCTCTTGATGCCGCTCACCTTGTCCACAATAGGTGCGACAAGGGCCTTGAGCGCCTCCAGATCGGCGTCCGACGGCAAGCTCCTGAGGACGTTGGTGAGGTTGAGGCCCGGGTTGCGGAAGGCCACCTTCATAAGCACCTTTTGAAGGGCCCCCGCGCAAAGCTTGCGCGACTCGTCCGCCAGTTGCTTTGGGATCCTTTCCCGGAGCTGCTGGAGGGCCTTTGCCACGCCTCTAAAGAATAGAGTGAGCTTGGCGCTGGGGTGGAGGTTCTCGTCGGAGGAGTACCCGAGATACTCCACCCCCAGCTGCGCCAGCTCCCTGTCGATATCCGCGGCAGCGTTGACAAGACCTTCCGTCCAGTGCTCGACGGTCGCCCTGAAGTTGTTCTGGGTGATGGCAGCACTCTCCAGCAACGCCTTCTCGGCCCTGACCTCCTCCTTCAGGGCCGCCTCCTGCTCCTTGGCACCGTCTAGCGTCTTGGTCAAAGTGGTTAGCTTCAACTTAAGATCCGCATTGGAGTTCTTGGCGGCGGCAAGCTCCTTGCCCTTCTCGGCGAGGCGGACCTGCAGCTCCGAGTGGCTGTGGGCGTCCTTCTCCCGCTCAAGCTTGAGCGCGGCGATCTCTTCGCCTCTCGCCTTGAGGTCGGCCTCCAGCTGCGTCACCCTCGTTTCCAACTCCTGCTTGGCGGTCTCGGCAGCTGCGGCAGCGTCCTTCGCCTCTTGGAGGGCCCCGCCAAGTGAATGCTCGCGCGCGGCAAGCTCCTCCTCGTGGCTGTCGAGCTTGACCTTGCGCTGCGCCAGCTCACCCTCCCGCGCGGACAGCCTCTCGGCGGCAAGCCGCTGCTGCTCTTCGACTTTGGCCTTCTCGAGGAAGAAGGCCGTCTGCTCTTCGGCAAGTTGCTCCCGCTCCTCTGCCAAGGACCGGAGAGCCGCCTGGTTGAGGGCTCGGAGCTCCTCTGCACGCTTCTCGATGTCAGCCCCCGCCTTGGCGGTCAGCTCTTCGCGGGACTCCAGCTTGGCCTGCCGGGCGCGGTAGAGCGACAGCAGCTTGCGCAGCAGCCGCTCCTCCTCAGGTTCGCCACTGTTGCTGCTCGGCGCGTCGACAAGCGTCAGCCCGGCAGAGGCGAGCACTTCCCCGTCAAAGGTTTCTCCTTCGACCGGCGCCCTGGAGCTCGACGCCCAGGGGAGCTTGATGAAGACGCCGTCGCCGGCCTTCAAGTAGGCGCGTGGCTCGAGCTCGTCGGAGCTTGGCGCTGCGGCAGCGGCGGAGGGCTCGGTGGTCGGTGTAGCGTCTGGCGCTCCTGCGGCCTCAGTGCCGTCAGTATGATCGCCGGGCCCCACGCCAGCTGCGGCGGCAGCCTTGGCAGCCTCGTCGCCGGCGGGCTCGTCAGCACCGGCCGCTCCTTCGGTGGCAGCGGCTTCGCCGGTGTTGCCGCGCGTATCCTCCTCAACCGCGGCCTCCGTCTCCAAAGGCTCCACAGCAGATGGATCTGACGGTAGGAAAGGGGAGGAAAACAGTTAAGCAAATATCCAAAAAAGAAGAATCAGAAGAAGAAAAGCCCAAGGGAAGTTTGAGGCAAGAAGATTACCTGCGCGAGCCGGCTCCTCGGCAGTGTCCTTTGCCGGGGGGCTCTCCCTTTGCGGCGTAGCTGCAGTCCCCGCCGGTGGAGGGCCGCTGGCGCTCTCCCTCGCCGGAGAGCTTGCCCTTGGCGGAGAATCCTCCCTTGGTGGAGAACTCCCCCTTGCCGGGGAATTCTCCCTTGGCGGCGTAATTGTAGCAGGTGGCGCTTCGGAGGCGGTCTCCGGGCGCTCCTGGAGTGTCTGCTCTGCTCCTGCACAAATCAACAAGCAAGTGTCAGCAAAGATAGAACACCAACGCTCACCTAACAGCGGAAAGAGAACCAAGAACTTACGCTGGGGGCTGCGCTGGGGGCTGCTTTGAAGAACAGTTGCCGGGTCCGGCAAGTTTGTCTCAAGCGCACCCCCTGCTGTCGCGGCGGGCTTGTCCTCGATGATAATCACCGGGACCTTGGCCCTCTTTGCCGCCCTCTGGGCCAGAGTTCTGAAAAAAAAGAGAACAGGTTCAGAGTGAGGCAAAAGATATACAAGATCAAACAGCAAGAATCGAAGAAATACAGGAACAGTAAAGACTTACTCTTCTTCTTCCTCGTCGGAGCTGAGCGCGGAGAAGTCGATGTCTGGCTCACGCGTCCCGACGCGAGTAGGCGGAGGAGTAGGCTCCCTTGGCCGCTTGGCGGGAGCAGGGGCAGTGGTTTGAGACGACCCTGCTCCGGCTGCCGCCGAGGCGTGGGGAGCGGCAGGGGCAGAAGCAGTGGTCCGAGAAGACCCCGCTCCAGTTGCTGCAGAAGCACGAGGCGCTCCCGCGGCAACCGTGCTTGCCGTAGTGGAGCGTGTCGTGCGGCGCGGCGGCTGTTGACCCCTCTGCCGCTCCGTTACGTCCCCGGCCTTGCGGAGACGCCTTATTGGTGGAGCTGGAGGCTCTGCTGGTGGTGGCGAGCTGCCTGAGGACGAGGAGGAGGAAGAGTCGATCCCCAGCGAGCCGCCCGTATCCTCGGCGGGCTCGCTCGACCCATCACCCTGCTTGGCGGGCTCGCTCGGCTCGGCATCCTGCCCGGCAGGCTCTCCCTCGCCGGCAGGCCCGCCCGCGCCGAGAAACTCCTCTCGCTCGGCAAGGCTTGCCACCTCCGCTGCCTCCGCCTCCTCCACGGTGTATCCGAACTCGCCCGCGGCCGCGGCTGCCGCCGCCTCCTCCAGCCTGGTGACGATGTACGCCATCTCCTTGTCGGTGGTGTCACGGGTGAGGCCCTTCTTCTCGTCGGAGCGAATCGGCGTTTCTTCCACGTTGTCGAAGAACGCCTGCACGGCTTCCTCAGAACGCTCTTCCCAAGTTGGATCGATCCCGTGAGAGTCGCACAACGGCATCATTGCGCGGATGCGGCTGAGCGCGGAGTTGTTGCACAACGGGACGACACTCCTCGGCAACACGAATACCTCGGGATGATCGGGGTCATACTTGAATAGCTCCTGGAGCATCGCGTTGAGCTCCAGGACAGTGAAGTTGTAATTGAGGCCCGGGCGCAGCCTCATGATATCTGCCGCGTTCTCGAACTCCCAGGCGGGCCTCTTCCTCCCCTGCAGGGGGGCGATGTGGCGGCGAAGGAAATCTGCGCCAACTGCGCCTACAGTGAGCTTGGCGCGCCTGAGGCGTAGGATCCGGGCAGTGGCAATCTTCAATCTATTGTCTTCCGGGGCCAAGTCGCTCCAGTCGTTGTCGCGTACTACTAGGGCTTGGCGCCGGGCGGTGAATGGCTGCGGGTTCTCCTCTACAATCCAGCACCAGTCTGCTCTCCATTCATCCCATTTGCCGCGGAGCTCTCCCTCCAGATAAGCCTCCTTCTTGTGCGTCCTCGAGATCCAGGAGACCCCGCCGGCTAACGGCTCTCCTCTCTCAACTCGGGGCGTGAAGTAGTGGCGGAAGAGGGCAACATTGGGATGGACTCCGACAAAGTTTTCGCACAGATGTGCGAAAACTGCCATGGTCAGAACGGCGTTGGGGGTGAAGTCGAGGAGGTGGAACCCGTAGGTGTTCATGATGTCGCAGAAGAATTCAAAGAAAGGCGGGCAGAGCCCGCAGTAGAAGAACAAGGCGAAGAACGCGTATGCGTTCGGAAACATTTCGCAAGCAACGGCTGGGAGTACCTTGGTGCGCGGATGCGCCCGCGTCTCCCCCGACCAGAAGAGGTAGTAGTTCTCCCTCAGCTTCCTCGCGGCAAGCTTGGGGGGGAAGATAGCCCGCTTCTTTCGCAGCGCCGCGAGCCGCAGCGCCTCGGCCGACTTCGTGGTCTTCCCCTTCTCGCCTTTCGGAGCCATGGCGGAAGCGGTGAGGGAGGTCGACGGCGCTGGTGGTGCTGGTGGCGACGGGGGGCGGAGCACTGCTCTCTTTGAAGCTTTGGGAAGAAGGGGAGCAGCGGAGGTTTTCGAGGATTGAAGCAGCAATGGGAGGATGGACGAACTGCCCCTGTTTCCCCTGCTTATAAGGGGGGAGGTGGCAGACGTTCCATATTTCCGATTAAAGAAACCGCCCACGATCTCTCCCACGACGCCGCAATCGACGCGTGCCGCTAGGGGAGGGCGCGGCGGATACGGAGAAAGATACGGCAAGAACTAGGCCGCGCGTGCCCGTGCACTGTTTTGGGCCTGGCCCAACAGCGCTCGGCACCGTGTATGGCCCAGGCCCGGGGGCTCTTGTCGGTGTACTAAAGTAGGGGTAACCTTAGTATCCCGAACTTGTGCATGGGCAGTCGCAGCGTCCCGCGGCAAGGTTTGCCGGGTGATCGCCAAGGTCCTCCGTGGTTCCTTTGGAGCCATTCAAGAACAAAGTATTCAAGTCAAGGAGACAAGGCCACTCAAGGCACAAGACTACTCAAAGTGCTAGACCCTGGCAAGAGGAGCTTGCCGGGAAGGCCAACCAAGGCATCTCAAGAAACTTGCCGCGACGCGCCACGCGTCTCGGCAAGGCCCGGTGAGCGACAAGCTCCCGGAAGCGACAAGATAGCGGCCGTGGCAAGGCGCTTGCCGCGGCAAGCTTCCACTCAGTACCCACGCTCCAGCACATCCATCCACGTGCCGCTCTGGGACCTTTCCAGGCACACGTGGCGGAAGGCTATGCAGCCAGGGGTACACGGTGGCAAGCGGCGCTGACAAGGTGGCCATCGTGGCGAATGGTGGCGCCCCTGACGGCCCTTTTTGCACTATTTGGGCGACGGCGATGGGCATTAAATGCCCTTGTCCCCTGCCATCAGGGTTAGGTATAAAACACTGTACCAACTACCACACTTTTTCCATTTTTACCCTCAACTGCGCTGCCACCTGTCGGTGACCCCTTGAGCATATTAAAGGACGCCCATGCGCACGTAGGGGGGGTTAGACATTCGAACACTCCCACGCTCGGTCTCGATAGCTGCTGAAGTGTACTGTAGTTCTCAGCGCTCCCGAGAAAGAACTCAATACAAATCAAAGCAGGAGTTGGGTTTTACGCATCCGTGCGGCCCGAACCTAGGTAAACTGCTCGTGTGCCTCGCCTCGATCTGCTCTTCGTGCGATCTCCGCCCCCTACCGTACCGAAAACGGGCTCCGTCCCCATAGGTGTTCGTTGGTGGATCAGTTTCCCCGACAGATTACAATTGTTATCACTATCTTAGAATACCCGAGACGGTCACTCAGGTTGACACGGAGATTCACGCTAGGCCATAGTCATGGCTACTCGGAAGGTTTTAACTCTGCAGAGTTTGTACTCTTAAATCACAAGTCAAGGATTACAATAGCCACAAAGGACTAGTTCCATCAACGGTGTTTTAGCAGAAACACAACTAACCAGTACACACCCATTTCACATCCTGCTGCCCGGAATCACCCGAGACAACACTCATGAAAAACTTTAAGACGGGGAGGCTACAACCTCGAATAGCATGGAATCAAATTTATATCGCGCGCTCTAAGGGGTGCCCCCCTCTCGGTCCCAACCGGAAACACCCATGCCCCCTGACCGGATGACGGGCTTTAATCCAGGGCCATGGAACCCTCATCCCGGCCCCTCTATTTGGTGTGTACAAGGAGGTTTGCAGCTGACTAAACCGTATTCTTTGCATAAGACATGTGACAGTACCAAAAAAGAGACGAACGGGATCATGACTTGATGCACGTTAATACTGGAGTTAACGGTTGATTGGCATGCTTCAACAATACCAACTTACAACCTAACATGTCACCACATGATCAGGTTGGTTCACCATCATCTTTCGGGGCTCACACGGAGTTTGTTTTGCATGAAATATAACATCCACAAAATGCTTATATAACCATGCCATGAAGGGAAACTACTCAAGCAAACATGCAACACACTCACCATATCAAACTTTCAAACATGCTTGCCTGGTTCGGAGTAGTCGGAGTCTAAGTCGGTGAAGTTCGCGGCTCCATCACTTCCTTCGGTATCTACGGATACAAAGAAAACAGGTACTAACATAAATACCGCGCGTGTATAAAAGTTGTCCCAAATATTTTTCAAGTAAATATGAAAACAAACTAGACAGAAAACCAAAGAGGTCAGAAAAAGAATCAACTCAAAATCATCTTTAGTTTAAAAGTTATTAAAGTTTTTGTCCAGGGACTTGTCTGTAATGAAACATAAAGTTTCTAGGGCTAGAATATAAAAACAGAAAATGATTCAGTAAGCAGTAAACCAGCTGAATAGGGAAAGCGTACTTTGCCCGAAGGCGCTTTCCAGAAAAATAGTTCGGATAAGATAGAGAGACTAACGAGGGGGTCCCACCCGTCAGGTTTGAATCTTCAACTGAAAACAGAGTCGCGCCGGCGCCAGAGAGCTGCGCTGGTCGCCGACGCTGATCCACAGCGAGGAAGGGGAAGTGGGTGGTACCTACGTGTTCACGGTGTTCTTCCGCGTCGGTGGGTGCTGGAGTTGGGCGTCGGCGAGCACCACGTCGACGGCGACCTTATCTCCGGCGGATGGCGGTTCGGGTGGTTGTGGAACTCGTCGGAGAGAGCTGCGGGGGTCAAATTGAGGCAGGGGTTAGTCGTCTAGGTGTGTCAGGAGTCTACTGGCAAGACTAGGGCGGTGGAGGAGCTCTCACCAGAAAGAGAGCTGCCGGAGCCCGAAGGGGATCGGGGCGGCCGGAGTTGGGGAAGAAGGGCTCCTCGAGGCTCTTCCAGTGGCTGGGCGGGGTCTGGTGAGATGGTGGAGCTGTGCGGGGTCGAGTGCGAGCTTGGGGGTGCTATTTATAGCCGGCCCGAGGCAGTTGCGGCAAACGGGATAAGTCCGGCGAGCGATTACGGCGGGCTGTGACCGAACGAGTGGCTTAAGTACTTGAGCATCGACAAGATGGTCTACTGGTCTCATTCTGAAGCAGAGCTTAGCAAGACAAGGGTGCTTACAGCACTTTCCCAACGGAACGGCCGTGCGGGCACGTCGGCGGCAGAGAGCGCGCTCTGCGCCTCTCAGGCCACGGCGACTGTGCTGCAGCGTGCACAGGGAAGAAGACGGCCACGCGGAGCTCCCAGATGGCTTGGGCGGTGCCGAACGGCATTGCTTTGTAGGGTGACCCTTGTCGGCCGCCACTGGTGGCTCCGCCACCGCGGAAGACGCCGGCGTAGGCGGGCCACGACGCCATCGACGCTCGCAACAAGCCAAGCGAACGTGCGGTGCTCTGGATAAGAGAGAGAAGCAGTGCAACAAGGTGCCAAGGTAGCACTGGTGAGATTGACAAGAAGCTCTGACGAAACTGCACTGTCGACTGAATCTTCAGTTAACTTTTTCTTAATTTCGATAGAAACAGTGCACATCAACTGTTTGATGAAATGATTCAGGCACTTGCCGAATTTTTCTTGGGCTGAATTTTGGTGAGGTGGCCTCTTGATGCATCCAGAGGCTGCCTGAATTTTCACAGAATTTTAGGAAGGGAGAAAATATGAATTTCACCAAAAATGACAAATCTGGTCCAAACTTGCAGCAAGTGAAATTTGAAAATTTTGAACTGTGGACCTGTGGATCATGATGGATCTAGGTTGAGGGTACTAAGGACTAGCCAGGGGTGTTTGTTTGGAATAAAAAATAAAAAGAAAACTAGTAGTTCCTTTGCAAATCACCAAGGCCCAACTAAAAAGACAGAAATTGTTTTTGGAATACAATAATTGTAAGAAACATCTAAAAGAGGTTGAAACTTAATGGAATTGATGTTAGACTTGTTTCAAGGTGGGAATGAGGGTTTTGGGAAGAAAGATCTTCATTGGGTGTCATG
>LR738713.1:130844864-130902005 GCA_902687465.1 Secale cereale | reverse complement strand
GATGCATCCAGAGGCTGCCTGAATTTTCACAGAATTTTAGGAAGGGAGAAAATATGAATTTCACCAAAAATGACAAATCTGGTCCAAACTTGCAGCAAGTGAAATTTGAAAATTTTGAACTGTGGACCTGTGGATCATGATGGATCTAGGTTGAGGGTACTAAGGACTAGCCAGGGGTGTTTGTTTGGAATCAAAAATAAAAAGAAAACTAGTAGTTCCTTTGCAAATCACCAAGGCCCAACTAAAAAGACAGAAATTGTTTTTGGAATACAATAATTGTAAGAAACATCTAAAAGAGGTTGAAACTTAATGGAATTGATGTTAGACTTGTTTCAAGGTGGGAATGAGGGTTTTGGGAAGAAAGATCTTCATTGGGTGTCATGGCGAAAGAAAATTTTGAGTGGGGAGGATAAGCCCAAGGCTGCTATAAGAAGACTTTTCATAAAAAGGAAATTATCAAAACTCTTTTGAAAATAAAATATGTTGAGCTAACACAAGGAGAAAACCTTCAAGACCAGAAGACAGGGTTGATAAGGGCATGGAAAAACTTTTGCGAGAAAAGATTTGAGAAAGGGGGTTCTTTTAGAAAAGATTCAAATATCCCCCTTCCAAAAGACCAAAGGGTTTGATGAAAACAAATCCAAAAATTTGGAGTGTTACACATCCTGTCGCGCTTCGCCTTTTACTGTGAGGCGCTCGTCGGGTTGAGGCCAACAGTCGCCCTCTTCCGACATTTCTTGTCCATGTGCTGATACGACGAGGGCCTGTGCTCGGGCTGCATCTCCTTCGTCTTCCAGCGCCAGGGCTGTCGGCTGATGACGGCCGGGTAGAAGATAGACTCCCACCGGAAGAGGTGGGTCTATTTGGATGCCCAACGCGCCCACCCTCTGCTGGCGCTACCTACCGCCCGTCCGACGAAACGCGCCGGCTGGAGCTACGCGAAGCTCACCGACCCCCTTGTCGGGCCTGTCCTGGCAAGGTTTGAGGCCGACCCGAGCTCGAGGTACGAAGGGGGCCAGATCGTGAAGGAGTTCTTGAGGCAGCGTCTGGCGCCGCTGCAGGCACACTCACGCCCCATGTGGGAGCTGATGGGCGATGACGACAGGCTCTGGCTGCACTCAGGGGCGCTGGCCGAGGACGATCTGGACTTCACCTCGGCCACCCTCCGAGGGATGGTTCCGGAGGACCTCCTCGGGACCCACCTACTGCTTTGCAGCCACCATGACAAGGCCGAGCTGTTGAAGGCCGTGTCGGGTTTTGGCGCGCCCGTGGGCGCTCTGCCCACGGTTGACGTGTCTTCTGGTCCCGACGATGGGAGCGACGAGGAGGGCTCTGAGGAGACCCTAGACGAGCAGGGGGACTCTTCCGAGGCGTCCGCTGGAGCAATGGTGTTAGGCGCAGGTGCCGCCGGGCAGCCCCAGGCGACTACTCCACATCGGTCCAGACGCGGTGCATCTAGGGGAAGCAACGCGACAACCCCGCTGAGGAGTGCCGTGCCGGTGAAACTGGTGATCACGGCTGCGCCCAGGACTGTGGCCTCGCGCCTCGCCAAGATCCGGACCACCGGCACGCCCATAGCGCCAGCCGCCGCAGCTGACCTGTTGGTGAAGGGAAGGGCGCGCCTCGCCTCCGACGAGTAAGTGTGCAATCTCTTTCTATCCTTAGCTGTTGTGTCCCTGACGTGCTTCTGCTGATGCAGTAGCCTGGGTGGCGTGATGAAGAAGGCGAAGGGGGAGGTCACGTCGCGGTGCGCTGCCCCTCCTCCTTCTGATGCGACTGCAGAGAAGTGTGCCACGACACTGGGCGTCCTAGCCAACCAGCTCGCCGATCATGCGGCGGTGGCGTCACTTGAGGGCGTCCTTGCTGCCTGCGAGGCCGTGGCGGCTTCTGCTCCGGCTGCTTCAGCGAGGGGGGCCGGAGCCCCCGAGCCCCTGGTCGGGCAGCTGGTCTTGTCGGTGCTCGTGCGCCAGCTGGCGTAGCCTGGCCCTGAGACCTTGGAGGCTGCCTCCGCCGCGCTGGGTCGGCTTCGCGCCGAACTTCAACGTGGTGATGGCTGCGCGATGGAAGGGCGCCTGGGGCTGGTCAACGGGTGGCTCCTGGCAAACGAGTCTGCGCGGACCTCATGGAACCAGGCCTCAGCGATCGCTGCCAAAAGGTCGAGAGGAAGCTGTGGCAGCCACGCGGACTCGCGACGCCGCGCGAGCCGACGCTGCGTCCTTCGAGAAGCGCTGCCTCAAGACAGAGAGCAAGCTGGAAGCCCTTCGCGAGGAAGGCATTGGGCGCCCCAGGAGCTCAAGAGGTTGGAGTAGGAGCTCGAGGCGCAGAAGGCTGAGACGTCCCGGCTGCAACAAGAGCAGCTTACCGACCGCGCGGCCCTGGAGAAGCTGAAGGTTGAGGTTGAGCAGGCCAAGGCGACCCAAGCTGCTCGCGACAAGGAGGACGCCATTGCGGCCTCGGCACCAGTGAGTCGCGAGGCCCTCGCCGCCTTTGATCTTGAGCCCCGTAAGGTGCTGCAGGCCGCCTACGGGGAGGGGTTCAAGGAACCGCTGGCCGCCCTGGAGGGAGGCCCGGCCGGGCTCCTCGCTGCGCTTGTGAAGTCCCTGCTTGAGGTTACGGTCATAATTGGCCAGTTAGCTCACGTTGAGAGCCGCACGCTCCTTACCTTGGTTTTGACGCAGGTGTGCAGCCACCTAAGTCTTCGCGACCCCACCCTTGACCTGGCCCCGCTGTCTGAGCCCGTTACCACAGTCATGGAGGGCACAGCTACCGAGGCACTAGGGGCGAAGGTCACGGAGCTGGTGGAGATGTTCCTCCAGGCCACTGCTACCGCAGCCAAAGAGGTGGAGACCGGTGATGATGCGCTTGGTGATGCCTGATCTGTTCCTGTCCAGAGAGAGAAGTGCGAGTGCCTCGGGGAGGCGTGAGAACTTTGTTTGAATTTGAAAAACTTGGTGTTATTGTAATAGCTAGGTGATTTCCGTGCTTGCTTCCTTTCATGTTTTCTTAGGTGCTCTGCGTCGGCAGGTCCCAACCTCGCGCATACCTCGGTCGCCATTGAGCCCTCCGGGTGACCGGGGTTATCGTAATAACTAGACTCAAGGGATGAGGGGCTACGTGGCTAGTCAGGCCCCTGGGTCGTGATGCCCAGGGGTCCCCCTTGACGTTCAAGCGATCCCATTTGCGTTCCGCGTCGGCAGGGCCCAACAACGCGCATACCTCGATCGCCATTGAGTCCTCTCGGTGACCGGGGTTATCGTCATAACTAGACTCAAGGGATGAGGGGCTACGTGGCTAGTTAGGCCCCTGGGTCGATGCCCAGGGGTCCCCTTTGATGTACGAACGACTCTCATGAAGGAGAACTAGCACCATACCTAGCTCACGAGCCTTCGCCTGGGATGGGGGCGCGAGAAGGCCAGGTGTCTAGGCACCTGGTAAGGTAGCATCTGCTAGGCGTGACCTGAGCATAGCCCCCGTGCCTAGCCCGCCTAGCGACACCCATCCAAGGAGAAGTTGTGAGCGTCGTGAGCTGAAAAGCTCCCTGAGGTTGGTGCGACCACTGGGGGCCGCCCTCAGTTGTTTATAACTAGCGCGGAGCATAGAGCTACCACACTTGCACGGAGTGTGGTCATAACCGCGCCTCGGTCGTAGCGGCCAGCGCGGAGCTTGGTGCTTCCACTAGTTCGTGGGCGTAATCGCTCCTCGGTTGGATCTGCCAGCGCGGAGCATGGTACATCCATTGGACCGTGGGAGGGAGCCTCCCACCGGGAGAGACTCCGGGGCGTGTACAGCAACGTCCTGACACGTGTCTTGCACGGTAGGATGGCCAAGGTGTATATGGTCCCTCCTCAGGACGAGCTGAACGACTCTGAGAAAGTTATCGTGAGCTTACACATCACTCACGAGACCCTACCCTGAGGTGGGTTGCGCGTGAGTCTTTTTCTGCAAAATGTGAAAAGAGAGGTGTTGTGTCGACCAGCGCCGAGTGCATCTCTAGAGGGTATCGCATGAGAAGGCCGCAACACCAGCGACCCTAGGAGGTGACGTCATGGGAATGGCTCGCGAGACAGAGCTCAGCCGCTGGATTTGTCGACGCTGCAGGGACGGACCTGAGCACAGACGTCGTGCCCAGTCTTCTCATGCAACGATCCAAGAAAAAAAACAGCCGGCGCGTGGTTCCCGCGTGAGCGAGGCACCTGCCACGGGACCCTACTTACCCATCCATGATTAGCCCATGTGAGAACAAGACACCAAGGACCACGGGAGGTGACGTCACGGGAATGGCTCGCGAGACAGAGCTCAACCCTTGGGTTTAGCGATGCTGCAGGGACGGACTCGAGCACAGACGCCGTGCTAGTCCTTAATCATGGGGCGGTCGCGAGTGGGCTCACAAGGGCTCATGACCTTAGTGGCGGTGAGGACGCCAAGCATGCAGATAATGCGAATGGAAAGAAACAACTAGCCTTGATCATGCGCAAAAAGGGAGACAAATGCGGGGGAACAACCCCCATCAGTCTGAGGATGATGTAGCCCGGGGGGCGCCCTCGATTGGATACCTCAAGCGTCACCTGATACTTGTCGAAGAAGAGTTGGGGTAGCGGAAGACGCGAGCCATGCAGGTCGCTCCTGAGGATCGTCGGGCTCCTGAGGCCCAGGGGCTCCGTAGGCTCTCAGTGGTCGCGCGGGTCCGGCTCTTGCTCCGTCTAGACCGCATGCCACTAAGCCTCCCGATCCCCCAAGGCCTGCTGCGCGAGATGCTGGAACGTGGCAGCTGCATTGCGGAAGCCGAAGAGTGTGCAGACGTAGCTACAGGGGAGGGCCCTCCTCCGGCCGACCGCCATCGGCCAAAATGGCTCCTGAGAGGCGGCTCGGTTGAGACCCGCGATGTCAACGCAGACGCGGAAGCGGTCACTTGGGCTGTGGGCAGGTGAGCTTGGGGTTGTGCGGTTACGCCCACCACGGATGAGCCTTACGTACTGAAGTTCCTCGGTAACTTGGTCGATGAAGTCCTGAACCCCAGCGCTGAGTGGTTCACGCTAGGCTCACAAAAACGCGCAAAAGACACGCTTGCAGGTGGTGCCCGAACACCTCCCTCGAGACGCTGGTTAGTCCGGAGACACTCCAGAGGAGAGCCCCCGAGTCCGTCATGAGAGGGTAATCGGGCGCGCTCCCATATGCGTGGGTGGAGGGCGCCTCGTCAGCAGGCGCGAGTCCTGAGGTGGGACCTTCAGGAGCCCCGTCCTGAGGTCTGTTGACGGCAGGTTCTTCTTCTTTTTGGGGGCAGTCTGCAGGGTGAGGACGGCTCCATCCTCATCGGAGCATTTGACCACCACAGTCTGGTAGGTGTGCTCCAGGGAACGCACCGCTTCCTTCTTGTCAGAGGCGATCGTGATGACTCTGCCGCTCCCGGCCATCTTGAGGAAGTTGTAGCCGTGATGGGTCGCCGCCATGAACTTGGCGAGGGCAGGATACCCAAGGATGCCGTTGTACGGGAGGTGGATGTTGGCGACGTCGAAGTCGATGAGCTCGGTGTGGTAGTTGTCGCGGTCACCAAAGGTGACGGGAAGGCGGACGTGCCCCATCGAGAGTGTAGAGCCATCCCTGACTCCATAGAATGGCTTGGTCGGGTGGAGCTGATCGTAGGGGACCTGGAGTGTCTCGAAGGTCTGGACGTAGAGGACGTTGAGTCCTGCCCTGCCGTCGACGAGGGTCTTGGTCACGAGGACGTTGCTGATGCTCGGGGTGCAGAGCATCGGGAGAGCGCCTGGGGCGGTGCACTTGAGCTGGACCTTGGGGTCGAAGGTGATGACTTGATCGGTCCACCTGAGGTTGCGCGCGGTGTCAGGCCTGGGGAGCACCGCGTTCACCTCACGGGCGAACTGCTTGAAGATGCGGTGGGAAGCCGGAGCATGGGCTCCTTCCAAGATGCACGCAACCGCATGCGGCTCCTGGAAGCCCCCTGCTCCGTCCCCCTGGCGGTCGTCGTCATTCCTTCTTGGCGGTGGCGGCAGCGGAGGCAGGCCTCCATTGCCCTGAGGGCGACCCTCACGAGGCTGGTCGCGCCAGGGGGCTTCACGAGGCTGCTCCTGCCAGTGGTCTTCATGAGGCTGTTCGCGCTACCCTTGGCGTGAGTTCCTGCCGTCCCAACGTCCTCCACCTCGGCCTCCTCCACGACCGTAGCCGCAGTTGTTGCGCTCAGGGCGCTGCCCGACGCGCCCGCTGCGCATTGCCCTGAGCTCCTGGCAGTCGTTCGTGTTGTGGCTGTGGACGTTGTGGAAGACGCAGTACGGTCGGTTGTCTCTGGAGAGTTCGTCGTAGCCGCAGCCACGCTTCACTTCTGGCTCCACAGCTAGCACGGCGGGTCCCTTGCGCTTTGCTTCTTTGGCCTTGGCCTTCTTGTTGTCCGCCTCCGCCTCAGGCAGCTCCTGGAGGGAGAGGTGTCCTTCCTCCGCCCTGGCGCACTTTGCCGCGAGCTTGAACATCTCGAGGGTTGTGCACAGGTCCTCGTGGATGGCGAGCTCCTCCCTCATCCTGACATCGCGGACACCGTCAGAGAATGCCGAGATGATGGTCTCGTCCGAGACCCTAGGGATCCGGAGGCGCGTGGTGTTGAAGCGTTGGATGTACTTTTGCAGGGTCTCTCCCGGCTGCTGCCTCACGCGGCGCAGATCCGCAGCTGCCGGGGCTCGGTCGCGGGTGCCTTGGAAGTTGGCGATGAAACGCCCGTGAAGCTCTTCCTAGGAGGATATGGATCCCATGGGGAGGTTCAGGAGCCAGGAGCGTGCGCCATCATTCAGAGCCATGGGGAACCAGTTCGCCATGACTTGCTCGGTGCCGTTGGACGCCTCGATGCTCAGCTCGTAGAGTTGGAGGAACTCTGTGTGGTCTGTGGTATCATCGTAGCGCGGAGGCAGGTTCGGCATGAACTTGCCGGGCCAGACGAGGCACCGTAGCTCAGGAGCTAGGGCGCGACCACTACTAGGAAAAGGCCTGTTATTGGCGCACCTGTTTTGGCCATTAATGGCGCACTACAGGTGCGCCACTACTACCACACCATTAGTAATTAATACTAATGGCGCACCACCTGGTGCGTCATTAGTATGCCTAGAGGTGCGCCATTCAATGTTCAAGAAATCGTTAACTGGTAGCTGCTCGGTCGGTTTAGGAGTAGCGATAATCAATGAATTGGCCTATTAATTGGATTAATCGGTCGACCATTAATCGGTATATTGCATAGGAACTTGCCAACATATATCTAGAATTTTTTATGTATTATTCCATACTCTCATGCTCAGAGCTATGTAGTATACCAAACCATGTTACTGTACACATATGAAAAGCATAGAGAGGAGGTAAAATTATTAATCCTTGATATTAAGGAGCAGGATGGGGCTGGAAGGGGTGACGGGCCAAAAAATTGGGCTTTGTTTGTCCACTAGTTAATGGACCATCAAGGATTAATCGGCATGACTACTGATTAATCGGTCTAACTAGCTAATTAATCGACCTGACAAGTTAACCAGACGAATATGTGTTATTCGATTCGGCCATGTTGTGAGTAGCGATTAACTGGCCCGTTAACTGATCAATCGGGAGAATTCTTAGACAGTGGCACCATTACTATCTGACTTAGTAATGGCGCACGACACAGAAGTGCGCCATTAATAGTTTTTTTTCAAAAAAAAATCAGAATTTTTTTTGAAATTTTTTTACATTTTTTTTCTGAATTTATTTTTTTTCTTCTTAATCTCACGTCACTATGGCTTAATCTTGGGTCAATATGCTTAATTTCAAGTCAAATCGCACTCCGTGGTCAAACTTCCCGGAAGGTCACCCATCCTCACACTACTCCAGTCCGAGCACGCTTAACTTCGCAGTTCTATCCAACCCCAGCACCAGCTCACGTCACAGGCACTTGTTGATATATCTATCATATCAATCCTATTAAACCACCCGGTCATGTTCATGAGTGTGATGAAATTTTGAAAAAATATTTTCAAACTTCCCGGTCATATTATGTATCATAATTTGAAAACAATTTCCAAAAAAAATCCAATTTTTTTCCAAAAAAGTAAAAAAAAAAATCGGTTACTAGTGGCGCACCTAGCAAATGGTGCGCCACTAGTAAGTTTGATTTTTTTTCATATTTCCCCCCTCTAGATCTTAGAAGCCCCATAACTTCCGTTCTGTTAGGTTTTTCGAGATTTTGAAAATGTTCAACGGAGCTCCCCTAGTTGAATTCGGATGTAACTTTTCGAGTAGATGATTTTTCATATAAAAAAACTTTTTAATCCGAGTTCGTATGCAAAAGTTATGCCTGTTTTACTAAATTCCAGAGAGATTTTTCAAATAAAGTCGAAATTCATATTTGTAAATTTTCCCAATAACTAGACCACATATCACATGGAAACTTATTTTCTTTTATTCTTTTTAACATTTCCATCATTTTCTTTTATTTTATTTTAAAACCTGAAAAAGGCGGTCCACAGGGGGGGCGCATTTGGTGACACTGTTAGTAGTGGCGCACCGTGGCTGTGTTGCGCCATTACTAGTTTGAACTAGTAATGGCGCACTATACCCAGGTGCGCCATTACTAGT
Source organism: Secale cereale (assembly GCA_902687465.1). Lineage (NCBI taxonomy): Eukaryota > Viridiplantae > Streptophyta > Magnoliopsida > Poales > Poaceae > Secale > Secale cereale. The sequence continues at coordinate 130,893,410 of LR738713.1, read as the reverse complement.
TTTGAAAAAAAAAGTAAAAATAAAAAACAAAAAAATTGTTAGTAGTGGCGCACAGAGTGTGTGGAGCGCCATTACTAGTTAAAACTAGTAATGGCGCACTTTGCCCTAGTGCGCCATTAGTAGTTTTGAAAAAAAAAATATGTTAGTAATGGCGCACCGTGTGTCTGGTGTGCCATTAGTAATGAAGACACTAATGGCGCACCAGTATCTGGTGCGCCACTGCTATATAGCAGTGGCGCACCACATGCATGGTGCACCATTAGTGTCAATATCATCTATAGCCCTTTTTCTAGTAGTGGACATCCAGCCACGCTCATGATCGCAGGCGCCCCCTGGGCATGTGGTGCCGGTTCTTGGGGCGCTGGCGCCACTAGCTCCTGTGGCGCGCGGTCTTGGCGCTGCGGGCCAGGGGGCCCGCGAGCTTCCGCCTGGGGATGCGGAATCACCTGGCAGCTCTCCTCGTCGCACGCATGGGCTCTGCGGGGTTGCTCACGTCGAGGAGCCTCGCGTCGGACCTCCTAGCCGGCGTCGTAGAGTGGAGGCGGAGCCAGGACTCCGTGGCCTTCGTTCCCCGCCTGGGGCGACGGGTGACGGGAGGAGTGTGTTGGCGCAGGTGCCTCTCCAGCGGCGTTGACGAGCTCGGTGATGCGGTGGAGCCACTCGTCGTAGAGGTCATCTGCCGGGCGGTAGCACAGGAGCTCCCGCTCCATCAGCGATGCAGGCTACTGGTAGACCGTCCCACGGCGGACCCGCGAGGACGACGCCGCGGCCGGTGAGGGTGAAGGCGTCGTCGTGCGGCCATCACACCGCACGGACGGCGGCGGCGACAAGTCCTGCTGCTTGTGGACGGCCGGGTCGGTGGCGGCGTTGGCGACCGGCGAGTTGGGGCGGAGCGGTGCACCCTTGCCCGTGGGCGTCGTTTGAGCGACGTCCGCGGCGCGGCGGGCGGCGCGAGCTCGGCGTGTGTCCACCATGGTGTGGAGCGAAGTCGACGACGAGAGCAGCACGAGGTCGTTGGAGAGGCGAGATCTTGACAAGCCCCCTAGCTGGTGTGCCAAATGTCAGATTCAGGGCTCCGCAATACCCAAGAAGTTCGAACACAGAGGCATGAACGTAGATCTCTCCCACTCGCGTCTACCTAGCATCTCGCCCTCGCCTATTTAAGAGATTCAAACAATCAACAAGTGAAGCACGCAAGAGTTTACCCAGGTTCAGGCCACCGTGTGGTGTAAAAACCCTACTTCCTGCTTTGGTGGATTGGCCTTAGGAGGACTGGAATATGAACTAGTATAGTGGTTCCTGAGCTCAGGAGGCGAGCTTAAGAGGGTCAGGAGGCAAGTGTTCTTGCTCCTTTGTGTGGTGGCAGAGTATATGGATCTGTCTCACTTGGGTGGGCTTGGTCTAACTTGTCCCTCCACAGTGGAGATCCTAGCTACTTATATAGGCGGCCAGGGTCCTCTTCCCCCGAAATTTTTAGGCGGGAAGGGATCCCACAACGGCCATTTTTGAGCGGGAACACAAGGACGTTCCTATCTTGACAAAAGCGGTCTTCGCCTGCAAAAGGATCAGGAGGTGACGCGGTGGTGGGCTCGACGGTGACATCCTCCTTGTCGTCCTTGCGGTCTTCGGTCTTGTTGCACCAAAGGGGAAACCTTTGTCCCGCTCCTCAGGAACCTGCGGCTGCGTTGTCCCCCTTGCACCGAAACGGCAACTGCGTCGCTGGCGGGCGCTGGCACCCGCTGGCGCGGTGCGTCACTCCTGACGTCTCTGCCTCCTCCTAAGGAAGACTTGGCCTTGGATTCTCCGCCCCTCCGGAGCACCTTGCCATGGCTGCTCCTGAGGGGGTCTTGACATTGATCTCCTCATGAGGCTTAGCCCCCCCTCGCGATGGTCTTGGGCAGCTGGTCGATCAGCTGGGCCGTACCACGCCGTAGTAGCAGCGCGTCGCGGCCTGCAGACAGGCAAGTCTGGGTACCCTGGTTCCTAGGACGCCGACAACGACGTAAGACGGCAAAATCGGGGTACTAGGTGCACCAACTTTCTCTCTAACAAGTAAACACTTCGCGATAAATAGAGAAAAATAGTGCACGGAAGGAAACTGCAAGCTAGTGGCAGTGACAGTCGATACCCCTCTCTCATCTCCCACTGACAGAGTTCAATAAAGTCCTCAAACTCCGCAGGTCTAGGTTCTATTATTACCCCGTTAGGAGGAATCAAGCATATGTCGCAAAAATCAGTGAGTCGTATCTGACGGGTTTCAGAATATAAGTTAAACTACACCTCAGGGGGATTATTCCTACTTAGAAAATGAAATTTTTACACAAAGGAATTTGTAAGAAGATGGTATTATTCACACTCAACTACGATGAAGTTGGTTAGCCCAGTGCTTACAGCAAATTGTGCAAACTCTTGATGAATTCCGGCTCCCTCCCTGAAGGGATTATGCGGCCATTCGCGCGGCCGCACCTCCGCCCTTCTTCGAGTAAGGAGTTCATTGTCCGATGATTCCCCAATGACCCATTTGACATTTTTCTTTGAGGTAAACCTCCTAAAGAAACTCATCTTATTCCTATAGACAATAATCTAAAATTTTAGCCCACAAATTTTTTGTCAACAAAACTTCACAAGATTAATAGCAACTAGTCATATGCATGCATAGAGGCCATATTGAGCATTCAAACTACTTAGAACTCTAAGAATTCAACATGCAAGCTCATCTACAGTAGCACCTAGAGTAGCTAATTATTCAAAATACAGACCACTAAGGCAAAAACTAATTGGAGCAATGGAGGAGTCACATACCAAGTAGCAATCCCCCAAAACAGTTTTGGAAATAGAGCTTCTAGCAAAGAGATCGAAATCTATGGGTTTGAGAGCAAGAACACGAGAGAGAGAGAGAGCAATGGTGATTTTTTTCTAGAGATAGGAGATGACATGGGGTAAAGATATATAAGTGAGGGGGCCCACATGGGGACCACAACACACCAGGGCGCGCCTAGGTGGGTTGTGCCCACCTGGTGAACCCCCTCTGAAGTTATTTTCACTAAAAACAGAAATATTCAAAAAAAACCGTGTTAAATTTTCAGGGCATTCTGAGCACTTTTATTTTTGGGGCATTTTTGTTATTGCATGGAAAAACAATAAACAGACAAATCATGGCATTTTATTTTGATTAAAATAAGAAAAACATAAAGTAAAAGGTACGGACATAAGGCAGTGCCTACTAAATTCATCAACTTCATACCTCTAATAAATGATCCATTAATAAGGTTGATCAAGTCTTATTGACAACCACCTTCGATTAGCATGAAACTAAAGAACTTTCGAAAAACACTAGGTTACCTCTAGGGGATGTGCATGTCCCCAACAATAAGTATATCATATTTCCTTTTGGCAGTAGGTAGAGGGAATTGAAAACTTCCCATAGTGAGTGTTGGAATTTTTTCAATAATATTCATACCATTCACTTGGAATTGTTTCTTTGGAAAGTGCACCGTATGCTCATTACCATTGATATGAAAGGTGACCTTGCTTTTATTACGGTCAATAGCAACCCATGTAGTATTCAGAAAGGGTCTACCAAGCATAATCGACATGTTGTCATCCTTGGGCATCTCAAGTATAACAAAGTCAGTTAAGATAGTAACATTTGAAACAACAACGGGCACATCCTCAGAAATACCGATAGGTATGGGAATTGATTTGTCAGCCATTTGCAAGGATATTTCAGTAGGTGTGAGTTTATTCAAATTAAATCTTTTATATAAAGACAAAGGCATAACACTACCACGAACTCTTAAATCACATAATGCAGTTTTAACATAGTTTGTTTTGATGGAGCAAGGTATAGTTGGTATTCCCGGATCTCCAAGGTTTTAGGTACTCCATATTTTGAAGAATAATTAGCAAGCATGCTTGAGATTTCAGCTTTCGGTATCTTTCTTTTATTATTGATGATGTATTTCATATATCTAGCATAAGGGGCCATCTTTATAATATCAGTCAAGAAAGTGCGCAAAAAGACTAGCCTAAGCATTTCAGCAAAGAGTTCATATTTTTCATCATCTTTTTTCTTGGTTGACTTAGGTGGAAAGGGCATGGGCTCCTGAACCCATGGCTCTCTTTCTTTACCATGTTTCCTAGCAACTATGTCTTTTTTATCATACCTTCTATTTTTAGGTTGTGGGTTATCAAGATCAGCAGCGGGCTATATCTGAACATCATTGTCTGGTTGAGTGTCTCTATGAACATGATCATTATCATTTTCATTATCACTAGATAAATGTTCATTACTAGATTGAGTTTCAGCATCATAGATAGAGACATCATTGTTATTTTCAGGAGGTTTTTCTATCTTAGGTTCACCAGAGGTATGCAAAGTCCTATAATTTTTCTTCTTCTTTTTCTTTCTAGAAGGACCAGGTGCACTAGTGTTAAATCTTTGTGAATCTTGTTCAATTCACTTAGGGTGTCCCTCGGTATATAGTGGTTCACTAGTACAATGAGGTGCTATACAAATGGTTTTTAACCCCTTTCCGCGACGGTGTTCGAACCATCACCAAGTGAGTGACTGCGATAGGGGGGGGGTCCTTCCCACACGACCCAGAAACCGTCAGGGATAGTGTGCCTTGATGCATATACAATACTCCCTACTTGTTTGTGCTCGCATTGCCATCGCAGTCGGTATTCGGTGGTGCTACATTTATGATGCGCGACTCATCATAAATACTTCACGATAATAGAAGTAGATAATCACACACATTTACTTTTCCTCAACTGTGTGCGATTCGATGTAAGAGCGCACACAGTTGTCGCTATAAAACAATATGCGAATCTTGAATAGATCCCACACAATTCATCCGTCGTACACACGTCAGATGATCGACCTATCACACGTGTTCTTCTATGACCAAACATTCGTGATGCGCACAACATCACAAATAGACCATAATTGCGAAGTGTGTGTGATAAGGTGACCATCGCAAACATTTAATAAGAAAGAACTGTGTGCGATGTTGTTGTTAATCGCACACATTTTTCCTTGGCTGATCGTGTGTGCAGTAGAGATTGAACGCACACGTAGTGGATCCTAGATACGTGTTTGATCTCCACGTCTATCGCAAACGTTTCGCTTTCGCAAACCATGTGCAGTGTAATCCCTAATCTAAAAATCACATGTTTTCAATTTGAAAGTAGGTAATCACTTATTTCATATCTAACCATGTTTATTACAAATATAGGTTCAACCACGAATGCATAATTCGATGCACATGCACATATACTGAAGAACTATAGAAGCACCAAGTAAAGAATGATGAAGCACAGTTATACTAAAGATTGGAAAGAGAGAGGTGAAAGACATTCTGGTTCCTGGAGTAGGTGAAGCGAAATGCCCATATTGTGCCCTCCTCCATGTGTAATGTGCGCACGACTCTAGGCCAACCCCTTGTGATGGTTGCCCGTCCATCCTTCACTTTCTTCATTAGGACTTCTCGATGCTTATTGTAGTCTGGATGAAGTACTTTAACCTTCATTGCATGTCCACCAATAATGTACTTTACTAGGTAATCTTGAGTGAACTACTTTGGGAACCGCTGCGGACAAAAAAGATTTAGACATTGTTGTCTAACAACTCATCAGTAAAAAGAGAAGTTTGCAAAGTTTGTAGTTACCATCCCACAACTCATTATTGTGTTGCATAGAGCATAAACAAATAATTTGCTTGCCACCACTAGTATCTTTTTGTTAATAATCCTTATCAATTTCCTCACTTGATGCATGCTTGTTCATGCATATATCTCGTTGCCCCATACGCAAAAAGGGTCGATGCATGGATCCTTGCCAAGGGCATATGTACCTACAAGCAACAAGTCAATATTAGAAGCTAACAAGTGTCTAGGCCTGGATCTATATGCACTACATTATGGAATGACAGGGGGAGTACAAGTCGAGGGATGAAACTAACCTGAGCGGAAAATGGTGGCCACTCCCGTTGTTGTCATGCATAAGTATTGGAAAGGCACAATAAGTACAACAACCTTAACGTCAAACAAATATAGCAAAGGTAAACCACATCATCTAAATGATAGCTTGAATGTGTTGGTTTCAGCATGCTGTTAAAGTAGATATAAAATGGAAGGCAATGTTACCGACAACAGGCTTAACAACCATCAAATATTGCAATTCAAACTGGTATTGTTGAAAATTAATAGGACGTAGGTAATGCTTAAACATCACACTTGATAAATGTGTAAAACTGAAATAAAGGGCATGCCTTAACTACACCAGACATAACTAGAACCAAATAAAGTCATTGAAAACTGGACGGAGTCTCACTGCAACCAACCTAACAAGCAAATACAGATAAACATGGCATATACTTGAAAACTGGACAAATGCCCACTGTAACCAACCTAACTAGCAAATACAAATAAACAAGGCATCTTCTTGAAAACTGGACAAATGCTCGCTGCAACCAACCTAACAACCAAATACAGATAAACAAGGCATCTGCTTGATAATTGGACAAATGCTCACTTCAACCAACCTGAGAACCAAATACATATAAACAAGGCATCTGCTCGATAATTGAAAAAATGCTCACTTCAACCAACCTAATAACTAAATACAGATGAACAAGGCATCTACTCACTATAAACAACCAAATATAGCCATTCCTGAAACTGGAGTGGATAATTCATACTTAAACATCACATGGCCCTATTGAACAATACATTTTTTCATAACTGAAATAATTATACACGACACATTTAAAGCACCGCATGAAAAATGCTAGTACAACAAAGGGTACGGGTTGGCAAGCTAGAAAAGGTAAGACTTGCTGATAGGATGTTGCCTCATATGTCTTGGACGGGAATCTTCCAGTTGGAAGAGCATAAACCCGTGGTGCACTCTCTGATGTCACAGATGGGTTGTTTCAACTCAGAAGAACCTTTGTGGGTGCCCTCCTCGTGGTCGTGGTCGATGAGATCTGACTTGGCAATTGAGGATCCCAAGCCATCGCCATAGAACATGTCCTTCAGAAATGACAAAATGGGCTCGATGGTGTACAAGGATCGCAAATCCTTGACCGCTTGGCCGAGGAGATCAGCGACAGGGATGTCGAAGAGATCGACGATGGTCGAACCAGCGGGGTTGGGGATGGACTACTTAACCTGTGACATGGCATGCGTGAAGCTACTACTGCCGACGAGCTTGATGTCGTAGCCAGCTTTCCCGAGATATAGTAATACGCTAGCCTGCTGACATGAAGCCTTCAGCATGGCAACGTAGTCAATGTCTTTGCCGCCTTCCGCGATGACGTGTTTCTCTGGGATCGACAGGTTGGGGCGAACGGCGTCCACCTCTCCAATGTCCACCGTAGAGGCCATGATAAACCTCTTATTGGTCGAATGCTCATCGGGCTCGCCGAGATACGTGGTCGAGCTTAGGTGGTGACATTCTAGAGTAGGGGATGTGGATCTGGTGGAGAGGGACACCACATGCCTCATCTAAAAACTCAGGGGAGTGGGGCGATGGTATGGAAATCGCTGGGTAACCTGAACTTTATTATCTAAGCTAGGAGAAACAGGCAGACCGGCAGGGGATGACGCCGGCAGCGCCGGCGGTGACTGATACTCTCCAACATATCTACCTTTTCTCACACTTTTCCTCTTGTTTTGGACTCTAATTTGCATGATTTGAATGAAACTAACCCCAGACTGACATTGTTTTCAACAAAACTACCATGGTGTTGTTTTTGTGCAGAAATAAAAGTTCTCGGAATGAAACGAAACTTTGCGAGGATTTTATAAGGAATAAAAGAGAATTATTGGAGCCAAGACCCACCAGAGAGGGGCCCCTGGGTGGGCACAACCCACTAGGGCGCGCCCCCTCTCCTGGCACGCCCAGGTGGGCTGTACCCACCTGGTGGCCCCGCAGACGGCAACCATGACCCTATAAATTCCTATTTTTGGAGACAACAATCGGGGGGAAAGAATTATCGCGATCCACGAGACGGTGCTGCCGTCACCTCCTGTTCTTCCTTGGGAGGCTATATCTAGAGTCCGTTTGGGCCTACGGAGAGGGGGATCTTCGTTCTTCGTCATCACCAACCCTTCTCCATCGCCAATTCCATGATGCTCCCCACCTGGAGTGAGTAATTCCTTCGTAGGATCGCTGGTCGATGAGGAGTTGGATGAGATTCATCATGTAAGCGAGTTAGTTTTGTTAGGGCCCGATCCCTAGTATCCACTATGTTTTTAGACTGATATCGCTATGACTTTGCTATGCTTAATGCTTGTCACTTTGGGCCCGGGTGCCATGTACTCAGATCTGAACCATTCATGAATTCATCATTATATCCTTGTTTTAGATCCGATCTTGCAAGTTATAGTCACCTACTACGTGTTATGATCCGGCAACCCCGGAGTGACAATAACCGGAACCACTTTCGGTGATTACCGTAGTTTGAGGAGTTCATGTATTCACTATGTGTTAATGCTTTGTTCCGGTTCTCTATTAAAAGGAGGCCTTAATATCCCATAGTTTCCAATATGGACCCCGCTGCCACGGGTGGGTAGGACAAAAGATGTCATGCACGTTCTTTTAATAAAGCATGTATGACTATTTAGGTAATACGTGCCTACATTATATTGATGAACTGGAGCTAGTGCTGTATCGCTCTAGGTTATAACTGTCACATGATGAATATCATCCAACAAATCACCGATCCAATGCCCACGAATTTGTCCTATATTGATCTTGCTAAGTTACTAATGTTGCTGCTATTGTTACACTTGTTACAAAATTACCGCTACCCACGTTACTGTTACTATTGCTGCTGTCACTACTATCAAAACTATGAAACTACTTTGCTACTGATCACTTTGCTGCAGATAATTAATCTCTAGGTGTGCTTGAATTGACAACTCAGCTGCTAATACCTTCAAATATTATTTGGCTCCCCTTTTGTCAAATCAATAAATTTGGGTTGAATACTCTACCCTCGAAAACTGTTGCGATCCCCTATACTTGTGGGTTATCAAGACCTTTTTCTGGCGCCTTTGCCGGGGATCATTGCTATATTTGTTGATTCACTTGGGATTATTGTCATATTATCACTATGAAGAATCTGAAGGATTCAAATACTAAGATATTTCCCTCAAAGATGAGGGGAGGTAAGGAACTGTCATCTAGTTCTGCTTTAGATTCACCTTCTGTTATGAGTAAACTTGCAACACCACCACATGCTATCAATTCTAATATGTCGCAAGTTATTGATGATGCTACTTCTACTATGAATGATGCTAGTACCTCGCTTGATAATGATGTTGTGCCACTTGGTGAATTTCTTGATGAACAAATTGCTAGAGTAATACAACATGATGTTGTTGAAACTGATGATGAGCTTGAAACGGAAACTCCTGAAATACCTGCTAGAACTAGCCTTCCTAGATATGAATTGCCTAAGTTACCGGAAGGTTATGTTATAAGTGAAGAAGCAACTAGACATATTCTTTCTTGTAATGATAGAGATGATCTAGAGAAATTATTACACAAGCATAAAGAAAAATCTCTGAATGCTAGGATGAAATGTGATCCTAAGTTTGCTACTTCACCTATCTCTATTGATGATAAGTATTATGAATTCTTTGTCGACCCAGAGTTAATCACTTTGGTTTAATCCAATCCTTTCCATGGTTATGAAACTGAAACTTTTGTGGCACATCTTCCAAACTTGAATGACATAGCCACTCTTTTTACTCATGATGAGAAAACTCACTACTATTTTATTCTCAATTCTGTTCTCATTAAAGGGTCATGCTAAGGCTTGGTACAATACTCTTACTCCTGGTTGTGTGCGTAGTCCCCAGGATATGATTTATTACTTCTGTGAAAAATATTTTCTTGCTCATATGAAACAACCTGCCTTACAAGAAATATTTAACTTTGTGCAAAATAGAGAAGAGAGTCTCCCACAAGCTTGGGGGAGGCTTTGCCAGTTACTTAATGCTTCGCCTGATCATCCTCTTAAGAAAAATGAAATAATTGATATCTTCTATAATGGACTAACTGATGCTTCTAGGGACTTCTTAGATAGTTGTGCTGGTTGTGTTTTCAGGGAACGAACTATTGCTCAAGCTGAAGAATTAATTAATAATATATTGAAGAATTATGATGATTGGACTCTTCCTGAACCACCGCCTAAACCCACTCCAAAGAAGAGGGGAATATTATATCTCAGTCTTGAAGATATGCAAGAGGTAAAGAAATCTATGAAGGTAAAAGGTATTAAAGCTGATGATGTTAAAAATCTACCCCCTATTGATGAAATACATGGGCTTAATGCACCACCACTGCCTGGGGTGGTAGAGGTAAACTCTCTTATGAAGTTCAGCAATAATGATAATCCTCACAATATGCATCCTAGCCAATGCCTTTATGAGTTTGAAAACTATATTAGAAAACAAGATCATTTCAATGCAAATGCTATGAAGCAATTGAAATACAATTCTGATATGATTGCTCACTTGAGTGACTTGTTATTTAGAATTTCAAATGATGTTAGAGGTGTTGGAAAACATGCTTCTATGGTTCAAACTCAACTAGAACAAGTTGCTAAATCTCAAAGAGAATTGCTTGATGAAATGAATCACAATATGCATGACTTTGTTGTTAGAGTTGCAACTAGAGGAAGTAAAATGACTCAGGAACCACTTTTTCCTGTGGGACACCTTAAAAGAATTGAACAAGACTAACCAATAAATAACACTAGTGCACCTAGTACTGCTAAAAAGAAAAAGGAAAAGAAAAATGATAGAACTATGCATGTCACTAGTGAACCTGAAGTAGAAAAACCTCCTAACAATGATAATGATATTTCTATCTCTGATGCTGAAACTCAATCTGGCAATGAACACTCACCTAGTGATAATGAAAAAGATAATGATGAGGTTCATGAAGAGGCTCAACCAAACAATAAAAAAGAACCAAATAATGACGTTGAGATAGAACCACCTGTTGATCTTGATATCCCACTGTTGGGGAACGTAGCATAATTCAAAAAAAATTCTACGTCACCAAGATCCAACTATGGATACATCTAGCAACGAGCAAGTAAGAATGCATCTACATACCGTTATGTAGATCGCGTGCGGAAGCTTTCAACGAAGTGTGGATGAAGTAGTCGAACTCTTCACGTTCTTCGTCACCGATGATCTAGCGCCGAACGGACGGCACCTCCGCGTTCAACACACGTACGGTGCAGCAACGTCACCTCCTTCTTGATCCAGCAAGGGGGGAGGAGAAGTCGTCAGAGATCCGGCAGCACGACGGCGTGATGACGGATGCAGTGGAGATCGCAGCAGGGCTTTGTCGGGCTGCCCTGCAAAGGAGTTGGGAGGTATGACGGGAGGGGGAGAGGCGCCAGGGCTGAGGTGCGGCTGCCCTCTCCCCCCCCCACATATATATAGGGGGCCAGGGGGGGCGCCAGCCCCTTGCAGATCCAATCTGCAAGGGGGGGCGGCGGCCAGGGAGGAGTCCCCCTCCCCCAAGGCAAGTGGTGGCCCCCCCTCCCCTTAGGGTTTATCCCTATGCGCAGGGGAGGTGGGCCCCCTTTGTGGTGCGCCAGCCCAGGGGGCTGCACGCATCCCCTTGCGGCCTGGGGGCCCCACCGGGAGGGGTGGCCCCACCCGGTGGACCCCCGAGACCCCTCCGATGGTCCAGGGACGCTCCCGGTGACCCCCGGAGATCACCCGTTGGCCGAAACTGGACTTCCCATATATCAATCTTTACCTCCGGACCATTCCGGAACTCCTCGTGACATCCGGGATCTCATCCGGGACTCCGAACAACTTTCGGGTTTCCACGTGCATTAATCTCTACGACCCTAGCGTTACCGAACCTTAAGTGTGTAGACCCTACGGGTTCGGGAGACACGTAGACATGACCGAGACCACTCTCCGGTCAATAACCAACAGCGGGATCTGGATACCCATGTTGGTTCCCACGTGTTCCTCGATGATCTTCATCGGATGAACCACCGTGTCAAGGATTCACTCAATCCCGTATGTTATTCCCTTTGTCCATCGGTACGGTACTTGCCCGAGATTCGATCGTCGGTATTCCCAATACCTTGTTCAATCTCGTTATGGCAAGTCTCTTTACTCGATCCGTAATCCATCATCCCGTGACTAACTACTTAGTCACATTGAGCTCATTATGATGATGTCTTACCGAGTGGGCCCAGAGGTACCTCTCCGTCATACGGAGTGACAACATCCCAGTCTCGGTTCGTACCAACTCAACAGACACTTTCGGAGATACCCGATGCGTACCTTTATAGCCACCCAGTTACGTTGTGACGGTTGGCACACCCAAAGTACTCCTACGGTATCCGGGAGTTGTACAACCTCATGGTCTAAGGAATAAATACTTGACACCGAAAAGCTTATGCATTACGAACTATACGATCTCGTGTTATGCTCAAGTTTGGGTCTTGTCCATCACATCATTCTCCTAATGATGTGTTCCCGTTATCACCGACATCTCATGTCCATGGTCAGGAAACCATGACCATCTGTTGATCAACGAGCTGGCTACTAGAGGCCTACCAGGGACTCATTGTGATATGTGTATTCACACATGTATCGCTGTTTCCGTACAATACAATTCAAGCATGAATGACAGACAATTATCATGAACAAGGAGATATAATAATACTTTTATTGTTGCCTCTAGGGCATATCTCCAACAGTCTCCCACTTGCACTAGAGTCAATAATCTAGTTAAATTGTGATGAATCGAACACCCATAGAGTTCTGGTGTTGATCATGTTTTGCTCGTGAAAGAGGTTTAGTCAACGGGTCTGCTACATTCAGATCCGTATGCACTTTACAAATATCTATATCTCCATCCTGAACATAATTCCGGATGGAGTTGAAATGGCGCTTGATGTGCTTGGTCTTCTTGTGAAACCTGGGCTCCTTGGTAATAGCAATAGCACCAGTGTTGTCACAGAAGAGAGTCATCGGGCTTGACGCGCTTGGAATGACTCCTAAGTCGGTGATGAACTCCTTCATCCAGACTCCTTCCTGTGCTGCTTCAGAAGCAGCTATGTACTCCGCTTCACATGTAGATGCTGCCACCACGCTTTGCTTGCAACTGCACCAGCTGACTGCCCCTCCATTCAAAATATACACGTATCCGGTTTGCGACTTAGAGTCATCCAGATCTGTGTCGAAGCTAGCATCGACGTAACCCTTTACGACGAGCTCTTCGTCACCTCCATAAACGAGAAACATATCCTTAGTCCTTTTCAGGTACTTCAGGATGTTCTTGACCGCTGTCCAGTGTTCCGTACCGGGATCACTTTGGTACCTCCCTACCAAACTTATGGCAAGGTTCACATCAGGTCTGGTACACAGCATGGCATATATGATAGAACCTATTGCCGAGGCATAGGGAATGACACTCATCTTTTCTCTATCTTCTGCCGTGGTCGGCGACTGAGTCTTACTCAATCTCATACTTTGCAAAACAGGCAAGAATCCTTTCTTTGACTGATCCATATTGAACTTCTTCAATATTTTGTCAAGGTATGTACTTTGTGAAAGACCAATGAGGCGTCTCGATCTATCTCTATAGATTTTGATGCCTAATATGTAAGCAGCTTCTCCAAGGTCCTTCATTGAAAAACTTTTATTCAAATAGGCCTTTACATTTTCCAAGAATTCTATATCATTTCCCATCAGCAATATGTCATCCACATATAATATGAGAAATGCTACAGAGCTCCCACTCACTTTCTTGTAAATACAGGCTTCTCCATAAGTCTGTATAAAGACAAACGCTTTGATCACCTCATCAAAGCGAATATTCCAACTCCGAGATGCTTGCACCAGCCCGTAAATCGAGCGCTGGAGCTTGCATACCTTGTTAGCGTTCTTTGGATCGACAAAACCTTCCGGTTGCATCATATACAACTCTTCCTTGAGGAAGCCATTAAGGAATGCTGTTTTGACGTCCATTTGCCATATCTCATAATCATAGAATGCGGCAATAGCTAACATGATTCTAACTGACTTCAGCATCGCTACGGGAGAGAAAGTCTCGTCGTAGTCAATCCCTTGAACTTGTCGATAACCCTTAGCGACAAGCCGAGCCTTATAGATGGTCACATTACCATCCGCGTCTGTCTTCTTCTTAAATATCCATTTATTTTCTATTGCGTGCCTATCATCAGGCAAGTCCACCAAAGTCCATACTTTGTTTTCATACATGGATTCTATCTCAGATTTCATGGCTCCTAGCCATTTATTGGAATCTGGGCCCGCCATCGCTTCTTCATAGTTCGAAGGTTCACCGTTGTCTAACAACATGATTTCCAGCACAGGGTTGCCGTACCACTCTGGTGCGGAACGTACCCTTGTGGACCTTCGAAGTTCAGTAGTAACTTGATCTGTATCTTCATGATCATTATCATTATCTTCCTCCCTTGTCGGTGCAGGCACCTCAGGAACAGTTTCCTGCGCTGCGCTACTTTCCGGTACAGGAGTGGTGACTGTCACCTCATCAAGTTCTACTTTCCTCCCACTCAATTCTTTCGAGAGAAACTCTTTCTCCAGAAAGCATCCATTCTTGGCAACAAAGACTTTGCCTTCGGATCTGTGGTAGAAGGTGTACCCAATAGTTTCCTTTGGGTATCCTATGAAGACGCATTTCTCCGATTTGGGTTCGAGCTTTTCAGGTTGAAGTTTCTTGACATAAGCATCGCAACCCCAAACTTTCAGAAACGACAGCTTCGGTTTCAAACCAAAGTACATATGGAGTCGTCTCAACGGATTTTGACGGAGCCCTATTTAAAGTGAATGCGGCAGTCTCTAAAGCATAACCCCAAAAAGATAGCGGTAAATCGGTGAGGGACATCATAGATCGCACCATGTCCAACAGAGTAGGATTTCGACGTTCGGACACACCGTTACGTGTGAGGTGTTCCGGACGGTGTCAATTGTGAAAGAATTCCACAGCTTCTAAGGTGTGTGCCAAATTCATGACTTAAATATTCACCCCCACGATCTGATCGCAAGAACTTTATTTTTCTGTCACGTTGATTCTCAACCTCATTCTGAAATTCCTTGAACTTTTCAAAGGTTTCAGACTTGTGTTTCATCAAATAGATATACCCATATCTACTTAAGTCATCCGTGAGGGTGAGAACATAACGGTAGCCTCCGCGAGCCTTAACACTTATTGGACCGCACACATCGGTATGTATGATTTCCAACAAGTTGGTTGCTCGCTCCATTGTTCCGGAGAACGGAGTCTTGGTCATCTTGCCCAAGAGGCATGGTTCGCACGTGTCAAATGATTCATAATCAAGAGACTCTAGAAGTCCATCTGAATGGAGCTTCTTCATACGTTTGACACCAATATGACCAAGGCGGCAATGCCACAAGTATGTGGGACTATCATTATCAACTTTACATCTTTTGGCATCTACACTATGAATATGTGTATCACTACGTTCGAGATTCATCAAAAATAAACCATTGACCAGCGGGGCATGACCATAAAACATATCTCTCAAATAAACAGAACAACCATTATTCTCCGATTTGAAAGAATATCCATCTCGCATAAGACGAGATCCAGAAACAATGTTCATGGTCAAAGCTGGTACTAAATAACAATTATTCAGGTTTAAAACTAATCCCGAGGGTAGATGTAGAGGTAGCATGCCGACGGCGATCACATCGACCTTGGAACCATTCCCGACGCGCATCGTCACCTCATCCTTCGCCAGTCTCTGTTTATTCCGCAGCTCCTGTTTTGAGTTACAAATGTGAGCAACTGCACCGGTATCGAATACCCAGGAGCTACTACGAGTGCTGGTAAGGTACACATCACTAACATGTATATCATATATACCTTTGTCGTTGCCGGCCTTCTTGTCTGCTAAGTATTTGGGGCAGTTCCGCTTCCAGTGTCCCGTTCCCTTGCAATAAAAGCACTCAGTCTCTGGCTTGGGTCCATACTTTGGCTTCTTCCCGGCAACAGGCTTGCCAGGCGCGGCAACTTGCTTGCCGTCCTTCTTGAAGTTCTTCTTACCCTTGCCTTTCTTGAACTTAGTGGTTTTATTGACCATCAACACTTGATGTTCTTTCTTGATGTCAACCTCCGCTGATTTCAGCATTGAATACACCTCGGGAATGGACTTCTCCATCCCCTGCATATTGAAGTTCAGCACGAAGCTCTTGAAGCTTGGTGGGAGCGACTGGAGCATTCTGTCAACGACCGCTTCATCTGGGAGATTCATTCCCAGCTGAGACAAGCGGTTGTGCAATCCTGAAATCTTGAGGATGTGCTCACTGACAGAACTGTTCTCCTCCATCTTATAGCTGTAGAATGCGTCGGAGACATCATATCTCTCGACTCGCGCATGAGCTTGGAAAACCATTTTCAGCTCTTCGAACATCTCATATGCTCCATGGTGCTCAAAACGCTTTTGGAGCCCCGATTCTAAACTGTAAAGCATGCCGCACTGAACCAGGGAGTAATCATCACTACGCGACTGCCAGGCGTTCAAAACGTCTTGGGTCGCCGGGAGAGCGGGTGCATCACCTAGCGGTGCTTCTAGGACATAAGTTCTCTTGGCAGCTATGAGGATAATCCTCAGGTTACGGACCCAATCCGTATAGTTGCTACCATCGTCTTTCAGCTTGGTTTTCTCTAGGAACGTGTTGAAGTTGAGGGAAACCTGAGCGTGGGCCATTTGATCTACAAGAGATATTGTAAAGAATTTAGACTAAGTTCATGATAATTAAGTTCATCTTAATCAAATTTTAATGAACTCCCACTCAGAATGACATCTCTCTAGTCATCTAAGTGATACACGATCCGAATCGAGTAGTCCGTGTCCGATCATCACGTGAGACGGACTAGTCAAAAACGGTGAACATCTTCATGTTGATCGTATCTTCTATACGACTCGTGTTCGACCTTTCGGTCTTCCGTGTTCCGAGGCCATGTCTGTACATGCTAGGCTCGTCAAGTGAACCCTAAGTGTATCGCGTGTGTAAATCTGTCTTACACCCGTTGTATGTGAACGTTAGAACCTATCACACCCGATCATCACGTGGTGCTTCGGAACAACGAGCTTTAGCAACGGTGCACAGTTAGGGGAAACACATTACTTGAAATTTTAGTGAGAGATCATCTTATTTACTACCGTCGTTCTAAGTAAACAAGATGCAAAACATGATAAACATCACATGCAATCAATTATAGTGACATGATATGGCCAATATCATCTTGCTCCTTGGATCTCCATCTTCGGGGCACCATGATCATCTTGTCACCGGCTCGACACCATGATCTTCATCATCATGATCTCCATCATTGTGTCTTGAAGAAGTCGTCACGCCAACTATTACTTCTACTACTATAGCTAACGTTTAGCAACGAAGTAAAGTAATTACATGGCGTTATTCAGTGACACGCAGGGCATACAATAATTAAGACAACTCCTATGGCTCCTGCCGGTTGTCAAGTTCATCGACATGCAAGTCGTGATTCCCTATTACAAAAACATGATCAATCTCATACATCACATATATCATTCATCACATCTTCGTTCTTGGCCATACCACGTCACAAAACACATGCTGCAAAAACAAGTTAGACGTCCTCTAATTGTTGTTGCAAGTTTTACGTGGCTTCTATAGGATTTCTAGCAAGAACGTTTCTTACCTACGCCAAAACCACAACGTGATTTGTCAACTTCTATTTACCCTTCATAAGGACCCTTTTCATCGAATCCGATCCGACTAAAGTAGGAGAGACAGACACCCGCCAGCCACCTTATGCATCTAGTGCATGTCTATCGGTGGAACCAGTCTCACGTAAGCGTACGTGTAAGGTCGGTCCGGGCCGCTTCATCCCACAATACCGCCGAATCAAGATTGACTAGTAACGGTAAGAAAGTTGAACAAGATCATACGCCCACAACTGCTTTGTGTTCTACTCGTGCCAAGATGCTACGCATAAAACCTAGGCTCAGATGCCACTGTTGGGGAACGTAGCATAATTCAAAAAAAATTCTACGTCTTCACCAAGATCCAACTATGGATACATCTAGCAACGAGCAAGTAAGAGTGCATCTACATACCGTTGTGTAGATCGCGTGCGGAAGCTTTCAACGAAGTGTGGATGAAGTAGTCGAACTCTTCACGTTCTTCGTCACCGATGATCTAGCACCGAACGGACGGCACCTCCGCGTTCAACACACGTATGGTGCAGCAACGTCACCTCCTTCTTGATCCAGCAAAGGGGGAGGAGAAGTCGTCAGAGATCCGGCAGCACGACGGCGTGATGACGGATGCAGTGGAGATCGCAGCAGGGCTTCGCCGGGCTGCCCTGCAAAGGAGTTGGGAGGTGTGACGGGAGGGGGAGAGGCGCCAGGGCTGAGGTGCGGCTGCCCTCTCCCCCCCCACATATATATAGGGGGCCAGGGGGGCGCCAGCCCCTTGCAGATCCAATCTGCAAGGGGGGGCGGCGGCCAGGGAGGAGTCCCCCTCCCCCAAGGCAAGTGGTGGCCCCCCCTCCCCTTAGGGTTTATCCCTATGCGCAGGGGAGGTGGGCCCCCTTTGTGGTGCGCCAGCCCAGGGGGCTGCACGCATCCCCTTGCGGCCTGGGGGCCCCACCGGGAGGGGTGGCCCCACCCGGTGGACCCCCGGGACCCCTCCGGTGGTCCCAGGACGCTCCCGGTGACCCCCGGAGATCACCCGTTGGCCGAAACTGGACTTCCCATATATCAATCTTTACCTCCGGACCATTCCGGAACTCCTCGTGACGTCCGAGATCTCATCCGGGACTCCGAACAACTTTCGGGTTTCCACGTGCATTAATCTCTATGACCCTAGCGTTACCGAACCTTAAGTGTGTAGACCCTACGGGTTCGGGAGACACGTAGACATGACCGAGACCACTCTCCGGTCAATAACCAACAGCGGGATCTGGATACCCATGTTGGTTCCCACGTGTTCCTCGATGATCTTCATCGGATGAACCACCGTGTCAAGGATTCACTCAATCCCGTATGTTATTCCCTTTGTCCATCTGTACGGTACTTGCCCGAGATTCGATCGTCGGTATTCCCAATACCTTGTTCAATCTCGTTATGGCAAGTCTCTTTACTCGATCCGTAATCCATCATCCCGTGACTAACTACTTAGTCACATTGAGCTCATTATGATGATGTCTTACCGAGTGGGCCCAGAGGTACCTCTCCGTCATACGGAGTGACAACATCCCAGTCTCGGTTCGTACCAACTCAACAGACACTTTCGGAGATACCCGATGCGTACCTTTATAGCCACCCAGTTACGTTGTGACGATTGGCACACCCAAAGTACTCCTACGGTATCCGGGAGTTGTACAACCTCATGGTCTAAGGAATAAATACTTGACACCGAAAAGCTTATGCATTACGAACTATACGATCTCGTGTTATGCTCAAGTTTGGGTCTTGTCCATCACATCATTCTCCTAATGATGTGATCCCGTTATCACCGACATCTCATGTCCATGGTCAGGAAACCATGACCATCTGTTGATCAACGAGCTGGCTACTAGAGGCCTACCAGGGACTCATTGTGATCTGTGTATTCACACATGTATCGCTGTTTCCGTACAATACAATTCAAGCATGAATGACAGACAATTATCATGAACAAGGAGATATAATAATAATACTTTTATTGTTGCCTCTAGGGCATATCTCCAACACCCACAACCTAAAAATAAAAGAAACGATAAAAGAGACTTCATTGCTGGAAAATACGGTAAAGAAAGAGAATTATGGGTTCAAAAACATATACATTTTCCACCCCAGTCAACTAAAAAGAAAGATGATGAAGAAGTTGAACGCTTTGCTGAAATGCTGAAGCCAATCTTTTTGCGTACTCGTTTAACTGATATCTTAAAAATGCCTCCTTATGCAAAGTATATGAAAGACATCATCACTAATAAGAGAAAAATACCGGAAGCTGAAATCTCCACTATGCTTGCTAATTAACTTTCAAAGATGGAGTACCTAAAAAATTTGGAGATTCGGGTATACCAACTATATCTTGCTCTATAAAAAAGAATTATGTCAAAACTGCTTTGTGTGATTTAGGAGCTGGTGCTAGTGTTATGCCTTTCTCTTTATATAAATGACTTGACTTAAATAAACTCTCACCTACTAAAATATCTTTGCAAATGGCTAACAAGTCAACTGCCATACCTATCGGTATTTGTGAGGATGTGCCCGTAGTTGTTGCTAATGTTACTATCTTGACTGACTTTGTTATACTTGAGATGCCCGAGGACGACAATATGTCTATTATTCTTTGTAGACCCTTCTTGAATACTGCACGGGATGTTATTGATTGTAATAAAAGGAAGGTCACTTTTGACATCAATGGTAATGAGCATAAGGTGCATTTTCCAAAAAAAAATCCAAGTGAATGGTATTAATGTTATTGAAAAATCTCCACAATCACTATTGGAAGTTTTCAAATACCTCTACCTACTGTCAAAAAGAAATATGAAATGCTTATTGTTGAGGACATCCATATCCCCGTCGAGATAATTTAGTGATTTACAAATGTTCTTCGGTTTCATGCCAACCGAAAGTAGTTGTTAATAAGACTTGATCAACCTTATTAATGAATCATTTTTGGGTGGTATGAAGTTGATGAATTTAGTAAGCACTACCTACTGACCTTACCTTTTGTTTTTTGTTTTTACTAGTTAAAAAAAATGCCATCTTTTCCCTGTTTTCTGATTTTCCCGTACAATAAAACTGGCCCAAAAATTAAAGTTCTCAGAATGCCCAGAAAAAATTATACGGTTTTTTTCTGAATATTAAAGAATTTTTGGTGCAAATAATATCACAGGGGGAGTGCACCAGGTGGGCACAACCCACCTGGTACGCGAACATGAATATCTTCAAGTTTGGCTCAAAGAAGAACTCCAAGGGTGTTATTGGGGAATCTTCTGACAGTGATCTCCACCCTCGGAGGTTAGTGGAAGTCCGGCCGTGTGAATTGCCGCACATACCGTTCCTGTAAGAGGCTGGAATTCTTGAGGAGTTCATGGAATATATTGCTAATGTCGGCCTGAATGACTTCATCACAGATGAGTGTGAACAACACCAAATCCTCACAAATGTCTTTGTTCAAAGTTTTACTTTCTTGCCTAGAAATAACCCTCCAGAAGTGAGCTTTGATTTATATGCTGAAAACCATCAGATACCACTTATTGAGTTTTGTAACATATGCATGATCCTGTTTGCTGGGAGCTTGGCTGAGCCTAGGCTGGCCGAGTTTGAGGCCTTTTGTCGCACTCTAATAGTGGGTGATGAGAGAGGAGTGTTAGCCATCACTGCCGCTTGCTTACATTTTCCTGTTGTTCGTTATTTTGCACTTTTTATTACCAAATGCTTGCTTGCTAGGGAGAAGGTGGGTGCACTTAGTTCACCAGACCTTGCTATTTTGCGTCGTGCACTGGAGGGCGACAACACGCATAGCTTGGGAGCTATCGTGGCTCGTCGCCTGCATCTTAATAAATCCTAGGGTAAAATAATTGCTGGGATTTTTGCCACTCGTTTGGCAGATCATTTCGGGGTTGTGAGATGCCCTCACGATTACCCTCTGACTAAGGTTTACCTAGACCACGCAGCCATGGATCACCATCACTTTCTTGCACATTATCGTCCTGATATTGCCATTCCTTACTACCTGGTCTATAGCGTTAACACTCGTGATGTTATCCCATTGCATGCACCTGCTTTGTTTGATTCTGCTGCCAAGGGCGGATACCGGAATATGCCTTCAAACATCATCGCCTACTGGAATGCCCACGCTGCTGCAGAAGCTGCGGAGGAGCCTCAGCAGTGGGATGAGTGGATGCCTGCTCCTCAGGATCCCTAATATCCTCCAGGCTACTGATCGACTGCAAAGCTTGGCCAAAAGCCCAAGCTTGAGGGAGCACGTGTTTCTCACCCACACTACATTTATGTTTACATATCATTCTATTTTTCGGCGCTCACACTTTTTCATTGTATCATCCATGCTTAGATTTATTTTCTTGTTTTCTTCTTGTGTGTTTGAACAACTTTAGAAAAAACCCCAAAAATTAGTTGTAGTAATTTATTTTCTATGCATGCTTAGTAGTAGCACTAAAAAGAAAAACCAAAAAGATTTCCTTGTTCTTCTTTTGCTTGTTAGGAGCTTTCCCGTGTAAATAGTTTTTCTAGTTTTTGCTTTTTCCTTGTATTTGTGTGTTCAAGAAAACCAAAAACTACAAAAATATTTTAGTGCGTTTCTCTGAATTTGTTTTCCTTTTATTCGAGTTGTACTGAGGAGAAGACCACGATGAAAATATTGAGTGGCTCTCATATGAATAATTGTTGAACTAATAAAGAGCACATTTTACCATGTCTTCCCCTGTTGCATGAAATGTTTTGCAGATTCTAGCTTAGTCCACGGCATGCTTGCACTATTATTATTTTCATATCATTTGGTCGTGCAAGAGAAAGGCAATAATGAGGATATACGATGAATTGGCCGTGGCAAGGAGAAACTGGTATGAACTCAACTTGTTCTGCTTGTGTAAATATATTTAACCAAGTACCCATGATTCAGCTCATTATGATTAAACATGTTTGCCATGATAATTAGTGATTATAGTTTCTCATGCCATGCATAAGTATCTAGGAGTTAATAATGATTTATCTTGGGTATCAACATAGCGTTAAAATGATTGTGATATAGTATGATGATATGGTATCCTCCTCTGAATGTTCAAGTGGCTTGACTTGGCACATGTTTATGCATGTAGTTGAATCAAAACTAACATAGCCTCTATGATATTTATGTTCATGGTGTCCATATCCTACTCATGCGGGTGTCAAATGTTTATTATGTATGATGCATGTTCATGACCATTGTTGCTCTCTAGCTGGCCGCTTCCCAACCTATTTGCTAGCCTTCACCTGTACTAAGCGGGAATACTGCTTGTGCATAAAATTCTAAAACTCAAAGTTATTCCAGATGAGTCCACCATACCTACCTATATGCGGTATTATACTGTCGTCCTAGGTAAATTTGCATGTGCCACCTCTAAAAACATCAAATAAATATCTTTTTTTGTGTGACTGGATCGTTCATGGAACGACAAGAGGTGGTCGGTATTTTCCATGCTAAGCGGGTTATTCTCAGGTTGAGTGTTTAGTCACTCGCCATTGCACGAGAAAAGGGCGGTAATAGGGATTCCCAATCCCAAACTGCAAAAAGAAAAGGCTTACAAATAAACAAACAAAAACTCCCAATGGAGTTCAAACATTTATTTTTCTGCTTGGGAACCGCCACTAGCTCGTTTAGCATGGGAGATGTCGTTAGCTGGTAGTCATGAAGTGAATGAGAAGGGCGCACCTCTCAAAAATTTCATTTACCTCTATTTTGCAATTTGAGCTTTGGAACCTCTACAAATCACTGCTTCCCTCCGCGAAGGGACTTTCTATTTACTTTTATGTTATGCAAAATGAGAGGGTAGGACAAAAGATGTCATGCAAGTTCTTTTAATAAAGCATGTATGACTATTTACGAAATGCATGCCTACATTATATAGATGAACTAGAGCTAGTGCCGTATCGCCCTCGGTTATAATTGTCACATGGTGAATATCATCCTACAAATCACTGATCCAATGCCTACGAATTTATCCTATATTGATCTTGATAAGTTACTGCTGCTGCTGCTGCTGTTACACTTGTTACAAAATTACCGCTACCCATGTTATTGTTACTATTGCTGCTGTCACTACTATCAAAACTATCAAACTACTTTGCTACTGATTACTTTGCTGCAGATAATTAATCTCCAGGTGTGGTTGAATTGACAACTCAGCTGCTAATACCTTGAAATATTCTTTGGCTCCCCTTGTGTCGAATCTATAAATTTGGGTTGAATACTCTACCCCCGAAAATTGTTGCGATCGCCTATACTCGTGGGTTATCAGTGGCGGCGAGCTAGGTTTCGAGGGGGAGGGGGCGGGTGGGGGGACTGTGGAGGGGGTTGTTTAAGGATACGCCGTGACTATTGAAAATTTTAGTAATGGTGGGTGGAGATGGTGGTGGATGAGGGAGGGTGACGGTTCAAATGCATCGGCTACTGCAATTTTACTATAAGGTCAGTGTTGGACGAGTGTGGCCGACGGTTGAAGTGTGGCGCCTACTAAAATTTGGGAAAAGGAATTGATGCGGGGCGGGAGTACCCAAGATCACACCGATTTGTTGCAACGCTCAAGGTGGGTTGTTTTTTAGATTTCTAGCTAGCTGGTCTATCGCACACGGTTCATCCTAATTTTTAGAGTCATACGTGGAATTCAATCTAAATAAACTACTGATGATAGGAGTGGCGGGAAATGGTAGCCTGTTTGGATATATAACAACAATAATATAGAAAACTTAGTACAGAAGGAAGCGTGAGCTATCACGACGCATGCGCATAGTTCTTACCCATATACTACATGTGATGTCGAAAGGGATGAGGATTGCCGTTCGACCTGGGAACATCCAAAAGTGCAGATGTACGATCCGTTAGGTTTGAGTTCTCGCCAATTTGAACGCACGACTTAGATCATGCGCGCAGTAGGGGGTAGGGGGCATCGGCCACAATTTGGTAGGCACACGGCTTTCGTGAGTGAACTGTGTGCTATTTGAAAACATTTCATGAGAAGAACTCGGTTTTAAATCCCCGTAAATCCAAAACTCACCCAAAAATCGTGAAACTTGGCATGGTGTCACGACATGGCACATATACGTCAAGGATTTTTTAATCCATTTTGGCGCAAGTTTTATTACAAGCCTCTTACAAACCAGAGTTTCTCTCAAAGAAGTCGTGTTGTTCCGATAGGGAAACGTGCCCCCCTTGTGGGAGAAACATAATCACTGCCTCTTTTCGCCTTGTATTTTCTTCTACGGGCAACTTGGAACGATAGGATATCTGTGCTAAAATTTAAACTTATTCATGGTTTGGTTGGCCTTTCTATACAATAATTGAGTTTGCTAGGTATTTAATGTACATAATTCAAATCTGGACTACAAATACATGCTCTAGTTCATCAAAATGGCTAGAAAAATTATACAAGTATCCTTTGGTACATGTTTTGGTCACATGCTAGCAATGGGAATGAATTACAACCGTCCCAGCGTCGTCGCTCGTCCTCAAACATTTGGAATCTCGGTTTTTAAATCCCCAAAAATCCAAAACTCACCAGAAAGTCATGAAAGTTGGTATGGCGTCACATCAATTTGGGCCAAGATTTATTACAAACCTCTTACAAACATGAGCTTCTCTCAAAGAAGCCTCATGGTTCCGATAGGGAAACGTGTCCCACTTGTGGGCGAAACGATAATCACTACCTCTTTTTGCTTTGTATTATTCTTCTACGGGCAACATGGAACGACAAGATATCCGTGCTGAAATTTAAACTTATTCAGGATTCGTTTGTCCTTTTTATACACTAATTTTGTTTCCTAGGCATTTAGTGTCCATAATTCAAATCTGAATTACAAATACATACTTCAGTTCACCAAAATGGCGAGAACAATTATACATGTGTCGTTGAGTGCATGATCAGGTCCCATGCCAGGAATGGGAAGGAATTACAACCATATCGGCTTCCTAGGTCGTCCTCAAATATTTGGAATCTCGGTTTTTAAATTCCCATAAATCCAAAACTCACCATAAATTCGTCAAAGGTGGCATGGTGTCAAGTGATGGCATATATATGTCATGGTAAAACATTGTCCAATTTTGGCGTAAGTTTTATTACAAGCCTCTTACAAACTCAAGCTTTGTCGTGGTGGGCGCACGGCAGATGCTCAGGGATGGCTAAAGATAGAGACAGCCTTGATAGCACCGGTGGGCTCTAGAAGCGGGGTTGGCATGAGAGAGTGTGGAATGCAAGACATACACAGGTTCGGGGCTCTCCGGAGAGATAACACTATTAATCCTGCCGACTGTTTTATGTATGGGTATACGTAGCAGTACAGAGTTGCTCCTTGAGCTGTTTGGAGGAGGAAGGAAGACAGGCCAAGGTTTAGTCTGCTCCTTCTCTGATGGATCCGTGTGTGTGTGTGTGTGTGTGAATGAACTCTGTCTTTCCCCTATAGATGGAGGCCTTCTAGGGGGTTTAATAGGTCAACCCCAAGGGGTACAATGGTAAAGCTACAAGGCTGTGTGGCCGGGTTGCCAGTTGTCGGATTTCGGGTTCCGCAAACCCTTGAGAGGTTCAAACTCTGGGGTGCGCACGAAGAACACTCTCTCCCCAGCGCGCTCGACCTACGATTCCATGGCCTAGCTCGATGGACTCAAATAACAAGGGACACAGAGGATTATACTGGTTCGGGCCACCATGCGGTGTAATACCCTACTCCATTGTGTGTGGTGGATTGCCTCGTGGGGCTGAGGATGAACTTGTACAATGGATGAACAGCCTCCGGAGGAGAGGTATTCTTGGGCTTGAATGAGCTTGTGCTGTGTGTAGGATGGAACGGAGCTGATCCCTTCTAAGGTTGGATCAGCTCCAGATGAGATGCCCCCTCTATGGTGGTGGCTAGGTCCTACTTATAGTGGCCTTGGTCCTCTTCCCAAATATTGGCAGGAAGGGATCCCACAATGGCGAAATTTGAAGGTGAACAGCTAGTAGAAGCTATCCTGACAAAAGTAGTCTTCGCCTGCCAAAGGCTCTGGTGGTGACGCCGTGCAAGGCTCCTCGATGACCTCCATTCTACCACCCCGACGGTCCTTGGTCTTGTTGTACCGATATGGAAACCTTTGCTTGATTCCTCGGGACTCCTCGCCTGCGCTTGCCCCCTTATAACCAAAGGGGAAACTGGTACACTGTGCCCGTTAGCGCCCGCCTGGCCTTGGACGTCATGGCTCACGTCACGTGAACCTCGCGAGGTGCACCTTGCATAGATATCTCCGCCCCTTAGGAGCCAGCCTAGAGAGGCTGCCCCGAGGGAGGTCTTGCTGTTGTCCGCCTCACGAGGCTTGGCCCCTCGCGAGGGTCTTGAGCTATGATTGATGAAGCCGGACCGTACCAGGCCGCCAATGGAGCCACGCCATGGGCTGCAGGCAGGCAAGTATGGGTACCCCAGTACCCAGAACACCGATAGTAGCCCCTGGGCCCAAGGTGCGCTCAAAATTGGCTTCGAGGTGAAGACAAAGGGCAAGGGCGAAGCGCCACGAGTCCCAATCGTCGGCAGCCTTGGTTGACTCGTGGCGACTTGATTGGACGTGGGCGTCTCTGCTTCCCCACACTGCCTCGGCAAATGCCCGACTTGACTAGACCTTGCTGCATGCACAGAAAAAACCATCATTACGTGATATCGTGGAGGCCGGTGGTTGGCCTCCTCCTGCTATAAATGAGGAGGGGCTGAAGCCCCTGTTGCTCATGTCCTTCTTCTTGTCACCCGCCTCTTCTTCTTCCTCCTTGACGCGCTGGCTTACTGCATCGCCCATGGTGCCGATAAGGAGATTCTCCGCTGCTGAGAAAGGAAAAGCCCCTGCGAGGAGCGGGAACCACTTCCGTCGAAGAAGAGGTTCAGCCACCCCCATGGCACCGATGAGAGGCGGGAGGTGACGAGGCCTTGGTGTGAGTGGCCTCCTCCTTGCTACCCGTTGCCCTTGTATGCCCAAGAGCAAGGGGGTTGCGCCCCGCGCCGCTCGCGTTGTGGTCGAGGTCGTCCAGCGGGGGTTGCTCGAGCCGTCGGCCCCCGAACCCACGCCAAGGGCTCCTCACGCGATTTCGTAGTGTGGACAGCGATGCCACCGCCTTACTAGATCCGGCTCCTGAAGTTCTTTGTTGAGGTGATGCCGGCGAGGGTTCTTGCTAAGCTGTGGTTGCAGCACGCCGGGTGCTGCAACCAGGCTTCAGAGGTGGAGGTCGAGGTCGTCCCCGCGGCCGGCGTCTTCATGACTCGAGGCTGGGGCGAAATCGCACGCGTGTGTCATCCTGATGGAGCCTCTGTCATCCACTTCGAGTTTGACAGCGCCTCCACGTTGTTCTTCAACGTCATCGATGGGGAAGGCCGCCATGTGGAGTGCTGCCCTGGAGGGAGCCGCCAGGGTGGCGCAGTGACGGACGCCATGCCTGCTCTCGGCCCTGTCGACGGCTCCCCTAGCAGCAGCGATGGCCCCTAGGAGTCCAACATCTCTCTCGAGCTTGACGAGTCTCCGGAGACAATCAACGACAGCTACATGCGCTCGAGCTCACGCCGCGCATGGAGCGCGGCAGCTGCATCAGTTCGTCGTCGCTGGTGACCTGTGCGGGGTTGGTGCCGGCCTCTCGTGGCCCACTTTTGATGAAGGCGTCGGTGGTAGCAGCTGCAGTTAGTGCTTCTTGGGATCCCCTTCTTTTGTTCCCTATGAGGAATCAAAGGGAACCCTGTGGGGGTTTGTAAAGAGCGTGTAATGCTTTTGCTCCGGTGTTTATTATTCTTGTTATGAAACCGTGATTGCTCCTCTCGCTTTAGCATTGTCTCCCCTTTTCATCCATACAGTAGCCTTGCGATCTATGCCGGCGGGTCCCAGTCTCAAGGCAGGCTATAGCCGTCGCTGGTATGCGAGGTCGCGATACCGTGGCCAAGGCCAGGAGGTGAGCGGCCCAGCATCCGGTAAGATGTCCTGAGGCGCGATGCTCAGGAGGCCCCCCTTGGCGTGCAAGCAGCTCCCCGGACGCTAAAAAGGAAAGCATCATTGCTGGAGCGAGACTGCGGAAATCAAACTTGTCGAGTCGTGGCATTGTGCCAATTTGAATGTGTGACTTATCTTGACGGTCCTGAGGTGGTTCCCCACGTGGTGTGCCTGGTTCATTCTGCTGCAGTAGCGCGGCTAGGATTTTGTGATTCCCTTCCTGCTTGCTTTAGTGTTCTGCGTTGGCAGAGCCCGGCCCCGCGCATACCTCAGCCGCCGCTGGCTAGTCCAGATCACGAGGACGAGGCCAGGGGGTGGGGAGCTACGTGACCAGTTAGGCTCCTGAGTCGCAATGCTTAGGATCCCCCCTTGACGTACGAACAACCCTCGGGAAGGAAACGCGAGACTAAGCCTTGGTGTTCTGCGTCGGCAGAGCCCGACCCCGCGTGTACCTTAGCCGCCGCTGGCTCGTCCGGATCTCCATGACGATGCCAGGGGTGAGGGGTCATGTGGCCAGTTAGGCTCCTAAGATGCGATGCTTAGGAGTCCTCCTTGACGTACGAACAGACCTCCATACCTGTCCTGACAGGGCGTACGCAAAGCGTGACCTGAGCGGAGCCCGCGTGCCCAACCCCCATCGCGCGACTCTCCCGAGGGGAAGCATTGCGATGAGGCCAGGCACAGAGCATGCTGGCTCCCCGAGGTTGATACGTCCAAGGGGCCACCATTGGTTGTTTATCACCAGCACGGTGCATAGCGCTTCCGCACTTGCACGGGCATAGCCGCTCCTCGACCGTGTCGACTGCCAGCACGGAGCATGGTGCTTCCACTTGCGCGTGGGTGAGGGCTCCCTCTGCTTGGAGCCCCCGGGGCATGCACAGCCCCGCCCTAACACGTGGCTTGCACAGCAAGGCCAGATGAGGTATGTCTGGGCACTCGTGAGCTAGCGCGGGACTCATGAGGCCCTACCTCAAGGCGGGTTGCGCCTGATCTTGATCCTTCGTAGTTGCAGGAGGTCCTCCGAATGGTTAGGCAACTTGCGCCGAATGAATTTCCTAAGGCGATCACATGAGAAGGCCAGACACCAACGACCCCAGGAGGTGACGTGAACGGGGCCGGCTGTCACACCCTGATTTTCATGCCACATTGCTTAAGCTTATAATCTTGCTAAAAATATGGATTTACAAAAACTTTTGAGTGTTTTTGGCTTTGCTTGATTGATTTTCTGTGTGCCATTTGCTAGTGCTCTAAAAATCAAATAAATCCTCCAACTCTTGTACTTCATCTCCTTGATCCAAAACCTTTTCCCAATGATCATGCCATGTGTATAGACCAGTATAGAATTTTCTTATAAAAATATTTTGGCCAAATAGTATTTTCTAAAATTAGTTTTCCAAAAACCCCTGAATTGAGGTTTGCACTGCAAGTACCTTATTTAGGGTGTGAAAAATCTTTCAAAAAGTATATTTGAATCCTATTAGGTATAGGACTCCCAGAAACCACAAAATTATAATTTTAAAAGTTAGTTTTATATTTTATTTAAAAGCTTTTTCTTAAGGCCAGAAATGGTCATTAATAGGGAAAAATTATTTAACTATTTCAAAAATATTTGCTGAAATTCAGGGAAACTCATAGGACATATATTGTCCATATATAAGAGTTTCAACACATGGTCATGTTCAAAATATTGGACAAATCCTTCCAAAACCCTTTCAGGATATTTCAAGCTTTTGAAATATTTACAAAGGGAATATTCTCCAAAAATTCCAGGGAAATTCTATCATGTCATATATGACATATTTGATGATCTTGCAAAGCCTCATGCCTTGAAGATCAAGGAATCATCATCTAATCCCCTCAAAACCATTTCTGTCCATTTTGAAGTTTGAGCAACTTTACATTGCCAAACTTGTCCAAATGCTCTCAAACTTGGTGCACATGCTAAAATGATGTAATTAAGCATCTATGCCAAATAGAACAAGTTTTGGAGAAGCATAACTTGATCTAAGTGCCCAAAAACCATTTCTGTTCAAATTCAAATTTGAACAACTTTACATTACCAACTTTTTACCTGGGGCTTCAAACTTTATGAGCATGATCATAACCCCAAATGATGATACTACACCAAGTGGTGCATCAAGGGGAGATGATTAGCTTAACTCAAACATGGTGAAACAATTTCTGTTGATTTCTAGGGTTCATCAAAGTTACATTGGAAACTTTGCCCAAATGAGCTCAAATTTGGTGGAAGGGCCTAAATGTATGTGACATTCCATCCTGTTAAGTCCCATGTCAATTGGAAGTCATTTGCTTTCCCAAAACATGATCAAACACCTTCTGCCAATTTACCAAAACCATTGTTCTGACCCCTTTTACTATGCCCCTTCACCTCAAATTCTTACCACAGCTTCTCCTAGTCCTATTCTACCTCCGGTAACTCTCCCCTGCCTCAGCTCAATCATTGGAGGGGGTAAAACCCCAATTTACTCTTCTGGACAACAGTTTTCACCTCCTCCTTCACCTCCCTCCTCATTCCAGTGGCTCCCCAGGGCATCCAGGACCATCACACAATTGTTTACTACCCCCTCGACCCCCTAGACATCTTTGGGCATGATGGACACGACCAGAGCGGCGAGGACACGGCTGTGCCAGCCATTCGGGCGCTCTGGAGCGCGCTACAGTGCGCTCTCACACTGTAGCCTCGCCCAACCAGGAGCCCCGGACCACCTCGGGCCTTTCCCTCGTGTCTCCCGAGGTGCCCTCGACGTCCGTGACCTGCAAGACTGTCGTCCCTATCCTCCCCTGCCCTCCTTCTCCCTCCGCGCGCTCGCCCGAGCGCGTCCATGGACGAAGCTCACGGTGCACCGCGGCCGGGCCTATATAAGCTATCCCCTACTCTCCCTCTCGCCTCTAATCAACCCCCCTGCACCCCACGAACCTCCCAGACGAGCCCCCTCTCCCCCTGGTGCTCTCTTCCCCTCTCCATGGCCGACGAGTCGCCGTCGGCCTCCACCCAAATTCGCTCCCTGTGGCATCCCCCTCCCATCTTTGGCTCCACTAGGGCACCTGCAACCTCACCGCAGGTCCCTCCCGAGCTCTATTCGCTCCTCCCGGCGGCCGCAGCGCTGAACCCCTCGAAGGCAGCACCACCATCCGCCATGACCGTGGCTCTGCTAGCCCCTGTCCTCCCCTGGACGTGCAGGCAGTCGGGGCGGGTGCGGCGCCGTTCCCTAAGCTCGCCCACGCCCCCGGCGCGTCCAATGTTGGCCGGTGGCGCCGGCTGCCAACGCTGGCATCGCCCTTGC
Source organism: Secale cereale (assembly GCA_902687465.1). NCBI lineage: Eukaryota > Viridiplantae > Streptophyta > Magnoliopsida > Poales > Poaceae > Secale > Secale cereale. Next base: position 130,861,354 of record LR738713.1, on the reverse strand, counting down.
CTCCTCCTCTACGTCGGGCGGGGGGAGGACGACAAACCCGCCAGGCGGGCCCCGCCTGTAAGCGCCACGAGGCTGGTGGGAGCAACTGACGGGTGCCCCCCCCGATAAGTGGAAGCGCACCCGCCAGGCTACGCCTTTCTGTGGTGGTGACGCCCGCCGTAATTACGCCTTCGGCGTCACCACCTCCTTCGCGCCACTAAGCCACTGGGCTCAGCCCAGTAGGCGATGTTTAGCTGGGCTTCGCCCAGAGCACATTATAAGGTTGAATTCTTTTTCCATATTCTTTTTCCAGTCAACTTCAAAAACCCATAAATAATTCAAATAAACTCCAAATTGCATGATTCAAATTTGTGGTGGGTTCTAAAATCATGCTCTACCAGATGGTGCAACATGCACATTTCTCCAGAATCATTTCCTTCACACGTAATTATCAAATTCCATTATTCCATTTTGTGTGATGAACTTTAGAAAATCACAGAGGGCTCAAATTTGATCCAAATGCACTGGTTCAAATTCCTAGATGCTTGTCATATCCAAACTTAGTTTTGGAACATTTTTATTAATACCGTCTGTGCCCCACCAAATAATGAGCCCTTTCTTCATATTTATCAACTTTGCAAAATCCTAGGAAATTCATTTGAATTCCAAATCCAGTGAAACCAACTCCTAGATGCTTCTAAAATCATGACTTGTTGATGGGTGCCTTTGGTCATCATTCAAGAATATATTTCTGTACACTTCTTTCAAATCCATTAAACCCTTGATCCCATCATATTGAAATGTTCCAAACTATCCATTGATCCAATGCCTATGAAAACACCTTGGTCATTTCTAATATGACCAGACGTATCCTAGAAAAGTCCAACTCCTATTTTTAGAGCACTTTTATTTTTGCCTTGTTGTGTTGCTTATTATGATTGTTTCAATCGTTAGTTGACGAAATAAACGGAGTACTCGAAGATGGACCAGAAGGTTTGAAGACTCGGAAGGATAAGGCAAGCAGCCCTTTGACCATGTTCGAGAAACCTTTTTATGCATATCTCACAGCACCTTATTATCAATGCATCGGAATCATGCTTAGGTGGAGACCACTTTGGTTGCTACCTTTGTTACTTTAATATTGAAACTTGCATCAAACATGACCCTGCCTTCCTATGAGGGTCATGTGGGTGGGAGTGGATAGATGTATGGTATAGTAGTTGGCTACGCAAAATGGGTCAGGGTTATGCATTGAGTGAAACAAGTGTGGTTTGACATACTTGCAGATAACCCAATGGGTGCCACTAATGCCCCTGGGAGTTGACGAGGAACTAGGGCACTACTTGGTGAAGAAGTAGTGTGCCGAGGCTTGACGAAAGTGTTGTTTACAGAGATGGATTAGATTTATGTGTGACTACCGTCCCAACCAAACATGCGCAACCACTCTACCCTTATATGGGAAAGGGCATTATTGATTACCTAGGTTGATACTAGCATGGTGCCTTCATTACTAGTGATGGGGGTGACACGAGGTCACTCTTGGGACGGGGTCATGCTTGGATAGGCGACCATGACTGTTTTTACAGGGCACCGAACACACCGTTGGTACCCCGTGTCAGTGGTATGTGATGAATATGGGAGCAAGTCTCCACAATTTTAAGATGTGAAATGTTGGCACGGGGCTGTTACCAATCGAGTGGACTCTATGTTAGTGTCGTCTAGGGAAAGGTAGTGATCAGGTGCTTACCCCGGGTACTTGAGGTACCGCGGGTCATGGATGACACGGAAGTTCCCCGAATCTTGTGGGTAAAGTGTGCAACCTCTGCAGAGTGTCAAACTATTCGAATAGCCGTGTCCGCGGTCAAGGACAGTTGGGAGGTGCTACTTAGACTATGTCCATAAATTTCTGGAAAACAACACGGTTCAGTGATATTGATGATGTGATTCTTGAGGAACTCTCAATGAGCTTGAGCATGAGTTGATTACAACTCCTTATCGATAATGATGTCTGTAACCTCCCGATACTTGTTGCAGACACATGCATGTCCATGTTATATGTTGATCATACTTGCATATGAAAAACTAGCTTTCCGCAAAACTGCCAATCTAGCAGTAGAGCCTTGCATAATTATTCTGTCATCACACTTGGGTTGCTTGCGAGTACATTCAAAGTACTCATTGGCTTGCCACTTGTTATTTTATTGGCCAGACAAGAGAGAACAGGATATGATGAAGATTCTTTGGTGACGAGCATGCGAGCTAGGACGCTTCCCAGTCAAAATGCCTGTAGGGTTAAGGCAAATGGCATGGTTCCAAGTTGTCATTGAAGATTTCCGCTACAATGATATACTCAAGACTTGACCATAATGGTCCTATTGGTGTAATACAGTATGTATGGATGTAAGACTCTTGTTATTCAGCTTCTATGTGCTCAGTGAGCATTGATCTCTGGGATCACTGTACACGTGCAATCAGTGATCACGACTTATGAGTCGGGGTCCCCACACCGGCCTGCCAGACAGAACTTGGCCGTTTGATTTATCGACACTGCAGAGATGGAACCGAGCACAGACACCGTGCCCAGACTTGTCACGCGAAAAATCATGAAGAAAGGCAAACGACGCTTGGCTCCCGTGCTGGAGGGGCACTGGGGTGTGCGACATTCGAAGTAAAGTACCCGGATGGCATATAATAAGCATGAAGTGACTCACGGAAAGAGGCAAACATGCTTAGGTAATGCAAGTGTGATACATGCCAGAGGGACGGACCCATGCGGCCTAGGGATGATGCAGCCCGTGGGGCGCCCCCAACAGAGTAAGCTTTGTCGGATGTGGGGTTCCGGCAAAACCCTTAATGTTCGAACTCTGGGGTGCGCACGAAGATCTCTCCTTCCGCCCTAGCTCGTCTACTCAACAGCCCTAAGCCTAGCTCGCCAGATCCGATGAACAAGTGATACAAGATTTATACTGGTTTGGGCCACCGTTGTGGTGTAACACCCTAATCCAGTGTGGTGTGGTGGATTGCCTTGTAGGCAGAGGAAGGACTAGTACATTGTCGGTGTACAAAAAGAGGGGTACACTTTTGTACCCCTATGACTGTGCACGGGCAGCCTGAGCCACGACGCCACCACACCAAGCATGGCGAGGGAGGCAAGCCGGGGCGAGACTGAAGCCCAATGGAGACTGGAGTGACACCAAGAACAAGACCACAAAGAGCCAACGGACGAAGCGGCTCTCGCCGGCAAGATCCTTGCCGGGGCCAGCCCTGGCAGCCCCGGCAAGGCCCTTGACGCGGCAGCTCGCCCCGCACCTACGGAGCAAATCACCCTTGAGTCCACCACCCCCATGGGGCGAGGATTTGGGAGATATCCCCGTGGTGGCATGCAGATCTTTGTGAAGACCTTCGAGATCAGATGCAAGATAAGAAGACGACGACCCTTGGCGGGATCCCAGCCAAGGAGGACCACAAGGCCCCCGCCAAGCACCTTGCCGGGGATGACAGCAAGCGCCACGACAAGACCCTTGCCGGGGCCCCCGGCAAGGACCTTACCGAGGACACCCACGGGGCCATCATCAGGCCCGCACCAACTGGGTTTCCACCAACCCACACTGCTGCCAACCCGACCAGCTGGACAGGCTCCTGCGTGGCAACCCACGGATCATCATGGAGACCCGCCGTTGTGCCACCTCAGCTGCCTGTCTGCCTACATGGCACCTCATGCACCGCTGGCCAGGGCGCGTGTCGACACGAGGAGGAGCGGCGACGGACAAGACGGGCGTCTCCCCTCGTCCCCGATAAAGCAAGGACACCTAAGTTTGGCGCATTAAATGCACCTTGTCCTGTAATGCGAGGGATAACGTCGCATCACTATACCCTTTCCACCTCCTGTGTGCCACTGTGGCAGCCCCTATTTCCTATAAAAGGAGGCCCGAGGCGACCAGGAGGAGGATTAGGCTTTTTAGAACTCCTCACGACTCTCTTGGAGCTCCTCACTAGCTGAAGAACACCAACATATAATCCACCAAAGCAGGAGTAGGGTTTTACGCATCTTTGCGGCCCGAACATGTGTAAAGGAACTGTGTCCTGACCGTTAGATCCGCTCTTCCCTCAACCCCGCGCCCCGCAACCGTAGTAGGGCTTCTTGTGATCCCATAGGTGTCGATCCAAATACACCGACATCTTTGGCACGCCAGGTAGGGGGCGCCCAGTTGTGAGAATCGGCTTTAGCGGTTAGTTCGACGCTCCAGCATCGTCATGGCACCCAAGAAGAAGACGACGGTGGAGATTGGCCAGTCGGAAGCCACACAACTCGTCCCGACGCGGGCGAGCAGTGGACCAGTCGCGGAAAGGACTTGGGGCGCTGCTCGCGAACACCAATGCCATCCCGACAGCCGGAGTTTGGGAGGTGGCTATGCTTGTGCGCCTGGTAACAGGCCGCACACCGCCAGTTCCAGAGATGGGACCCGGCCCTCCGCGGGTGGCGCGGGACCCTCCAAGGTCACGGCCGCACCACCCGAGGGCGACGCGAGGCCCTCCAGAACTCCCACGCCGGCACCAACAGCGCGCTCTTCTCAAGCAGCGCGCGACGAACGGCGTCATCGTCCCGAAGACCCCGGGCGTCGCCATGGGAAGAGCCCCAAGCGCCTCTCACGGGACGTAGAAGACCTGCCCGCCCGCCGACGCACTGGTGGAGGCGATAGGCGACCGCGGGATCGTGATGGAGCTCCCACTGACATGGTCAGGGGTCGAAGCGCGTCATGATCCGTGCAGGTTTCACTACCGTTGACACCAGCCGAAGCTTTGGCGCGCTTGCAGTTGCTCCTCGACTTTCCTCCCGTTACGGGGAAACTCGACGAATGGAGAGCCACCATCCGAAGCCTTGTCGTGGTTGCCAACTGGGATGACCTAAACCTAGCGGAGCTCCCAGGCCGACATTCCGATGGGGTCCCACGCACCATGGGCGGGAGAGCTGGCAGCGCCGTGGCTACGGTGCATTCGCCTCCTCCTCACCCAGTGCCGTGTGCGTCGACCCGTCGAGACGTCGCGGGCGACGCCATCTCCATAGCGTTGTCCGACCCGCGGACCCGCGGCGACCAACGTCAAGTTTTTCAGGAGCGAGCTCATGAAGACGCTCGAACCACCATCGAGCACCGGCGCGAAACGCGCCACCAGTCAGACAGGCGAGCAGGGCCTGTTGCGGACCGCCCAGCACCGGAAAGCCCTGGAGGTCTACCCTACGAGGTAGGCTGTCCGGCTTTCACCCGTGAGCTATGGCAGTTCCAATGGCCCTCTCACCGCACCTTCAAAGCTGATGTTGGCAAGAAATACAATGGCAAGACCCACCCGTCGGAGTTCCTCAGCATCTACCCACTCCGGCAAGCGCACCTCTTCGGAGTGCTGTGCTCCCGTCGTGGACGTGCCTGAGAGCTCCACCGGAAGGAAGAAGACCCGCGAGACCTCAGACACCCACTCCGGCAAGCACACCTCTTCGGAGTGTCGCGCTCCCGTCGAGGACGTGCCAAAGAGCTCCACCGGCAGAAACAAGAGATCAAGGGCTAAGCCGCCAGAAACCAACAAGGTTTCTGTCAAGGAGGACGGCACGGGAGGGGCTTTTACCATAAGCTCCCCCCTTGACAACAAATAGGAAGACGCGCTCGTCACCTTCCTGCGGGTGAATGTCGACGTGTTTGCCTGGCAAGCATCCGACATCCCCGGCGTTCCCAGGGAGGTGATTGAGCACCACCTTGCTGTCTGCCCTCATGCGCGGCCCGTCAAGCAGAAGGTCAGGAAGCAAGCTTTGGAACGGCAAGAGTTCATCACCGAGGAGATCCGGAAACTGGAAGCTGCGGGTTTGGTGAGAGGAGTGCTCCACCCAACGTGGTTGGCCAATCCAGTGGTAGTGCGCAAGGCGAATGGGAAGTGGAGGCTGTGTATTGATTACACAGATATCAATAAAGCTTGTCCCAAGGACCCCTTCCCGTTGCCACGCATAGACCAGATTGTCGACTCTACGGCAGGGTGTGACCTGCTGTCATTCCTCGATGCCTACTCCGGCAACCACCAGATCTTCATGGCGAGAGAAGACGAAGAGAAGACATCATTCGTCACCCCATGTGGTACGTACTGTTTCGTACGAATGCCTTCTGGGTTGAAGAGTGCTGGCTCGACATTTGCAAGGACAGTCCAGATTGGTTTTAAACCCCAGCTCCATAGAAATATGGAGGCTTATATGGATGACATAGTGGTCAAAACCAAGAACAGGGCAACCCTTGTGCCGGATTTACAAGAAACATTTGTGAACCTGCGCAAGATCAACCTCAAGCTGAACCCTGAGAAGTGCGTCTTCGGCGTTCCGTCCGGCAAGCTTGTCGGGTTTTTTGTGTCGCAGCGTGGGATAGAAGCTAATCCAGACAAGATCAAAGCTATAGAGCAGATTGAAGCACCTAAGCGGGTCAAGGACGTGCGTCGGCTTGCTGGCTGCGTTGCCGCCATGAGCAGATTTATTTCCAAGTCTACCGGGCACGCCCTCCCCTTTTTCAAGATCTTGAAAAAGGCAGGCCCAATGGAGTGGACGCCAGAAGCCGAAGCAGCGTTACAAGACCTGAAGAAGTATCTTTCCTCCACGCCAATACTGGTTGCGCCCCGACCACAGGAACCGTTGCTACTATACTTAGCGGCAACGAATCAGGTGGTCAGCGTCGCACTAGTGGCGCAGAGAGAAATCAACGATGAGGTGATAGCAGCAATGGAGCTTGGTGCTACTGGCGCAGGGACGACACAGCCGATTGGAGTGCAGCTGAAGAAGAAGATGATGCAGCACCCGGTCTACTTTGTTAGCTCCCTCTTGCAGGGGGCTAGGACAAGGTACTCCGGTGTGCAGAAATTGCTCTTAGGCCTTCTTATGGCCTCGAGGAAGCCGCGTCACTACTTCCAGGCGCACGAGATCACTACCGTCACTCGCCTCCCTCTGCAACGGATATTGCACAATCCAGATGCAACGGGAAGGATTGTGGAGTGGGCACTGGAGCTGTCCAGCTTTGGCGTCAAGTTTGAAAGCACCTCGACAATTCAGAGCCGAGTCCTGGCAGAGTTCGTTGCAGAATGGACCGCAACACCTGATGAAGAAGTCCAAGAAACTGCTCTCCCGGGCAAAGAGGCAAGTTGCAACTGGGTCATGTACTTTGATGGGTCTTTCTCTTTACAAGGCGCCGGGGCTGGCGTACTGCTGGTTGCGCCCACCAGAGAGCACCTCAAGTACGTGATCCAGATGCACTTCCCTAGGGAGGTATCAACGAACAACACTGCCGAGTATGAGGGGCTGCTTGCTGGTCTTAGGATCGCGGCGGACCTCGGAATCAAGAAACTCATTGTCAGGGGCGACTCACAGCTTGTCGTCAAACAAGTCAACAAGGATTACCAGAGCCCGTTGATGAAGGCCTACGTCAATGAAGTAAGGAAGTTGGAAGAGCTCTTTGACGGTATACAGGCAGAGCAAGTTCCCCGAGCGGAGAACGGCATCGCCGATTACCTGTCAAAGCGTGCTGCCCTCAAGCTACCTGTGGAACCAGGTACCTTTGTGCTTCAGCTTTCTCAGCCATCCGTTGATCCATCAACAGAGCAAAACAAGAGGAGGAAGTCAGGGCCTGGCAAGTACTTTCCCGTCGAGCTCCCCGGAGCCGCCGGCAAGGATGTTGCCGGAGACACTAAGCCCGCCACCGGAGGGCTGACTCCGGTGGAGCATCAAGCTTTTGCCATCAAGATAGCCACTCCCTTGGGGGAGGAAATACCTTTAGTCCTCACCGTCAAGCCCCAGGCTCCAGCGTGGGCATAGCATACCGTCCGATTCCTTCAGACTGGGGAACTTCCTGAGGAGCAGGAAGAAGCGGAGAGAGTAGCCCGTCGGTCTGCCATGTATCAGTTTGTCGATGACGTCCTGGACAGAAGGAGACCAAACGGTGTGAAATTGAAGTGTGTCCCCAGAGAGGAAGGACTGGAACTATTGGCAGAGATACATGGAGGCATATGTGGATCCCACAGAGGGTCGAGAGCTCTTGCCGGCAAGGCATTCCGGCAATGCTTCTTCTGGCCCACTGCCCTCCAGGATGCGGCGGCGCTGGTCACCAGGTGTGAAGCATGCCAATTCCATTCGAAGAAACTTCATCAACCAGCTCAAGCCCTTCAAACCATTCCTCTCTCCTGGCCCTTCTCGGTCTGGGGGCTCGACATACTGGGCCCTTTCCCCTGCGCCGTCGGGGGCTTTGAGTACTTGTACGTTGCAATCGACAAGTTCACAAAGTGGCCACAAGTGGAGGCAGTGAGGAAGGTCACAGCTCAGTCAGCCGTCAAGTTCTTCAAGGGACTAGTGTGCCGTTTTGGTGTACCCAACAGGATCATTACCGACAACAGCACGCAGTTTACAAGCTGCACCTTCATGCAATATACCCAAGACCTCGGCAGCAAGGTCTGTTTCGCTTCCGTTGCTCACACCCGAAGCAATGGTCAAGCTGAGAGGGAAAATGCTGAAGTGCTGCGAGGATTAAGGCCAAAGACCTTTGACTGGCTGCACAAGAGCGGGAGGCGCTGGATTGATGAATTGCCGGCGGTTCTTTGGTCGATCAGGACGACGCCAAATCGAGCCACCGGCCAGACGCCCTTTGCCCTGATATATGGGGCAGAAGCAGTTCTCCCCACGGAACTCATATACGGTTCACCTCGAGTGCTCGCTTATGATGAGCTTGAGCAAGAGCAATTGCGGCAAGACGACGCAATGCTCCTTGAGGAAGATCGTCTTCGGGCGGCTGTGAGAGCAGTGCGCTACCAGCAAGCCTTGTGCCGCTACCATAGCCGCAAGGTTCATTCCCAAAGCTTTGAGGAAGGCGACCTTGTTCTCCAGCGCGTTCAATCGGCCAGGAATATGAACAAGTTGACGCTGAAGTGGGAGGGACCTTATCGGGTAATACGACTCACCAGGCATGGCGCTGCACGCCTGGAGACCGAGGATGCCGTTCCGGTGAGTAATTCCTGGAACATAGAGCATCTTCGCAAGTTTTACCCATAAGGCGCGGCTTGCCGGGCCCCCCGGCAAGCCACCCTTTTGTACAAGCTTTGCCGGCAAGGCATGTAACCCTTTGTGCAAAGCCAGGCGCAGACCCTGAGCATAAATAAATGAAGCGCTGGCGCCCTAAGTTTTAGCATGCATGCTGAGTCGAGTCTCATCCTTGGTTAGGGTTGATAGTGCTGAGCAGCGGCTAACCCCTAGCTTAGAGGTCGAGTCTTTGTCTTTCCTCTATCTTTCCTTGGTTTACAGGACGCGCAGACATCCATGCCAAAGCCACTTGGAGGAAGGAAAGAAGAACAGACCAGTGCCTAGGCCCCGGCAGGCCAGTGTTGTGGGGGCTGCAAGGGCAAGAATTCGCCCACGGCAGACCAGGGTTGCCGGGGGCTGCAGCTTCAGATAATTCCTTTTTCCCTTATCATGCATTCCGTTATAGACTGAGGTATGTGAAACCTCGTTCTTTTCCTTAAGCTACCGTGCACCCATAACTCTAGGCCCTAAGGCTCGTTCCTGGGACTAGGTTTGGTCGTAGTCGCGGTAGCGAAGGGATAAAATGAGGAGCCTGAGCCCGCTTCGCCCCTGCCTCCGCCAAGGGCGTGAGAAAGGTCAAGCGAAGTAGGGAAACGGCAGGGCCTGTTGCCAGGCGAGAAAATGTTCATCTTAAGGATATCAGGGATTTATTCCCTGTTGTGGGTTTTACCTACGAACAAATGACCCGGCAAACATTCATTTTTCATTCAAAACATTCCATTCAGGTACAGTCCATAGGGAATGAAATACATGAATAAGGGGATTACAAGTTCTAAACTTAATAGGTGCCCGAAGGCTTGCAAACTAAAAAGAGATGAGATACCCGTAATGCCTTTCTTGTCCCTGTCCTCAGGAGGTAGGTCAAGGAGGCGAGAAGGGCAAAAGGGGCGCCTAGGCGAGCTACGGGTGGCAGAAGACACCGAGAAGGCATCTCGGCGGCCTCCCCGGGGCTGGACGGTGATGACGGCGCCGGAGGCTGAGCTCGAAGACGAGGCATCATGACGTCAGTAGGAGACGAAGGCGTCGGTGCCCGCGTACTACGACATGGCGACCTTGCCGCCCGCCTTCTTCCTCTTCCTCTTCCGCAGCCTTCCTACGCCAGCCGCCAAGGAGACGACCCCGAGAAGTTCAAGGAGCCGGCGACGCGGATGATGGTGTCGCCGGTGCCACCAGGAGCGGTGCCCGACACCTAGTCGGACCCGTCATCCTGCCGTCCCCCGCCCTCGTCGTCGCTATCGCTGTCCTCCTCGTCACCCTTGTTCGAGGAGGAGTCTTCGTCATCAGAGGAGCTCTCCATGCAGCACCTCGCGCGAGTTCCGAGGTGCCCGAAGACCTTGACGGAGAGGTGGCCATCCCCTGTCAACTTGAAGTGGAGGGTGAGCCCATCCGTCAGGCTATGGATGCGAGCGAACCTCTTCCATCCTTGGCGAAGATACATCACATGAGGGGCGAGGAAGTCGACGCGGGCCCGCGTGCCACTGAACCCACAACCCCTCATGTGCAGCCGCAGCGACTCCGGCGGGTTCACCTCCATCTCCCGCGCAAACGGGGTCGGGAGACGAAGGCGACGGCGCGGCGACCCCCGCATCCTAATGAAGAATTTGCAGGGGTCATCTCCAACATGACCTTCTGCTGGAGGAGGAGCTGCTGGCGGAGGCGAGGCCGGCGAGCCGCCCCATCTTCCTCTTCCCCGAGCTCCCCGACCTCGCCCACGACCCCGCCCCCTCCCTCTTCCCCTCGTGGCTGGTTCGGCGACTGCGGGTGCAGGAGAAGGGGGGACGCGCTGTCGAGCAGCGACCCTCGCCGCCACCGTTGAGGAGCCAGGGTTTTCCTTCTTCATGGCGGACAGAAGAAAAGAGCAGAAGCTGAAGGAGAAAGAAGCTGGAGAAGTGTGGAGCGCCGTCCCCTCCCTCCGCCCTTTATAAAGGGGCGAGGCTTTGGCTCGACCGCCCCGCTCGGCCAATCAAGACGCAAAAGGCGAGAGGGGCTGGGACCGACCCGCCGCCCTAACCAGCGACGGCTCGGTTTCCCGCCTCCACCGATAGCCACCTCGAACGCATGGGAGGCACGTGGCGAACGCGCAGGACCGAAGGGACGGGTGAGGTGACCTCTCCCCACCCCGTGATCGTGGGGAGTGGACGCCTAGCAGACCGCGCCTCGGCCCCATCCAGTCAGCAGGCCACGCCCCACACCTCCCCGTTTATGGGAAAGGCGCGGGCCGCTTCCTTTCGCATTTACTGTGACGTGACGCATGCCTGCGGAAACCGCCACACGCATGCCGCCCACGTCACGCACGCTCCTCCACCCCGCGCCGCACGCGCGGGCCATGGGAGGCACAGCACGCGGGAGTTTTACCACGGTGAAAACCACCCCGCCTGCCCGCGCACCATTCTGGGCCTGGCCCAACAACGTGTCACACTTATGTGTGGCCCAGGCCCGGGGGCTCCTGTCGGTGTACAAAAAGAGGGGTACACTTTTTGTACCCCTATGACTGTGCACGGGCAGTCTGAGCCACGGCGCCACCACACCAAGCATGGCGAGGGAGGCAAGCGAGGGCGAGACTGAAGCCCAATGGAGACTGGAGTGACACCAAGAACAAGACCACAAAGAGCCAAGGGACGAAGCGGCTCTCCCCGGCAAGATCCTTGCCGGGGCCAGCCCTGGCAGCCCCGGCAAGGCCCTTGTCGCGGCAGCTCGCCCCGCACCTACGAAGCGAATCACCCTTGAGTCCACCACTGCCATGGGGCGAGGATTCGGGAGATATCCCCGTGGTGGCATGCAGATCTTTGTGAAGACCTTCGAGATCAGATGCAAGATAAGAAGACGACGACCCTTGGCGGGATCCCAGCCAAGGAGGACAACAAGGCCCCCGGCAAGCACCTTGCCGGGGATGACAGCAGGCGCCATGGCCAGACCCTTGCCGGGGCCCCCGGCAAGGCCCTTACCGAGGACACCCAGGAGGACACCATCAGGCCCGCACCAAGTGGGTTTCCACCGACCCACGCAGCTGCCGACCCGACCTACTGGACAGGCTCCTGCGTGGCAACCCACAGATCGTCATGGAGACCCGCCGTTGCGCCACCTCAGCTGCCTGTCTGCCTACATGGCACCTCAGGCACCGCTGGCCAGGGCGCGTGTCGACACGAGGAGGAGCGGCGACGGACAAGACGGGCGTCTCCCCTCATCCCCGATAAAGCAAGGACACCTAAGCTGGGCGCATTAAATGCACCTTGTCCTGTAATGCGAGGGATAACCTCGCATCACTGTACCCTTTCCACCTCCTGTGTGCCACTGTGGCAGCCCCTTTTTCCTATAAAAGGAGGCCCGAGGCGACCAGGAGGAGGATTCGGCTTTTTAGAACTCCTCACGACTCTCTTGGAGCTCCTCACTAGCTGAAGAACACCAACATATAATCCACCAAAGCAGGAGTAGGGTTTTACGCATCTCTGTGGCCCGAACCTGGGTAAAGGAACTGTGTCCTGACTGTTAGATCCGCTCTTCCCTCAACCCCGCGTCCCGCAACCATAGTAGGGATTCTTGTGATCCCATAGGTGTCGATCCAAATACACCGACATACATGGACGAACTACCTCCTGAGGAGAGATGTTCTTGGGCTCGGGTGAGCTTGTGTTGTATGTGAGGTTTCGATGATCCGATCCACTCGAGATGAGATCGGGTTATGGTGGTATGAGATGTTCCCTCCTCTCTATCCGGTGGTGGCTAGTCCTATTTATAGTGGCCCGGGTCCTCTTCCCAAATATTGAGCGGGAAGGGATCCCACAATAGCCAAATTTGAAGGGGGACAGCTAGTACAAGCTATCTTGACAAAAGGTGGTCTTCGCTGCCAAAGGTTGTGGTGGTGACGCCCTCGTGGGCTCCATGATGACCTATGTCCTACCGTCCTGCTGGTCTTGGTCTCATTGCACCGATATGGAAACCTTTGTCTGACGCCTCGGGACTCCGCGCCTGCACCTGCTCCTTAGCACCGAAGAGGAAACTGGCACTCTGCGCCCGCTGGCGCCCGCCTGGCTTTGGTCGTCACTGCTCACGTCACGAGGACCTCGCGAGGTGCCCCTCGCCTTGATTTCTCCGATCCTCATGAGCCGGCCTGGCGAGGCCACCCTAGGGGATGTCTTGTGTCGTCCACCTCGCGAGGCTTGGCTCCTCGCGAGGGACTTGAGTGTTGCTGAAGATGCTGGGCCATACTAGGCCGCCTTGCGAGCCACCCTCTGGGCCGCAGGCAGGCAAGTCTGGGTGCCCCCGTTCCCAGAACACCGAGAGTAGCCCCCAGGCCCAAGGCGCGCTCAGGCTTGGCTTCGCGGCGAAGCCAAGGGCCAAGTGCGGAGTGCTGCGGGCCCCAAAGCCTACGGTTTTGACTGACGCGTGGCGATTGACGGGACATGGGCGTCTGCGCTCCCACACCGCCTCGGCAACTACATAGCGGACAAAAGGCAAGTGCGTGCCGCTGCGCCTTCCTTGCTAGCTCTTGCCTTGCTCCAGATCCCCTTCCTTGCGCCTCCTCTCTACGAAGTTCTAGATCCCCGCCGGCTTCCTTCCAAATTCGCACCGATGGCTTTCAGCAAGTCGAGGGCCACCACTTCGTCCGCTTGGTACGAGCCGACTTTCTCGGAGGCAAACCACGCCTCCGTGCTCCTGATGACGGCGGAGGGCACCAATGAGAAGGGGGAAAACCGCCATCCGAGCTGCCTCTGCCGCGTCGGAGGATCCCTAGAGTACCTTCTACCCCTTCTTTTCGAGTAGTATTATTGCGGGGCTCGTCCCTCCTTTCTCCGAATTCTTTTTCTCCCTCCTCGGCCACTATAAGCTTCATGCCCTTCATCTGCATCCCAATTCCGTCCTTCTTCTGTCCATCTTTGCCTTTTACTATGAGGCATTCTTGGGGATAATGCCGTCTGTGGTGCTGCTTCGCCACTTCTTTTACCTCCGAATCATGGAAGGCCATTGCTCAGGGTGTGCTCATTTCGTCGCAGCCAATGGGGCCAACACGATTTCAAAAGCCGGGAAGAAGGCAGAGAACTTCAGGAACAAGTGGGTCCTTATGGACGCCAAGTGCTCCCATCCTCGGCTGGCACTGCCGGTGGCCGCGCCTGAGTCAAACGATAGGTGGCTTAGCACGAAGCTCATCGATCCTCGGGCTGAGAAGGTGTTGGAGAAGATGGCCGCGGAGCTGAGGCCAGAGAACCCTGAGGCGGTGAAGCTGATGGGGGCTATGGTCGTCAAGGAATTCCTGACATGCCGCGTGGCTCCGCTCCAGGCTCGCACACGCCCTCAGTGGACGCTTGGAGATGAGGCGAACAACCTCTGGCTGCGTCGTGACACCCTGACTGCTGATCAGCTTGAGGCAGCCCTCCGTCTTCTGGTTGGGGCTGGCCTGGGGTATCCAACTGCTTCCTTTATTCCCTTGTATCGCCGCCAGGACGGGGCAGCGGTGGCGGCCTCCATGCCTACCTTTGATGCGCGCGGGCTCGTGCCTCTGGCGGCCCCTGGAGCTCAAGTGGTGGCCGCTGATACGTCTCCAACGTATCTACTCCAAACTCTTTTCCCTTGTTTTGGACTTTAACTTGCATGATTTGAATGGAACTAACCCGGACTGACACTGTTTTTAGCAGAATTGCCATGGTGTTGTTTTTGTGCAGAAATAAAAAGTTCTCGAAATGACCTGAAAATCCATGGAGAATTATTTTGGAAAATATAAAAAATACCCGCGGAAAGATCTACTTCAGGGGGCCCACACCGTGTCCACGAGCGTGGGGGACGCGCCCCCTCCCCCTGGGTGCGCCCCCTGCCTCGTTGCCCCCCTGACACTCCACCGACGTATCTCCGGACCACATATATTCACTTTCGGGGAGAAAAAATTCACAGAGGAAGAATTATTGCATTTTACGATACGGAGCTGCCGCCAAGCCCTAATCTCTCTCGGGAGGGCTGATCTGGAGTTCGTTCGGGGCTCCGGAGAGTGGAGATCATCTCCATTGTCATCATCAACCTTCCTCCATCACCAATTTCATGATGCTCACCGCCGTGCGTGAGGAATTCCATCGTAGGCTTGATGGACGGTGATGGGTTGGATGAGATTTACCATTTAATCGAGCTAGTTTTGTTAGGGTTTGATCCCTAGTATCCACTATGTTGTGAGATTGATGTTGCTATGACTTTACTATGCTTAATGTTTGTCACTAGGGCCCGAGTGCCATGATTTCAGATCTGAACCTATTATGTTTTCATGAATATATGTGTGTTCTTGATCTTATCTTGCAAGTCTATAGTCACCTACTATGTGTTATGATCCGGCAACCTCGAAGTGACAATAATCGGGACCACTCCCGGTGATGACCGTAGTTTGAGGAGTTCATGTATTCACTATGTGTTAATGCTTTGGACCGGTACTCTATTAAAAGGATGCCTTAATATCCCTTAGTTTCCGATAGGACCCCGCTGCCACGGGAGGGTGGGACAAAAGATGTCATGCAAGTTCTTTTCCATAAGCACGTATGACTATATTCGAAATACATGCCTACATTACATTGATGAATTGGAGCTAGTTCTGTGTCACCCTAGGTTATAACTTTTACATGATGAATCACATCCGACATAATTCCCCATCATCGATCCAATGCCTACGAGCTTTTCACATATTGCTTGTTGCTTATTTACTTTTCCGCTGCTACTGTTACAAAAACTACAAAAACACTATCGTCACTTTTATTGCTGTTACCGCTATCTCTGTATTACTTTGCTACTAAACTACCTTGCTGCAGATACTAAGTTTCCAGGTGTGGTTGAACTGACAACTCAGCTGCTAATACTTAAGAGTTTTCTTCGGCTCCCCTTGTGTCGAATCAATAAATTTGGGTTGAATACTTTGCCCTCAAAAACTGTTGCGATCCCCTACACTTGTGGGTTATCAAGACTATTTTCTGGCGCTGTTGCCGGGGAGCATGGCTCTATTCTTCAAGTCACTTGGGATTTATATCTGTTGATCACTATGAAGAATTTGAAGGACTCAAAATCCAAGATCTATCCCTCAACTACGAGGGGAGGTATGGAACAGCCATCTAGCTCTTCACTCGATTCACCCTCTGTTATGAGTAAACTTGCAACACCTACTCCTGCTATTGAATCTGATATGTCGTATGTTCTTGATGATGCCACTTCTGTTATGTACGATGAAACTACTTCTATGCCTGATAATACTGTGCCACTAGGTGAATTTCTAGATGAAAAAATTGCTATGGTTAGGGAGAATGCAAATATTGAAACTGATAATATTTATGAAAGTGATGATGAAGCTTCTCCCACTAGATATGAATTGCCCATTGTTCCTGAGGGTTATGTTATGGATGAAGAAACTGCTAGATACTTTCTTGCTTGCAACGATAGATATGATCTTAAGAAATTATTAGCT
>LR738713.1:130788480-130844854 GCA_902687465.1 Secale cereale | reverse complement strand
AACTGACAACTCAGCTGCTAATACTTAAGAGTTTTCTTCGGCTCCCCTTGTGTCGAATCAATAAATTTGGGTTGAATACTTTGCCCTCAAAAACTGTTGCGATCCCCTACACTTGTGGGTTATCAAGACTATTTTCTGGCGCTGTTGCCGGGGAGCATGGCTCTATTCTTCAAGTCACTTGGGATTTATATTTGTTGATCACTATGAAGAATTTGAAGGACTCAAAATCCAAGATCTATCCCTCAACTACGAGGGGAGGTATGGAACAGCCATCTAGCTCTTCACTCGATTCACCCTCTGTTATGAGTAAACTTGCAACACCTACTCCTGCTATTGAATCTGATATGTCGTATGTTCTTGATGATGCCACTTCTGTTATGTACGATGAAACTACTTCTATGCCTGATAATACTGTGCCACTAGGTGAATTTTTAGATGAAAAAATTGCTATGGTTAGGGAGAATGCAAATATTGAAACTGATAATATTTATGAAAGTGATGATGAAGCTTCTCCCACTAGATATGAATTGCCCATTGTTCCTGAGGGTTATGTTATGGATGAAGAAACTGCTAGATACTTTCTTGCTTGCAACGATAGATATGATCTTAAGAAATTATTAGCTAAGCTGAAAGAAAAGTCCTTGAATGCTAGAATGAAACATGACCCTGCTTTTGCTACTTCACCTATCTTTGTTACTGATAAGCATTATGATTTCTCTGTTGATCCTGAGTTAATTACTTTGGTTGAATCTGATCCTTTCCATTGCTATGAGTCTGAAACTGTTGTGGCACATCTTACTAAGTTGAATGATAAAGCCACCCTTAAGTTGTTTCCGTTCTCCTTAAAGGGTGATGCTAAGACTTGGTTTAATTGTCTTGATCTTAGTTGTGTGCGTAGTCCCCAGGATATGCATTACTTTTCTGCTAAATATTTTCCCGCTCATAAGAAACAAGCTGCCTTACGGGGAATATATAACTTTGTGCAAATTGAAGAAGAGAGTCTCCCACGAGCTTGGTGGAGGCTTCTCCAATTACTTAATGCTTTGCCTAATCATCCTCTTGAGAGGAACGATATACTTGATGTCTTTTATAATGGACTAACCAATGCTTCGAGAGACCACCTGGATAGTTGTGCTGGTTGTGTTTTCAGGGAAAGAACAGTTGATCAAGATGAATTACTATTGAATAATATGCTAGCCAAAGAAAATAATTGGACACTTCCTGAACCAGCCGCTAAGCCAACTCCGAAGAAAAGGGGTGTTCTATTTCTCAGTCCTGAAGATACGCAAGAGGCAAAGAAATCTATGAAAGAAAAAGGTATTAAAGCCGAAGATGTTAAGTATTTACCACCTATTGAAGAAATACATGGTCTTGATAACCCAACACAAGTAGTAAGGGTAAATTCTCTTTAGAGATTTGATGAAGGTGATATTCCTCGTTATAAGTCAGCTAGCCAATGCTTAGATGAGTTTGACAATTTTAAGAAAGAAAACATAAATGCTTATGTTGGTAGACAATTGCAATGTAATGCTTATATGATTGAACGCTTCAGTGATTATCTGTCTAGAGTTAAAGGTGAACTGAAACTCATTAGTAAACATGCTTCTATGGTTACCACTCAACTAGTACAAGTACTTAAGGCTCAGAATGATTTGATAAATGAATTAAATAGTAAGAATAATGACTATGCTGTTAGAGTTGCTACTAGAGGTGGTAAAATGACTTAGGAACCTATGTTTCCTGAAGGCCATCCTAAGAAAATTGAGCAAGATTCTCAGAGAGCAAATGTAGATGCACCTAGTTCTTCTAAGAAGAAGAAAAAGAAAAATAATAAGAATTTGCATGCTTCTAGTGAACCTGTAGCTGACACACCTGAGAATCCCAATGAAATCTCTGTTTCTGATGCTGAGACACGATCTGGTAATGAACATGCACCTAGTGATAATGTTAATGATGATGTTCATGATGATGCTCGACATAGCAATGATAATGATGTAGAGATTGAACCTGTTGTTGATCTTGATAACCCACAATCAAAGAATCAACGTTATGATAAGAGAGCCTTTGTTGCTAGGAAGCACGGTAGGGAAAGAGAACCATGGGTTCAGAAACCCATGCCTTTTCCTCCGAAACCATCCAAGAAAAATGATGATGAGAATTTTGAGCGATTTGATGAAATGATTAGACCTATCTTCTTGCGTATGCGTTTGACTGATGTGCTCAAAACAAATCCTTATGCTAAGTATATGAAAGATATTATTACCAACAATAGAAATATACCTGAAGTAGAGATTTCCACCATGCTTGCCAACTACACTTTTAAAGGTGGAATACCTAAGAAACTAGGAGATCCAAGAGTACCTAATATACCTTGCTCCATTAAAAGAAACTATGTTAAAACCGCTTTATGTGATCTTGGAGCCGGTGTTAGTGTTATGCCTCTCTCTTTATATCATAGACTTGACTTGAGTAAGTTGCCACCTACTGAAATATCTTTGCAAATGGCCGATAAATCAACTGCTATACCTGTCGGTATTTGTGAGGATGTTCCTGTTGTGGTTGCAAATGTTACTATTCTAACGGACTTTATTATCCTTGATATTCCCGAGGACGATAGTATGTCTATTATCCTTGGTAGACCCTTTTTGAATACTGCAGGGGCTGTTATTGATTGCAACAAAGGCAATGTCACTTTTCATGTCAATGGTAATGAGCATACGGTACATTTTCCGAGGAAACAACCTTAGGTCCACAGTATCAATTATATTGGAAAAATTTCAACTATTACTATTGGAGGTTTTGAATTTCCTCTTCCTACTGTCAAACAGACATACAATATTCTTATTGTTGGGGACATACATATCCCCATTGAGAGGAGGAAAATGATAAAGAGATTGCTGAGTGGTTCCTCCAGTAAAAGTTCAGAGGAGAAGAAGAAGGAAGAAAATAAGAAGCCCAAATATAATCTTCCTCGCATGGTGGAAGTTTAGCGTTCGAATGTCCTTGTAATGAGTTCATGAGAGCCGCCGGGATTTACAAAGACTTTTATTGGTTGGAAAATAATGCAGGCCTCAGCGACTTCCTCCACGACCAGCGTGAACAGTGTCTTTTACTCACTAATATTTTCACGCAAAATTTTCATTTTCATGCTAAGAAAACACCACCTACAGTGGAGTTTCATTTATATGATGAGGTTAAGGAGATATCGCTCTTAGAATTTTGTGAAGTATGCAAGATACCCTTTGAAGGTAGACTTGATGAACTACGTCGTGAAGACGTTGAAGGGTTTATTGACATGATAGTTGAAGGGGAAACTAGACAAGTCTCAGGGGCAAGAATTACTAGTATACATTTCCCTGAATAGTGCTACTTTGCTTTATTTTCTAGTAGATGTTTAATTGGTCGCGGGAACAGTGGGAGTCTTAGTGCTCCTGATATTTTCATTTTACGCCATGCTTTGTTTCAAGACACAACTTTTAGTTTGGGTGTTGTCGTTACTAAACGACTGCGATTGAACCGCTCAAAGGGCCCCATCTTTGGAGGCATTTTTGCTTCTCGCCTTGCTGAACATTTTAGAATACCTATTAGGCATTATGAGAACGAAGAAAAATTGCTTGCCCCTGTTTATCTAGATTACAAGAGCATGATAGCACACGATTTTATTGTTAAAGACAAAGAGATGTTGCTTAATTATAAATTGAGGTTTGATGAAAAATATTGTGAGATTGTTACCTTGCCTGCAACATCTCTCTTTGTTTGGTCTACAGGCATATATCTTGTTACGTCAGATGCTTTCTACAAGCACCAGAGCCAGGCACGAGCTTCATAGCCTGAACTAGAGCCACCACTCGATCCTAACTGTCAGTCTGTTTATGGGTGGGAGCTGGATGAGCTTGCCAACCAGTGGCACCTAGAGGTCACATCTCAGTACACTGGAGGGAGTAGCTTCGATCCGTGGCCATAGACCAACTTAGGCCAAAAGCCTAAGCTTGGGGGAGTACGTATTTCTCACCGACTTTACATTCATGTTCACACACTTATTCTAGTTGTCGGTGCTCACACTCTTTCATTGTACCTTCCATGTTTAGTTTCAATTTTTTTCTTCTTAGTCTTTTTCTCGTGTGCTAGAAAAAACCTTAAGAAAAACAAAAAAATATATAAGTTGTAGCTTCTAGCTAGTTTACTTTCCTTGTAGTAGTAATTAAAAGAAAACCCAAAAAGATTTCCCATTCTTCTTTTGGTTGTTGGGAGCTTTCCCGTGTAAATAGTTTCTTTTCTTTTCTTCGGGGGTTAAGAGTAGAAGACCATGATTAAATTTCTTAATGGCTCTCATATGCTTCATTGTTGATTTAACCTGGAGCCATATTACCTTGTCTTCTCTCTTGTACTAAATGCTTGCAGATTCCAGCTTAGTCCAAAGCACGTGCACTATTATTATTATCCACACTGTTCGGTCGTGCGAGTGAAAGGCAATAAGGATGATATATGATGAACTAATTGAGATGAGAAAAGCCGGTACGAACTCGACCTCTATTGTTTTTGTAAATATGATAGTTCATCGTTCCTTATTCAGCATGTTATGAATGAAACATGCTTGAAATGACAATTAGAGATCATAGCTGCTTATGCCATGCTTAATTAGCTGAGAGTTTATAATGGTCTATCTTGCGTGCCAACATGATATTAAAATGGTTGTGATGTGGTATGATGGGGTGGTATCCTCCTTTGAACGATTCAGTGGTGTGACTTGGCACATGTTCACGCATGTAGTTGAAACAAAATCAACATAGCCTCCATGATATTTATGTTCATGGTGATTTATATCCTAGTCATTCTTGCATTCATTGTTGAATAATTTTAGTGCATGTTCATGACCGTTGTCGCTCTCTAGCTGGTCGCTTCCCAGTTTCTTTCTAGACTTCACCTGTACTAAGCGGGAATACTGCTTGTGCATCCACTTCCATAAACCCCAAAGTTATTCCAGTGAGTCCACCATACCTTCCTATATGCGGTATTTACCTGCCGTTCCAAGTAAATTTGTATGTGCCAAACTCTAAACCTTCAAATGAAATTCTGTTTTGTATGCTCAAACAGCTCATGTATCAACTAGGGCTGTCTATATCTTCCATGCTAGGTGGGTTATTCTCACGACGAGTGGACTCCACTCATCATTCACGAGAAAATGGCTAGTAACCGGGATGCCAAGTCCCATGCTCAAAATCATAATAATTAAACAAAACTCCCCCAGGGCTGTTGCTGGTTTGGATGGTACCCATTGTTTCGGGCTAGCCATGGAGTGTGCTTGTTGGTGGATGGGGGAGTATAAACTTTACCATTCTGTTTGGGAACCGCCTATAATGTGCGTAGTATGGAAGATATCAAGATTCTTGGTTGTTTATGTTGACAATGAGAGTATACCGCTCAAAATGTTATTCATCTCTATTTAAAAACCGAGCCCTGACACCTCTACAAATCCATGCTTCCCTCTGCGAAGGGCTTATCTATTTACTTTTATGTTGAGTCATCATCCTCTTATAAAAGAGCACCAGTAGGAGAGCACCTCTGTCATTTGCATGCATTACTATTACTTTGCATTGAGTATGATCATGACTGGATCTCTTTTACCATGAATTACAATGTCTAGTCATTCCTTGATCTTTAAAGGTGCTCTGCATTTATGTTTTGCGGTCTCGGAAAGGGCTAGCGAGATACCATCTTGTTATATCATATCATACTTGTTTTGAAAAAGTGTTGTCATCCGAGGTTTATTATTATTGATCGCTAGTTGATTATGCCATTGATGTGAGTAGACAAGAGACCAGAAAGTTATTGTGAATGTGGTTAGTTCATGATCTTTGCTGAAAACCTGAATGATGGCTTACATATTTACAACAACAAGAGCAAACAAAGTTTGTCAAAGTTTTTCTTTATCACTTTCAGATTATCAACTGAATTGCTCGAGGACAAGCAAAGGTTTAAGCTTGGGGGAGTTGATACGTCTCCAACGTATCTACTTGTCCAAACTCTTTTGCCCATGTTTTGGACTCCAACTTGCATGATTTGAATGGAACTAACCTGGACTGACGCTGTTTTCAGCAGAATTACCATGGTGTTGTTTTTGTGCAGAAATAAAAAGTTCTCGAAATGACCTGAAAATCCATGGAAAATTATTTTGGAAAATATAAAAAATACCTGCAGAAAGATCTACGTCAGGGGCCCCACACCCTGTCCACGAGGGTGGGGGGCACGCCCCCTCCCCCTGGGCGCGCCCCTGCCTCGTGGGCCCCCTAACGTTCCACCGACGTATCTCCAGACCCCATATATTCACTTACGGGGAGAACAAAATCAGAGAGGAAGAATTATCGCGTTTCACGATATGGAGCCGCCACCAAGCCCTAATCTCTCTCGGGAGGGCTGATCTGGAGTCCGTTCGGGGCTCCAGAGAGTGGAGATCGTCGCCATCATCATCATCAACCTTCCTCCAACACCAATTTCATGATGCTCACCGCCGTGCGTGAGTAATTCCATCGTAGGCTTGCTGGACGGTGATGGGTTGGATGAGATTTACCATGTAATCGAGTTAGTTTTGTTAGGGTTTGATCCCTAGTATCCACTATGTTGTGATATTGATGTTGCTATGACTTTGCTATGCTTAATGCTTGTCACTAGGGCCCGAGTGCCATGATTTCAGATCTGAACCTATTATGTTTTCATGAATATATGTGTGTTCTTGATCCTAGCTTGCAAGTCTATAGTCACCTACTATGTGTTATGATCCGGCAACCCCGAAGTGACAATAATCGGGACCACTCCCGGTGATGATCGTAGTTTGAGGAGTTCATGTATTCACTATGTGTTAATGCTTTGGTCCGGTACTCTATTAAAAGGAGGCCTTAATATCCTTTAGTTTCCAATATCACCCCGCTGCCACGGGAGGGTAGGAGAAAAGATGTCATGCAAGTTCTTTTCCATAAGCACGTATGACTATATTCGGAATACATGGCTACATTACACTGATGAATGGGAGCTAGTTCTGTGTCACCCTAGGTAATAACTTTTACATGATGAATTGCATCCGACATAATTCCCCAACATTGATCCAATGCCTACGAGCTTTTCACATATTGCTTGTTGCTTATTTACTTTTTCGTTGCTACTGTTACAAAAGCTACCAAAACACTATCGTCACTTTTATTGATGTTACCGCTATCTCCATATTACTTTGCTACTAAACTACCTTGCTACAGATACTAAGTTTCCAAGTGTGGTTGAATTGACAACTTAGGTGCTAATACTTAAGAGCATTCTTTGGCTCCCCTTGTGTCGAATCAATAAATTTGGGTGGAATACTTTACCCTCAAAAATTGTTGCGATCCCCTACACTTGTGGGTTATCAGCCGCGCCTGTGGAGGTGTCTTCGGGAGATTCCAGCGGGGAAGCCGGCTCGGAGGCCACTGCGGAGGGAATGGGAGATTTCTCTCCCCCACGCGCGGCCAAACTCCTTTGCTCCCAGACTGACGATGATGACGACGAAGACCACCCGGTGGAGGAGGTGCCTTGATAACCCACAAGTGTAGGGGATCCGTTGTAGCCTCTTTCGATAAGTAAGAGTGTCAAACCCAACGCAGAGCTAAAGGCAGAACAAATATTACCTCAAGTTCTATCGACCACTGATACAACTCTACGCACGCTTGACGTTTACTTTACCAAGAACAAGTATGAAACTAGAAGTACTTTGTGGTTTTCGTGGGATAGGTTTGCAAAAATATAAAGAACACGTAAATATAAACTAGGGGCTGTTAAGATAAAGAAGCAATAAAGTTAGTGATAGCAAGTGTGGAAAAGTGGTGGTAGGAGTTGCGAAATTGCCCCTAGGCAATTGACTACGTTACAAGACCGATAGCAAGTTTTATGTGGGAGAGGCTACTGCTAGCATGTCATCCCTTACTTGGAATTCTATGCACTTATGATTGGAACTATTAGCAAGCATGTGCAACTACTAACGTTCATTAAGGTAAAACCCAACCATAGTATTAAGATATATTGGTCCGCCTTCAATCCCGTATGCATAAATTTCTACGCTAGGTTGAAGCTTCTGTCACTCTTGCCCTCCAATACGTAGTCCTATCAACATACAACTAACCCAATCATGTGATCCACGTGCGCGCTCATATGATGGGCACCAAAGGACAGCAACATAACCACAAGCAAATTAAATCAATGATAGCAATTCATCTATCACTGCTAGGACAACGAAAATTACTCAGACATCATACGATGGCAACACATCATTGGATAATAATATGAATCATAAAGCACCATGTTCAAGTAGAGGGTACAGCGGGTTGCGGGAGAGTGGACCACTGTAGATAGATGGGGGAAGGTGATGGAGATGTTGGTGAAGATGACAGAGGTGTTGGTGTAGATCGCCGTCACACAATGATGGCCCCGGTGGCACTCCGGTGCCACCGGAAGCGAGGGGGAGAGAGCCCCCTCCTTCTTCTTCTTCCTTGACCTTCTCCCTAGGTGGGAGAAGGGTATCCCCTCTGGTGCATGGCCTCCATGGCGGCGGAGGGGCGAGAGCCCCTCCGAGATTGGATCTGTCTCTCTGTCTCTCTCTGTTTCTGCGTTCCCAGATTCTAGCCCTTCACCGTTTCTTAAGTTCCCGGAGATCCGTAACTCCGATTGGGCTGATTTTTTGACACGATTTTTTATCCAGATATTAGATTTCTTGCGGCGAAAGAAGGGCATCAACCGCCTTACAGTGTGGCCACGAGGGCCCTGGGCGCGCCCTGGGCAGGGGGGCGCGCCCCCCACCCCCCTTCCTCGTGGCCCACTTGGGCATCGTCTGGTGTTGGTTCCGCTTCCCAAAATTCACATATATTCCAAAAAAAAATCTCCATCTGTTTTTATTCCGTTTGGACTTCGCTTGATATGGATATTCTGCTAAACAAAAAACATGCCACAAATAGGAACTGGCACTTGGCACTGGATCAATATGTTAGTCCCAAAAAATAGTATAAAAAGTTGCCAAAAGTATATGAAAGTTTTAGAATATTGGCATGAAACAATCAAAAATCATAGATACGACGGAGACGTATCGACATCTCCAAGCTTAATTCCTGCTCATCCTCGAGTAGGTAAATGATAAAAAAAGATAATTTTTTATGTGGAATGCTACCTAGAAAAATCTTGATCATGTAATCTAATCATGGCATGAATATTAAGACACGAGTGATCCAAAGCAATAGTCTATCATTTGACATTAAGAAAATAATACTTCAAGCATACTAATAAAGCAATCATGTCTTTTCAAAATAACATGGCCAAAGAAAGCTAGCCTTACAAAATCATATGGTCAGGCTATGCTCCATCTTCACCACACAAAGTATTTAAATCATGCACAACCCCGGTTTTAGCCAAGAAACTGTTTCATACTTTAGTATTCACAAACTTTTTCAACTTTCACGCAATACATGAGCGTGAGCCATGGACATAACACTATGGGTGGAATAGAAGGTGGTGATAGACAAAAGGAGGGAGAAAGTCTCACATCGACTAGGCAAATCAATGGACTATGGAGATGTCCATCAATCGATATCAATGTGAGTGAGTAGGGATTGCCATGTAATGGACTATGAAAGCTCAAAAAGAAAACTAGTGGGTGTGCATCAACTTGCTTGCTCATGAAGACCTAGGGCATTTGAGGAAGCCCGTCGTTGGAATATACAAGCCAAGTTTTATAACGAAAAATTCCCACTAGTATATGGAAGTGACAAAACAAGAGACTCTCTATTATGAAGATCATGGTGCTACCTTGAAGCACAAGTGTGGAAAAGGATAGTAGCATTGTCCCTTCTCTCTTTTCTCTCATTTTTTTTTGTTTTTTTGTTTTTTTATGTTTTTTGGAGGGGCTTCCTCTTTTTATTAGCCCCTCTTTATTTTTTTAGGCCATCTTTTTTTATTTGGCCTTTCCTCACATTGGACAATGCTCTAATAATAAAGATCATCACACTTTTATTTACTTACAACTCAAAGATTACAACTCGAAGCTAGAACAAAATATGACTCTATGTGAATGCCTCCGGCGGTGTACCGGGATGTGCAATGATCTAGCATAGCAATGACATCAAAAAACAGAAAAGCCATGGAAACATCATGCTAGCTATCTTACGATCATGCAAGGCAATATGACAATGCTGGTGCATGTCATAATAAACGGAACGGTGGAGTTACCTGACAATATATCTCGGAATGGCCGTGGAAATGCCATAATAGGTAGGTATGGCGGCTGTTTTGAGGAAGGTATATGGTGGGTGTATCGTACCAGCGAAAGTTGCGCGGTACAAGAGAGGCTAGTAATGGTGGAAGGGTGAGAGTGCGTATAATCCATGGAGTCAACATTAATCATAAAGAACTCACATACTTATTGCAAAAATTTATTAGCCATCGAAACCAAGTACTACACGCATGCTCCTAGGGGGGAGGTTGGTAGGAGTAAACCATCGTGCCCCCCCCGACCTCCACACAAAGGATGACACTCAATAAATAAATCATGCTCCAACTTCGTCACATAACGGATCACCATACGTGCATGCTACGGTAATCACAAACCTCAACACAAGTATTTCTACAATCCACAACTACCCACTAGCAAGACTCTAATATCACCATCTTTATATCGCAAAACTATTGCAAGGAATCAAACATATCATATTCAGGGATCCACAAGTTTATGTAGGATTTATGACTAACCATGTGAATGACCAATTCCTGTCAGCTCTCTAAATAGATATAAGTGAAGCAAGAGAGTTTTAGTTCTTTCTACAAAAGATATGTCCACTCTCTAACAAATATAAGTGAAGCAAAAGAGCATTCTACAAATGGCGGTTTTCTATGTGAAGAGAAACAGGCAATCCTAACTTCAAATGATATAAGTGAAGCACATGAAGCATTCTATAAAGCCATACTCAAAAGATATAAGTGAAGTGGAAAGAGCATTCTATAAATCAACCAAGGACTATCTCATACCAGCATGGTGCATAAAAGAAAAGGTGAAAACTAAATTCAAAAGACGCTCCAAGATCTGCACATATCACACGAATCCGAAAACATACCGATACTTGTTGAAGAAAGAGGGGATGCCTTCCGGGGCATCGCCAAGCTTAGACGCTTGAGTCTCCTTGAATATTTACTTGGGGTGCCTTGGGCATCCCCAAGCTTGAGCTCTTGCCTCTCCTTCTTCTCCTCACATCGAGACCTCCTAGATCTTCGAACACTTCATCCACACAAAACTTCAACAGAAAACTCGGTAAGATCCGTTAGTATAATAAAGCAAATTACTACTCCAAGTACTATTGCAAACTAATTCATATTTTGTTTTTGCATTGTAGCTACTGTAATGTAACTTTTCCATGGCTTAATCCACTGATAGAAATTGATAGTTTCATCAAAACAAGCAAACTATGCATCAAAAACAGAATCTGTCTAAAACAGAACAGTCTGTAATAATCTGAACATTCACCATACTTCTGATACATGAAAATTTCTGAAAAAATTAGGAAAAATAAACAATTTATATAGAAAGACAGTGCAAAAAGTTTCAGAACCATTTGACGTTGCAGCAAAAAAATGTAAAATCGCACACTACAGCCAAAGTTTCTGTCCTGCACCGCACAAACCAACAAGCATTGTAAACATCCTAAAGGCAAACCTTGGCACATTATTTGTATAATACAATGGAATTGTACAAGGGTATAATTATTTTTGTTGAAAATTTTCTGTAATTAAGATTCACAAAGTTTCCATAGGCATGAACAAAGTTCAAGGACGTCCCCCACTTTCACAATGCTCGTATATCACTTTCACTTTTCTTTTTGAAAAAGTTTTGGGTTCCCCTCTTTATTTTATTTTGTTTTTAAACTTTATAAAAGCACACAACAGAAATAAATGACTCTCTAAAACTTCCGGGTTGTTTCCCTGGCAGCGCTTTCTTTAAAGCCATTAAGCTAGGCATATAGTGCTCAAGTAATGGATCCACCCGGATCCCAAGGTATATTAAAGCCAATTTTAATTAACAATGATTTGGCATTTAGTAGTGAGCACCGAGTGATATGTGTCATGCAAGAACGAAGTCTAACTCTCTTCCTATGCATAGGCATGTCATACAAGAACAATTCATGCACATCAAGTAAAGGCCAATGCATAGTATAAGTAGTTTCTTGCAATTTTATTGTGTTGGAAACATAGAGAGGCGGAGATGTAGTTCCTCTCTCATAATAATTGCAAGTAGGAGCAGCAAGCACATGTATATTATATTCATCAAAATCATCATGTGTAATGGACAAAGGCAAGCCATCAATATAATCCTTAATAAGTGCAAACTTCTCCGATATAGTGTAGTTTGGAGAATTCAAAAAGATAATAGGACTATCATGCGTGGGTGCAATAGCAACGATCTCATGTTTTACATATGGAACTATATCAAGTTCATCTCCATAACCATAAGTCATATTGGCATTTTGGCCACAAGAAAAACAAGCATCATCAAAAAGGGATATTTCAAAAGAATCCAAGGGATCACAGCAATCATCATAGCAATCATCCTTCGGTAAGCACGAAGGGAAATTAAGCAATGTATGAGTTGAAGAGTTACTCTCATTAGAAGGTGGGCACGGGTAGCTAATCTGCTCTTCCTACTTTTGTTCTTCGCTCTCCTCCTCATCTTTTTCATCCAATGAGCTCACAATGTCATTGATTTCTTCTTCCACAAACTCCTCCAAAATATTACTCTCTTCTTGGACAACGGAGTAGTCCTCAATATATGGTTTAACATAGGCATTAGAAGCATAATTATCATGAAAATATTTAAATATGGCAGAATTTTCAGATTTGTAAAGAGTAGCATCATACTTTTCAATCAAAGAAGCAATTTCATAAGTACCCTTAAAAGCAACAAATTCTTCAATTTTTTGAACATCATAGTAACTATAAACACCCTTAGCATACGAAGATACGATTCCATTATCACTAAAATCACATTGGTAGGGAAGGTGTTTCTTAGGGTCTTCAGAACAACAAGTAAATTCATATATTTCACATAAATTCCAAGCATAGCATTGCAAAAGATGAATTTGATCCAGTAAAAGCTTCCCTTTTTCAGATATGCGATGTCGCACATAACAAGCATGCTCATCTAAAGATTTGCCCTCAACTAAGCTAGTTGGGGTTTCAGCACGAGCACATAGGGATCGAAGATGATCCAAGTAAAAAGCTTCAGGAGTGTGATAGATTTTGAGTGGTTCTTCAACCATTGGTTCAGCAGGTACCACTATTTTTTTGGTATTTTGCGTTTCCTACCCATAACTAAAGATAGAAAAAACTTAGAACAGCAAATAAAATCTACTTAGTGATAAAGCAAACAAGCACACACGAGAATATTCACCCCACGCTATTGCTCCCCGGCAACGGCGCCAGAAAAAGGTCTTGACAACCCACAAGTGTAGGGGATCAGTTATAGCCTCTTTCGATAAGTAAGAGTGTCAAACCCAACGCGGAGCTAAAGGCAGAACAAATATTCCCTCAAGTTCTATCGACCAGCAATATAACTCTACGCACGCTTGACGTTTACTTTACCTAGAACAAGTATGAAACTAAAAGTACTTTGTGGTTTTTGTGGGATAGGTTTGCAAGAATATAAAGAACACGTAAATATAAACTAGGGGCTGTTAAGATAAAGAAGCAATAAAGTTAGTGATAGCGACTGTGGAAAGGTGGTCGTAGGAGTTGCGAAATTGACCCTAGGCAATTGACTACGTTACAAGACCGATAGCAAGTTTTATGTGGGAGAGGCCACTACTAGCATGTCATCCCTTACTTGGAATTATATGCACTTATGATTGGAATAATTAGCAAGCATCCGCAACTACTAACATTCATTAAGGTAAAACCCAACCATAGCATTAAGATATATTGGTCCCCCTTCAATCCCGTATGCATCAATTTCTACGCTAGGTTGAAGCTTCTCTCACTCTTGCCCTCTAATACATAGTCCTATCAACATACAACTAACCCAATGATGTAATCCACGCGCGCGCTCATATGATGGGCACCAAAGGACAACAACATAACCAAAAGAATATTAAATCAATCATAGCAATTCATCAATCGCCGCTAGGACAACGAAAATCTACTCAGACATCATAGGATGGCAACACATCATTGGATAATAATATGAAGCATAAAGCGCCATGTTCAAGTAGAGGGTACAGCGTGTTGCGAGAGAGTGGATCGCTGTAGATAGATGGGGGAAGGTGATGGAGATGTTGGTGAAGAT
Organism: Secale cereale; assembly: GCA_902687465.1. Classification (NCBI taxonomy): domain Eukaryota; kingdom Viridiplantae; phylum Streptophyta; class Magnoliopsida; order Poales; family Poaceae; genus Secale; species Secale cereale. Next base: position 130,830,519 of record LR738713.1, on the reverse strand, counting down.
GACGGAGGTGTTGGTGTAGATCACCGTCACACGATGATGGCCCCGGTGGCACTCCGGTGCCACCGGAAGCGAGGGGGAGAGAGACCCCCTCCTTCTTCTTCTTCCTTGACCTTCTCCCTTGGTGGGAGAAGGGTTTCCCCTATGGTCCATGGCCTCCATGGCGGCGGAGGGGCGAGAGCCCCTCCGAGATTGGATTTGTCTCTCTGTCTCTCTCTGTTTCTGCGTTCCCAGATTCTGGCCCTTCGCCGTTTTTTAAATTCCTGGAGATCCCTAACTCCGATTGGGATGATTTTTTGACACGATTTTTATCCGGATATTAGCGTTCTTGCAGCGAAAGAAGGGCATCAACCGCCATACGGTGTGGCCACGAGGGCCCTAGGAGCGCCCAGGGCAGGGGGCGCGCCCCCCGCCCCCCTGCCTCGTGGCCCACTCGGGCATCGTCTGGTGTTGGTTCCGCTTCCCAAAATTCACATATATTCCAAAAAAAATCTCCGTCCGTTTTTATTCCGTTTGATATGGATATTCTGCGAAACAAAAAACATGCAACAAACAGGAACTGTCATTGGGCACAGGATCAATATGTTAGTCCCAAAAAATAGCATAAAAAGTTGCCAAAAGTATATGATAGTTGTAGAATATTGGCATGAAACAATCAAAAGTTATGGATACGACGGAGACGTATCATGCCTCCCCCGGCCGGAGCTGTTACGAGGTCCAAGCAGACTCCCCCGCAGAATCCGCCAGCAGGGGTCCCGACGAAGAGCCGATCGGCGCTGATCACCCGAGGGGGTGCCCCAACCACGGCATCGCTGGGCGCCGCTGTTGTGCCTCCGGTATTGGGGACCGGCGCTCCCGTGGTGCAGGCCGCGGGACTATTGGGCCCCATGGTCCTGAAGAGGTCCCGGGGCGTCATCGTAGTGGATCGGTGAGTACCTTGGCCTATCTTTGTCTTCGTTCTTGATTCCGTTGCTGATTCACGGTATCTTGCCCCGTGCTTGTAGGTCTGCGCCGCCAAAGAAAGCAAAGGGGGAGGCATCTGCGCTAGAGGCCCCGCAGCCTGGCTTGGCCTCGTCCCCTCTGGCGCAGAAGGACGGTGGAGGAGCTTCAGCTTCTCGTGCAAGGGTGTCGACGCAGGGCCCAGAGGTCCTGCCTGAGGCGGAGGTCACAATCCCAGCTCCGTCCGCTGGGGTCGCCAGGGCTCAGGAGGTCTTGGCCGCGCCACAACTCCCTACTGTGACCATGCCGCCAGCTCGTGGCCCTCCTGCTTCACCTAGCGCCTTGGAGGAGGTCTTCATAGCACTGAAGTAGCTCCAGGATGAACTTCAGGGTGCTGATCATCGTCTGGTGGCCGGGCGCCTGGAGCTGGTCTCCGGATGGCTGAGTTCCAACGTCTGTCATATCATAATTAACATAGTGATCATCAGTTATTCTCGAGCATGATTATATTTCCCCGCGTTCATAATGCTTATGAGTACATTCAAAGTACTCACCGGCTTGTCCCTGGCTATTGTCTTGGCCAGATTTTTTGCATGGAGAGGAGCGTTGAGACGACTACCCGGAACCTATGCAACTGTGATAGCAGCCTCGCGAAGATAGGAGTTAACCTGGTCAGCTGTTCCCGTGGGAAATGGAGTTCCAAAGACGCCGACGAGTCACAGACCGCTTCCGCCATCGGCCACTAGAAACCTTCTGTTGTACTTAAAAGACCAGAATGGTCTTGTACTACATATATTGTATTTTTGCTTGGACTTTCTGTATCAAGTGGTGACTCACCAGCTAACAGTAATCCTGGGGCTGGTGAGCACAAGGGCCATTTTTGGGGATTTAGTGCCCCGAAAATCCGGTCCTGACACGTGTCGACCAGTCCCGAGGGACCTGGTGGGGCGTGCGCTAGGCATGACCCGGACGCAGCCCCCGTGCCCAGCCCCCTCGTGCTACCTTCCCGAAGGGAGTGTAGCGCGGTGGGGCTGGCCACTGAGCCGAGGGGCTCCCTAAGATTAATGCGGCCATAAGGCCGCCCCCAGTTGTTTATCACCAGCGCGGAGCATAGTGCTATCGCTCTTGCGCAAGCATAGCCGCTCCTGGACCGTGTCGTCAGCCAGTGCGGAGCATGGTGCTTCCACTGGACTGTGGGAGGGGACTCCCTACTGCGGAGAGCCCCCGGGCGTATACACCCCAGCCCGGACACGTGGCTGGCACGGTGGGGCTTAGATGAGGTGTATCTGGGCACCCGTGAGCCAGCGCGGGACTCACGAGGCCCTACCTCAAGGCGGGTTGCGCCTGGTCTTGGGTGGAAGTGCTTGAGATGATCTTGCAAGGTGGTTAGACAACCCGCGCCGGGTGAATCCCTCGAGGTTGCCCTATGAGAAGGTCGGGCACCAACGACCCCAGGAGGTGACGTGAACGGGGCTGGCCCGCCAGACAGAGCTCCGCTGTTTGATTTATCGATGCTGTAGGGACAGACCCGAGCACAGAAGCCGTGCCTAGTATTCTCACGTGGATGTCCTAAGGGAAGACACCCGGTGCGCGGCTCCTGGAGAGATGAGACATGGTACCATGCGCCCCAACTCAACTGCTGGCATCCGGTTCAAGCTTGGGCGAGGCACCAAGGGCCACATGAGGTGACGTACAGAGGACTGGCCCATGAGCCAGAGCTCGGCCGCTTGGATTTGGCGACGGTGCAGGGACGGATCCGAGCACAGACGTTGTGCCAACCCCAAGTCATAAGACGGATGCAAGCCAGTTTGCGATTGCACAGGATGTTCAAGGCATGAGAACGATGGTCAAACAGATGATTTGAATGCAACACGACAGTGATGATAGCACTAGCTTTGGTGAAATGCAAGGGAGATACATGACACCAGGGTGAACCTGTGCGGCATGGGGATAGTGCAACCCAAGGGGCGCCCCCAAAATGTGACCTGAGATGCAAAAGGATGCGCGTTGCAGGGACAGACCCGCGCAACCTAGGAATAATGCTGCCCGAGGGGCGCTCCCAGTTGAACAGAAATCGAAAGATGTCACATGGCATAGTTGCTGAAGTAGTGTTGGTGTAGCTGAGGGTGCTCGATGAAGGCGCTCCTCCTTACGTGTCGTCTGGCTCCGGCCCCTCGTGAGGCTCCGGGGTTCCCCATATCTCGCGGAGGGCCAAGTCCAATCCCGCCTGGATCTCCTTGTGCCTAGCCTCGCGAGCCGCTAGGACTTCCCGCACGTGGCGGTGGTGCAAGGTCGCCTAGCTTGGCAAGACGAAGCGCATGCGCACATAGCTGCAGGGGGGACCCTGGCACCGGCCCACCTTGGAAGTCCATTAGAGCTTCTGAGACGTGATCCCGTTGAGTGCCAGGACATTGACGCAAACACGCAGCCTGTCTCCTGAGCCTGGACCAACAACTGCCCTTGAAGGATCCGGGCGGCGCTCGCCTCGCATGGCTCTTGGCTCCTGTAGGTCTTCGATGGTCCAGCTGATGAACTCCTCAGCGCTTGGTGCCTCACGACTTGAGGGCTCAGGAGGGAAGTGTGCACCGAAGCACTCTTCGACGTGGTGCCCGAGCGCCTCCCTCGTGATGTTAGCTAGGTCTGAGGCCCTCCAGAGGAGAGCCCCCGAGCCCATCCTAAGTGGGGCGCCGGGCGCGCCTTCCTATGCGAGAGGGGGAGGAGGCCTTGTGGTGCTGCCTCCCTGTGCTACGTCCTCATGAGGCTCCAGAGCCAGCAGGTGCTTCTTATTCTCGGGAACGACCTCCGGTGGGTAGATGATGTTGTCGCTGTCCGGATCTTCGACTTCCGCCGCCTGGTAAGCACGCTCGAGTGAGCACACTGTGTCCTTCTCGCAGGCGATGGTGATGACGCCGCCGCTTCCAGGCATCTTGAGAACATTGTAGCTGTGGTGAGTCACTGCCATGAACTTGGCCAGTGCCGGATACCCAAGGATGGCGTTGTAAGGGAGATGGATGTGGGCAACATTGAAGTCGATGAGCTCAATGTGGTAGCTGTCACGCTTCCCCGAGGTTACAAGTAGGCGAACCTGCCCCACATGAGTGGTGGAGCCATCAGTCACTTTGGAGAAGGTATTGGTAGGCAGTAACTGTTCGTAGGGTACTTGGAGGCAGTCGATTGTCTCGATGGACAGGACGTTAAGCCCTGCACCACCGTCGATGAGGGTCTTGGTAAGTTGGACATTGCTGATGATGGGAGGGAAAAGCATCGGGAGGGCGCCAGCCGTAGCTGCGCACTTGAGTTGGTCTGCTGAACTAAAGGTGATGGGGGCACTTGGACCACCTGAGTGGACGGGTAGCCTCGAGCATGGGGAGAGTCGCGTTTACTTCACTAGCGAACTGCTTGAAGAGGCATTGAGAAGCTGGGGCTTGTGCTCCGCCCAAGATGCAAGCGATGGCACGCGGCTCCTGGAAGCCCCCAGCCCCCTCGTCCTGGTCGCCGTTTCTCCTTGGCGGTGGCAGAGGTGGTAAGCCGGCCCTGCCCTCAGGACGGTCCTCTCGGGGCTGATCCCTGCAGGCGTCCTCGCGGGGCTGGCCGCGCCAACGGTCCTCCCGAGGCTGATCATGCCACTCCTGATGGGGTCCACGGTCGTCCCAGCGTCCTCCGGTCTGACTTCCCCCGCGGCCGTAGCCACGGCTGCAGCGCTCGGGGCGTTGGATGACGTGTCCTTCGCGGAGGGCCCTGAGCTCTTGATAGTCATGGGTGTTGTGGCTGTGCACGTTGTGGAAGGCGCAAAATGGTCGGCCATTCTTGGGTGCCTCCGGGTAGTTGCGGCCGCGCTTCATTTCTGGTTTGGCTGCAAGCACTACCGCTCCCTTGCACTTCACGTCCTTGCCTTTGACCTTCTTGTCTTTGTTTTCAGCAGAGGGGAGCTCGACGAGTGAGAGGCGCCCCTCCTCTACCCTGGCGCACTTGGTTGGGAGGTTGCACAGCTCCAAGGACGTGCATAGATCTTCGTGGATGGTGAGCTCTTCTTTCATCTTGACGTCATGGACACCATCTGAGAACACCGAAATGATGGCCTCCTCCGTGACCTTGGGGATCTTGACGCGGACATGGTTGAAGTGCTGGATAAACTTCTGCAGGATTTCTCCTGGTTGTTGCTTGATACGTCACTGGTCACCCACGACCGGGGGACGGTCTCGACTACCCTGGAAGTTGGCGATGAACCGGTCGCGCATCTCGCTCTAGTTGGAGATCGATCCCGCGGGCAGGTTCAAGAGCCATGAGTGCGCGCCATCCTTGAGGGCCATGGGGAACCAGTTCGCCATGATCTTCTCGTTGTCGTCGGACGCCTTGATGCTTACCTCGTAGAGCTGCAGGAACTCCACAGGGTCGGGGGTGCCATCGTAAGGTGGAGGCAGGTCGGGCTTGAACTTCCCAGGGCAGTTGATGTTGCGCAGCTCGGGAGCGAGGGCCTTGTAGCCTGCTATCGACACTGGAGCTTTCTATGGTGGTGGGACTTGTTCTTGGCCTTCGCACGCCGCTGCGGTGGAGGGAGCGCCGGTGCTCCACCGCGCGGCCGCTGGATCTCCTGGCAGCTTCCTTCTTCACGCGCTGGCATCGCGCGTGGGCGGTCACGCCGCGGGGCCAGACGCCTTGGGTCTTGGACGATGCCTTGATGCTGGGGTAGCAGTGGAGCTTCTTGGGCCTCCTCATCCTCGTGGGGAGGCGGATGAGGCACGGAAAGGGACGTCACCGGAGAGCCCCCTGCGGCGCTGGTGAGCTTGGCGATGCAGTCGAGCCATTCTTCATAGAAGTCATCGACGGGGTGGTAGCGCAGGAGCTCACGTGCCATGAGCAACGCAGCCTGCGGATCCGCAGGTCCGCAGCGAGCATGGGACGAAGAGACCGCCAGAGTCAGCGACGTGGTAGTGGTGCATCCATCACGCCGCACGAAGGGGTGTGGAGACGATGCCTGTTGTTCTTGTCGCGCCGGACTTGTGGCAGCAGGCAATGGAGAATGATGGGGTGGCCCGCCGGTAGGAGCGGTCTGAGCAACACGGGCGGCAAGGGCAGCCCGCCACTCAGCACGGGCTCTACGAGCGTCGGCCATGGACTACTGGAGCAACGAAGCACTGAACGACGGTAGGGGAGTTTCAGCGCACCCCTACCTGGCGTGCCAAATGTCGGATGTGGGGTTCTGGCAAAGCCCTTAAGGTTCGAACTCTGGGATGCACACGAAGATCTCTCCTTCCACCCTAGCTCCTCTACTCAACAGCCCTAAGCCTAGCTCGCCAAATCCGATGAACAAGAGACACAAGATATATACTGGTTCGGGCCACCGTTGCGGTGTAACACCCTAATCCAGTGTGGTGTGGTGGATTGCCTTGTAGGTACAGGAAGAACTAGTACATGGACGAACTACCTCGTGAGGAGAGATGTTCTTGGGCTTGGTAGAGCTTGTGGTGTATTTGAGGTTTTGATGATCCGATCCACTCGAGATGAGATTGGGTTATGGTGGTATGAGATAATCCCTCCTCTCCTTCGGTGGTGGCTAGTCCTATTTATAGCGGTCTAGGTCCTCTTCCTAAATATTGAGTGGGAAGGGATCCCACAACGGCCTAATTTGAAGGGGGGCAACTAGAACAAGCTATCCTGACAAAAGGTGGTCTTCACTGCCAAAGGCTCTGGTGGTGTCGCCGCCGTGGGCTCCGTGATGACCTTTGTTCTGCCGTCCTGCTAGTCTTGGTCTCGTTGCACCGATATGGAAACCTTTGCCTGACGCCTCGGGACTCCGCGCCTGCACCTTCTCCTTTAGCACCGAACAGGCAACTGGCACTCTATGCCTGCTAGCGCCCGCCTGGATTTGGACGTCACTGCTCACATCACGAGGACCTCGCGAGGTGCCCCTTGCCTTGATTTCTTCGATCCTCACGAGCCGACCTGGAGAGGCCGCCCCAGGGGATGTCATGTGTCTTCTGCCTCGCGAGGCTTGGCCCCTCGCGAAGGTCTTGAGTGTTGCTAAAGATGCTAGGCCATACCAGGCCGCCTTGCGAGCCACGCTCTGGGCTGCAGGCAGGCAAGTCTGGGTACCCCCGTTCCCAGAACACCGATAAGCTTAAGATGCAAAAGAATAGACATCGCAGGGGCAAGCCTATGCGACTTGGGGATGATGCAGCCCGAGGGGCGCCCCCAATTGAACAAGCTAAAACGAAGTCATGTGGCACCGATGCTGGAGAGATGTTGATGTAGCTGAAGATGCTTGCTGCAGATGTCACTCCTCACGAGCCGCCTGGCTCCGGGACCTCGCAAGGCTCCTGAGGGTCCGAGAGCTCACGAAGAACCGACGCCACTTCTGGCAGGATCTCCTGATGGGTGGCCTTGCGAGCCGCTAGGACTTCCTACATGTGGCGCTGCTATAGGGACGCCTGGTTCGGTAAGCCTAAGGGCATGCAGACGTAGCTGGGAGGAGGGCCCTCGCACCGCCCAAGATACAAGCGATGGAGCGAGGCTCCTAGAAGCCCCCAGCCCCTTCCTCTTGGTCGTCGTTCCTCCTTGGCGGCTGTGGCAGTGGAGGGAGGCCGGCCTTGCCCTAAGGATGGTCCTCACGAGGCTGGTCCCTCCAGGCGCCCTCGTGAGGCTGATCGTGCCAGCGTTCCTGACGAGGTTGATCGCGCCACTCTTGATGGGGGCCGCGGTCATCCCAGCGCCCCCCACTTCAGCTTCCTCCACGGCCGTAGCTTTGGTCATTGCGCTCAGGGCGTCGACCGGTGCGTCCGTCGTGGATAGCCCTGTGCTCCTGACAGTCGTTGCTGTTGTGGCTCTGCATGTTGTGGAAGGCGCAGATTGGACGGCTACTCTTGAATGACTATGGGTGGTCGCGGCCATGCTTCATCTTTGGTTCGGCCGCGAGCACGGCCACCCCCTTGCGCTTCACGTCTTTAGCCTGGGCCTTCTTGTCCTCCGGGTCGGTAGCTGGGACCTCGATGAGGGAGAGGCGCCCCTCCTCAGCTCTAGCGCACTTGGTCATGAGGTTGAACAGCTCCAGTGTTGTTCATAGATCTTCATCGATGGCGAGCTCCTCCTTCATCTTCACATTGCGGACGCCATCGGAGAATGCCGAGATGATGGCCTCCTCCATCACCTTGGGGTTGTTGAGGCTGACGTTGTTGAAGCGCTGGATATACTTCTGCAGGGTATCCCCTGGTTGCTGCTTGACGCCCCGCAGGTCACCTACGGATGGCGGGCGGTCGCGAGTGCCCTAGAAATTGGCGACGAAACGCTCGCGCATCTCACCCCAGGAGGAGATCAATCCCCCGGGCAGGTTCAGGAGCCACGAGCGCGCGTCGTCCTTGAGAGCCATGGGGAACCAGTTCGCCATAATCTTCTCGTCGCCCTTGGACGCCTCGATGCTCAGCTCGTAGAGCTGCAAGAACTTAGCAGGGTCAAGAGTGTCTTCGTAGCATGGAGGCAGGCCGGGCTTAAACTTCTTGGACCAGTTGACGTTGCATAGCTCAGGGGCGAAGGCCCGGCAGCCTGCTATGGACACCGGAGCCTATCGCGGAGGCGGAGCTTGGTTTTGGTTCTCGCATGCTGCCACTTCAGAGGGTGCACGGTCTGGATGTGGCGGTGGCGGGAGCATGGGAGCTCCTCCTTATGGCCACTGGATCTCTTAGCAGCTTCCTTTTTCATGCATGGGCGCCCCGCGCGGTGGGTCGCGCCGCGGGGCCGCGTGCCTCGGAGCGTGGACGATGTCTTGACGCTTAGGTGGTAGAGGTGCTTCATGGGCCACGCCGCCCACAAAGGGAGGCGAGCAAGGTAGCGAGAGGGACGGGGCAGGAGAGCCTCCAGCGGCATTGACGAGCTCGGCGATGCAGTCTAGCCAGTCCTCGTAGAGGTCGTCGATGGGGCGGTAGCGTAGGAGCTGCGTGCCATGAGGAGCGCAGCCTGCGCGTCCGAGGGTCCATGATGGCTGTGGGATGACGAGCCGGTTGGGGTTAGTGATGGGGTTGCGGTGCGTCCATTCCGCAGCACCGAGGGGTGCAGCGATGAGGCCTGCTGCTCGTGCCTCACCGGGCCGATGGCTGCGTTGGCAGAGGGTGATGGAGAACGGCATGGAGGTCCACCGGCGGGAGCTTTCTGAGCGATGCGGGCGGCGAGGGCGGCCCATCGCTCAGCACGAGCCCGGTGAGCGTCATCCATGGAAGCGGTGGAGCGATGAAGCGTCGACCGACGGAAGAGAGGTTTCAGCACACCCCTACTTGGCGCACCAAATTTCAGATTCCGGGTTCCGCATACCATTGAGAGGTTCTAACTCTGGGGTGTGCACGAAGAACACTCTCTCCCTAGTGCGTTCACCCTACTATTCCACGGCCTAGCTCGACAGACTCAAAGAACAAGGGACACAGAGGATTATACTGTTTCGGGCCACCTTGCGGTGTAATAGACTACTCCAGTGTGTTTCATGGATTTCCTCATGGGGCTGAGGATGAACTAGTACAATGGATGAACAACCTTTGGAGGAGAGGTGTTCTTGGGCTCGAATGAGCTTGTGGTCTATGTAGGATTGAATGGATCTGATCCCTTCTAAGGTTGGATCAGCTCCAGATGAGATGCCCCCTCTATGGTGGTGGCTAGGTCCTATTTATAGCGGCCCTGGTCCTCTTCCCAAATATCGACGGGAAGGGATTACACAATGGCCAAATTTGAAGGGGAACAACTAGTAATAGCTATCCTTACAAAAGTAGTCTTCGTCTGCCAAAGGCTCTGGTGGTCGCGTCGCACCGGGCCCCATGATGACCTCCATTATGTCGCCCTGACGGTCCTTAGTCTTGTTGCACCGATATGGAAACCTTTGCTTGATTCCTCGGGACTACGCGCCTGTGCTTGCCCCCTTAGCACCAAAGGCAAAACTGGTACACTGTGCCCGCTGGTGCCCGCCTGGCCTTGGACGTAATGGCTCACGTCATGTGAACCTCGTGATGTGCACCTTGCATAGATATCTCCGCCCCTCGGGAGCCAGCCTAGAGAGGCTGCCCCAAGGGAGGTCTTGCTGTCGTCCGCCTCGTGAGTCTTTGCCCCTCACGAGGGTCTTGAGCTATGGTTGTTGAAGCTGGGCCGTACCAGGCCACTGATGGAGCCATGCCATGGGCTGCAGGCAGGCATGTCTAGATACCCCCATTCCCAGAACGCCGACACCAGTGACTGGAAGCTAGCACTGGGACCCGCCGGGTACTAGGGAAACTCGGCATCTCCGGGAATCACTGTGCCTCAGAGTGCCATGCGTCGCGGAGTGGGCAAGCCTGATCAGCTACAATGCCGGGATGCCTCGTCGCCATCTATACCCGCGGACGGGATGGATGCACACTGTAGGCATCATTGCGCCTGGTCAGAGGGAGTAGGTGGGGCACCGTTGCCATGCGCGGTCTATCGTGGGAGTTTGTCTTGCCGTACACTTGGAGTGGACGGGCGCTGACTTGCCGCTGGGTTGCGGTTTTGGCTGGGTTGCGGAATTCGGCTTGGGGCGAGCCGTCTTGAGGGGTGAAGCCGGCCCTGTCGTTTTGAAAAAGATCCAGGCTCCGTTGCCTGCCCGAGGCTCATCCCCCGACAGTAGTTCCTGAAGCTGTGAAGGCTCGCCGGCTTCAGGCAGGGGGGCGTTTATAGTTTCATCCCCCTGAGAAGGCAGCATTTGTCATTGAAGGCTAGCGGCTGTCTTGGAAGATGACACGCGGTACCCCGCCATGGGCGGGAAGCAGAAGATCCACCGAATCTTGAAGGGGAGCCGTCGTGCCTCCTTGATTTCGCGCGTGCGCTGCATGGCGCCCGACTGCTGAAAACATCTGACAGGCCATGCGCGTGACGGGTGTATGATCTGGGGTTTCGGCAAAACCCTTGAGGTTCGAACACTGGTGTGCGCACGAAGATCTCTCCTTCCGCCCTAGCTCGCCTACTCAATAGCCCTAGACCTAGCTCGTCCGATCCGATGAACAAGAGACACAAGATTTATACTGGTTTGGGCCACCCTTGTGGTGTAACACACTAATCCAGTGTGGTGTGGTGGATTGCCTTGTAGGCTGAGGAAGAACTAGTACATGGATGAACTGCCTCCTGAGGAGAGGTGTTCTTGAGCTCGGGTGAGCTTGTGGTGTATGAGAGGTCTCGATGATCTGATCCCCCTCTATGATGGTTGCTAGGTCCTATTTATAGTGGCCCGAGTCCTCTTCCCAAATATTGAGTGGGAAGGAATCCCACAAACGCCAAATTTGAAGGGAGACAGCTAGAACAAGCGACCCTGACAAAAGGAGGTCTTCGCCTGCCAAAGGCTTTAGTGGTGACGCCACCGTGGGCTCCGCGATGACCTCCGTCCTGCCATCCTGCTGGGCTTGGTCTCGTTGCACCAATATGGAAACCTTTGCCTGATGCCTCGGGACTCCTCGCCTACACCTATTCCTTTAGGGCCAAAGATGAAACTGGCAATCTGCGCCCGCTGGCGCCCACCTGGCATTGGTCATCATTGCTCATGTCACGAGGACCTCGCGAGGTGCCCCTCGTCTCGATATATCCGATCCTCACAAGCCGGCCTGGCGAGGCTGCCCCAGGGGATGCCTTGTGTCATCCGCCTCGCGAGGCTTGGCCCCTCGTGAGGGTCTTGGTTGGTTGCTGAAGATGCTGGGCCATACCAGGCCGCCTGATGAGCCACGCCCTGGGCCGTAGGAAGGCAAGTCTGGGTACCCCCGTTCCCAGAACGTCGACAGTAGCCCCGGGCCCAAGGTGCGCTCGGGCTTGGCTGTCACACCCTGCATTTTGTAACATGTTATTTGTACCTTTGAAGCATGAAAATTTGGACCAACAAATTTTTTTTGGCATCATTTGGCTTTTATTTGGGATTGAGTTTTTCTTCATATGCTTTTTCATGTGCTCATTAAAGTCAACTATTACCTCTTGTAGGATTCATCTCCATACCTAAAACTTCTGCCCAGTGATCATGCCAAGTGTTATATAGCAGAATAGAAGTTTCTTACAAAATTAATTTGGCCAAAATGTATTTTATAAATTTAGTTTTCCAAAAACCCCTGAATTAAGATTTGCACTGCAAGTACTTGATTTAGGGTAAGAAAATCATTTCAAAAAGTATATTTGAGACCTAGTAGTCATAGGACTCCCAGAAACCACAAAGGTATAATTTTAAAAGTTATTTTCCTATTTTATTTAAAAGCTTTTTCTTAAGGCCAGAAATGGTCTTTAATAGGGGAAAATTATTTAACTATTTCAAAAATATTTAACAAAATTCAGAGAGACTCATAGGACATATATTGTCCATATATAAGAGTTTCAGCACTTGGTCATGTTCAAAATAATGGGCTAAACCCTCTAAAACCCTTTCTGGATATTTCAAGCTTTTGAAATATTTACAGAGGAAATATTCTCCAAAAATTCCAGGGAAATTCTATCATGTCACATATGACATATTTGATGATCTTGCCAAGCCCCATGCCTTGGGAAGCAAGAAAACATCCTCAAACCCCTTCATAACCATTCTGTCCATATTTGAAGTTTGAGCAACTCTACATTGCCAAACTTGTCCAAATGCTCTCAAACTTGGTGCACATGCTAGAAATGCCTAATAAGGCATCTAGACCAAATGGCACAAGATTTGGAATAGATCAACTTGATCAGATCACCTCAAAACCCTTTCTGTTCAAATGCAAATTTGAACAACTTTACATTACCAACTTTTTACCTGGAACTTCAAACTTTGTGGGCATGATCAATACCCCAAATGATGATGCTACACCAAGTGGTGCATCAAGGGGAGATAAATAGCTTGACCTAAACAAGATGAAGCCATTTCTGTTGTTTTCTAGGGTTCACCAAAGTTACATTGGCTAGTTTCTTCAAATCAGCCCAAATTTGGTGAAGCACCCTATTTTCCCATGTTATTCAATCCTGTTAAGTGTCATGGCAAGTGGAGATCATTTGCTTGACCAAACACTGATCAAACACCTTCTGGCTTTTTACTAAAACCCTCATCTTGATCAGTTTTACTCTTCTCCTTGGCCTCAACTTTTTACCACATGTTCATTCAGTTACTGGCTACCCCCAGTAACTTCCCCAGCACCCCAGCTCCATGATTGAGGGGTAAAAACCCTGGATCACCTTGCTGGACAGCCAATTCTTACCAATTCACCAGCTTCCTCTCTCTCCCTTTGACTCTCCAGAGCATCCTATGCTACAGACGAAGTGCTTGCATCACCCTGGATACCCCAGACACGGTGGGCGCGTCCAGAGGCCCAATGGCATGCCGTGGCATGCAATGAGGGCGCTCCAGAGCGCGCTACAGTGCGTCCACGCACTGTAGCTTCAGCCAAGCGCTGGCCCCCGACAGCCTCGGGCCTCTCCCTCGCGCCAGTCGATGCTCCTCGACGTCCGCGACCACCCCGGCGCTGTCCCCCCTCCTCCTGCGCCCTCCAGCGACCGTCGTCGCACGCGCACCGGCCGCCCGCAACGGCCACTCCTCGGGCTTGCACTCCCGCACGGCCTGGAAGGTTCCCCGCTCCTCCTCTCACCTCTAGTGGACGTAGAGCTCGTCCAGCAACACCATGGACTCATTCCCATCGCTCCCCGTGCGCTGTAGCGTCGAGCCGGAGCTCACCGGCGCACTGGACCACGGGGCTCCGCCTTCCCCCTATAAATAGGCCCCCCCCGGGCCTCTCCAACAGCATCAACAGCTCCACCACACCTCCTTCAGTCCCCCAGCACCATCAGCTCAACCCCAGGAAGTCCCAGTGCTCGGGATCGACCGGAGCTCCACCGCGTCGGGCCGCCGGTGATCTCGCAGTACGGGCCTCCTCCGCCCCTCCTTTCGCCCGATCTAGAACCGCCGCGCAACACTGACCCTTTCCCCTCTGTTTCCCCTCTCTGTGGCAGTAGGAATCGGCCGGAGTGACGACCTCCCGAAGCTCCTCCGCCGTCCCACCTCGCCGCCGGCGAACCCGACCTCCCCGGCGTGCCGCACTACCTTCACTGCATCCGCCACTCGACGCTGAGCCCGTCCCTGGCCTCCGTTGCCATCGCCGTGGCCGCAATCCTCGCCGGTGAGCTCGCCGTCGCCGTGGCCGTGATGTTGGAGATGACAGACGGGCCCCACCTGTCATCCCCACACCTCTCTCCCCCTCCTCTCAGCCACTGACCGCCGAGCCCCGCCCGTCAGGTTTAAAAACCTGACGTGCGCGCGCAGGCACCCGTGCGGCTGGGCTGGTCTGCCCTGGGCCGTGCACTGTGGCCTCTCTGGCCCAGTTGCAGAGGGCACTTTTTCTTTTTCTTTTCTGTAAAAGTTTCAAACATTTTTACATAAATGAATATTGATCCAAATAAAATAATTCCAACTCCTAAATTCTTGTAATATTCCAACCTATTTAATGGTACCACTTTCACTCACATCCATGATACTTTTCTGTTCTGTTCAAATTTAAATTCAAATTTGAGCAGTAAAACTCCTGTTCAAAAATCAATAGATTCCATTATGTTACTCCAAAACTCCAACTAAGAATTTTCCCCATCTTAGAAATCCCTCTAGTATTTTACAAAAATGAGTTGACATTTTTCTGAGCACTTTGATTTTTCTGTTTTATTTGTGGTCTTATTTTTCCGTGGTTATTATGCGACGTATAGATCCCGTATTTGACGAAGTTGCTGAAGAAGGAGAAGGAGAAGGGTTTGAAGACTTTGAAGACCAAGCCAATCCAGGCAAGCAGCCCTTTGACCATGATACACTTGTTCTTCGGAAAGCGTTTGTTTCCGATGCATGATGATAGGGTTACGATGGTGACCTAGTTGAAACCACCACATGATGCATGCTTTACTCTTGATCTTGCCATGTGCTAGATCCAATGCATATGGTTAGTAGTAATGAATAGTGATACATGTGTGACATGAACCTTCGTGGTTGAAGTCTTTGCATAAAACCCCGTCGGGTGCCACTCATGCCCGAGGGAGATGATGAGTTGGGTGACCACTTGATGACGAAGTGGTGTACCGAGACAAGTGTGTGTGTGTTTTTCAAACGGATTGGTTTAAGTTGCGACCGTTATTCCAACCATACATGTGCAACCACACTACCCCTTATGGGACGGGGCTTTATTGATTACTTAGGTCGATACTAGCATGGTGCCCACATTACTAGTGACGGGAAGACTTGAGGTCTTTCTCGGGACGGGGTCGTGCTTGGATAGACGACCATGACTGTTTTCACAGGGCACCGAACACACCGTTGGTCCCTTCGGGTACGCGTGACATTGAAATAAGGGCAAGTCCCGTGATCTATTGTTTGTACCCGAGGGCCGTGTACCAACGAGTGGACTCTACGTTAGTGTCGTCTAAGGAAAGATAATGACCGGGTGCTTACCCCGGGTACTTGAGGTACCGCGGGTCGTGGATGACACGGAAGTTCCCCGGATCTTGTGTGTAAAGTGTACAACCTCTGCAGAGTGTAAAACTATTCGAATAGCCGTGTCCACGGTCAAGGACAGTTGGGTAACCGCTCTTGGGCTACGTCCAATGTTTGTGAAACCATGTGTGTGTGAGAGTCAAGGTGGTGACTTGACTCGATGAGTTGAATCATATTCATGTTGATATCGGTAACCTGTCTTCGAGGATACGCGAGTTTGATGCATAAACTTGATAGAAGAATATTTATTCTAGCCCTTTGCTAGATTGTTCATTATTGTTCAATTGCATTGTTACTTTGAACCACATCATGGGTTGCTTGCGAGTACATTCAAAGTACGCATTGGCTTGCCACTTGTTATTTAATTGGCCAGGCATGGAAGAACAGGATTATGAGGAAGAGTTCTTTGGAGATGAACATGCGAACTAGGACGCTATCCTAGTCAGAATGCCTGTAGGGTTAAGGCAGATGGCATGGGTTCTACCCGTTATCGAAGACTTCCGCTATTTGAGTTATTTGCTATTCAGCCCGTGAGGCTCTATCTATGTAAGACTTGGCCATAATGGCCATAATTCGTGTAAGACTATTTGTATGGATGTAACACTCTTGTTATTTCAGCTTCTTTGTGTTCAGTGAGCATTGATCTCTGGGATCACTGTACACATGCATTCGGTGATCTCGACTTCTAAGTCGGGGTCCCCACAGAGCTGGTATCAGAGCCATCCTGACTGTAGGAAGCCTTAGTTAGCATGGGCGTTAGTTAGATGAGACCCTTTTTCAAAAACCTTCTGAACCTCTCTTCTTTTCTAAACCTGAGTTTTCATCAGCTTATTAACCCCTCCTATTCCACCTTTGTAGATGGCCGCTGTACCCGAAGAGCACCTGACCACTGGGTTTCCCTTACTTCTCGAGGATAGCCTCCAGGAGTGTCAGTTCCACCGAGCGCCCATCCTCACCTACCTTGAGCATTGGGTTAGCGACACTGAGGTGGAGTACCATGTGGAAGTGATCGTGAAGGCAAACGATCCTCCCACAAGTTGGTTCTTCGAGGGACCCCAGATGGCAACACTACCTCTCGCTGTCGAGGCTGCTGCACTCAAGGCACTAACCCGTCTCCGTGAGCTTCTTCCGGAGATGGCAGCCAAGATGACAACTCGCTTCTTACCTTACCGGAAGGAAGGTGAAGAAGAAAGCAACGCACTAGCCCCTCCACTGAAGTAAGGACTCTCGCTTCGATTCCAGACCTACTTCAGTCTATGTGCCGACAGCTTGGCACAAGACTTGGCCTCGGAATCAATGAAGCTTTGAGAAGAACTTCACAAGACCAAGGCACTTCTTCGTCGAGCTCAAGAGAAGACAAATAGGGTCAAGAAGGAAGGAGCACCTTCTGGACAGTCCGCTATCGCATATCGAGGCGGAAGGCCCTCTGAGGATGTATCTTCCAAGAATGAAGAACCACCTCGGCGACGCCGGATGACGGCAAGGGAATATCGCAAGCTTTTCCCTGCAGCACCGATGAAGCACCGTCGTATCCAACTCCTCCACTCCCCCACACCCTCAAGTGACAAAGGGGCCCAGACAGATGAAGACAAGGAGGAAGACCCAGAAGAGCCCGAATACGCGACCGAGCATTCCGCCGCTTAGGCATTATTCGCTACTCGGATATGCCAGTTGTGACCTCTACGGTAGGATAGGTCATGTAACCCCTATGCGCAGTCGAGTCCTTGTATGGTTCATATGAAACCATCTAGTGTTTGCTTTTGTTGTGTCTGGATGTATGTCGTATTCTTCCTTCGGGAATGTGTAAACGATTACATCACCCATTTGATTTTTAATGAATGTGTTTGGCCTTTTGGCCCTTGCATGATTTGATTAGTGTCACACCCACCCCCTTACTAGGCACCCATCTATCTTGCTTTCCCTCTTCCGAGTCATGAGACCTTTTACCGCTCCAACAGGATGCCTGTTGTAACTCGTACTGGTACCTCTACCCAGCAGCCTGAAGCCGAAACATCCGCTCAGTCTGAGGCAGGCCGCGACCAAACCAACGACCAAGCTCCACCACCACCACCTCCTCCGAACAAGGACATGGCTCAGTTTCTCCAAGCTTTCCGAGAGGAACGCCAAGCCAACACTGCAGCCCTCCAGCTGATTGCTCAAGCTGTCACCAACAACGGCCAGCCGGCGGGGAATGGCAATGGACGTTCCACGTTGGCAGAGTTCAAGAAGCATGCACCGCCAACCTTCATCGAGACTACTGAACCCCTGGATGCAGAGGACTGGGTCCGTTCCATTGAGGAGATACTGGAACTAGTCGGATGCACCGAAGACCGCGAGAAGGTGGCTTATGCAGCCCACTGCCTCGGTGGGACTGCTAGAGCTTGGTGGGATGGATTCAGGGTCATGCATGCTGAACAAGACATTACTTGGGTCAACTTCAAGACAGAATTCCGCAAGGCCCACATTCCTTCCGGAATCATGGCTATCAAAAAGCGTGAGTTCCGAGCCCTGAAGCAAGGAAGTGGCACTGTCAAGGAGTACATGCAGAAGTTCAGTGTTCTGTCAAGGTATGCCCCTGAAGATGTCAGCACTGATGCTGCAAAAAGGGAGCGCTTCATGGAAGGCCTCAATCAGACTCTGCAATACTCGCTTGTCGTGTGCGACTGCCCATCCTTCCCTGACCTGGTGAACAAGGCACTTATGCTTGAAGACAAGCGGCGTGCTTTGGAAGACACTCGCAAGCGCAAGTTGGTCAGTAAGGGAAGTTCCAGCAACCAGAAACCTCGTCCGTGGCAGTCATCCCCGGCCAAGCCAACCTATCAGCAACCAAGAGCTCCTGCACCTCGTGCCAACCCTCAGCCTCAGCAGTATGCCAACCCCAGGCGAGCTTTCAACCCCAATACCAGTGGTGGCAACAAGATCAATCCAAACCAAGTCACTTGCTTTGGATGTGGTCAGTCCGGACACATCTCAAGGGTGTGCCCCAACAAGAAGCCTGATGCCCCGCGCCCCAATGCGCAGAACTAGGGACAAGGCCGCGGGATGCCAGCAAGGAACCCAGCTCCTCGCAATCCACCTAACCATGGGAAGGGGCGTGTGAATCACGTCACTGCTGAAGAAGCCCAGGAAGACCCGGACGTCGTGCTGGGTACATTCCTTGTCAACTCAGCACCTGCAACTGTCTTGTTTGATTCTGGAGCAACGCATTCATTTGTCACTCAAAGATTTGCATTAAAAAGTGGCATGCCCCCTACACCCCTGAATAACCATATGGTGGTACAAACCCCCGGAGCCGAGATGAGAGCCAAGATAGGCTGTAAAGGAGTTGGTATTACCATTAACGGTGTAGACTTCCTAGCAGACCTGATCATCCTGAGATCGCAAGGCTTGGATGTGATCTTAGGGATGGATTGGCTCAGTAAGCACCAAGGCTTGTTAGACTGTGCCAATCGGACAGTCACTGTGACCAATGACCAAGGAGTCGAAGTCAAGTTTGCTTCCAACTCCTCTTCCGCTCAAGCCGCTCAAGTCAACTGTCTGTCTGAAGTTGGGCTAGATCAAGTACCGGTGGTATGTGAGTATCCTGATGTCTTTCCGGATGAATTACCGGGAATGCCCCCTGACCGTGACATTGAGTTCATCATCGAGCTCGTGCCCGGAGCAGGACCCATCTATAAGAAGCCTTATAGAATGGGGACGGAAGAATTAGCCGAGTTGAAGAAGCAGGTGGAAGAGCAACTGAGGAAGGGATTTATCCGCCCAAGTGCCTCCCCTTGGGGATCTCCCGTTCTGTTTGTGGCAAAGAGGGATGGTACCATCCGCTTATGCATTGACTATCGTTCCCTCAATGAAGTTACAATCAAGAACAAGTATCCACTTCCCAAGATCGAAGATCTGTTTGATCAGCTCAGCGGAGCCAAGGTATTCTCCAAGATCGACCTCAGATCTGGGTACTACCAGCTGAAGATCAGACCCCAAGATATTCCGAAGACGGCATTCGTAACCAGATATGGCTTGTACGAGTGCACGGTCATGTCCTTTGGGTTAACCAATGCCCCAGCCTACTTCATGTATCTCATGAATAAAGTCTTCATGGAATATTTGGACAAGTTTGTTGTCGTCTTCATTGATGACATTCTTGTGTTCTCGAAGTCGGAGGAAGAACACGAGCAGCATCTAAGGATGGTCCTAGACAAGCTTCGAGAGCACCAACTGCATGCCAAATTCAGCAAGTGTGAGTTCTGGCTGCATAAAGTTGGATTCTTAGGTCATGTCTTGACCGAGGAAGGATTATCTGTTGATCCCGCTAAGATCGAAGCTGTGACCCAATGGCAATCTCCAACGACCGTCAAGGAAGTCAGAAGCTTCCTCGGACTAGCGGGCTATTACCGCAAGTTCGTGGAAGGATTCTCTAGCATTGCACGGCCACTGACTCAGCTCCTCAAGAAGGACAAGAAGTTCGAGTGGACGCCGAAATGCGAAGAAAGCTTCCAAGAGCTCAAGAAGAGATTGACCACCGCCCCGGTTCTGGCAACACCTGATATTCACAAGGAGTTCGTGATATATTGTGATGCCTCTCAAACCGGATTGGGAAGTGTTCCGATGCAAGAAGGCCGCGTCATAGAATACCTCTCCAGGCAGCTACGACCCCATGAGGAGAACTACGCTACTCACGATCTTGAGTTAGCGGCAGTAGTTCATGCCTTGAAGACATGGCGGCATTACCTCCTAGGGAAACGGTGTGAGATCTACACAGACCACAAAAGTCTGAAGTACATTTTCACCCAAAAGGAATTGAACATGAGGCAGCGGAGATGGTTGGAACTCATCAAAGACTATGACCTCAGTGTTCAATATCACCCTGGGAAGGCTAACGTGGTGGCCAATGCCTTAAGCAGGAAGGCTTGCTCTTTGAATGCCGTTATTCAAGAAAGGCAGCCAGCCTTGTTTAAGGAGATCGAACAATTCAGTTTGGAATTGGTCACCCCTGGATTTCTGGATCATTTGGAAGTCAGACCGACCCTGATGGACGAAGTCAAGAAGGCACAAGATGAACACGCAAGCACCGAAGGCATCAAGAAGAAGATGAAGCTGGGCAAGGCCCCAGGATTCTCCGAAGACGAGCACGGGATTGTTTGGTACAAAGGTCGCATCTGCGTACCAAACAACACAGAAGAACCTGATTCTGCAAGAAGCCCACGACACTCCGTATTCCGTCCACCCCGGAGGAACCAAGATGTACCAAGACTTGAAGGCACGATTCTGGTGGCACGGGATGAAAAGAGAGATTGCAACCTATGTTGCAAAGTGTGATGTGTGCCAAAGTGTCAAGGCTGAATATCAGCGACCTGCTGGATTGCTTCAACCACTCAAAGTTCCTGAGTGGAAGTGGGACAAAATCGGAATGGACTTCATCACTGGATTACCGAGGTCGAATAGAGGACATGACTCTATCTGGGTCATAGTCGATCATTTGACCAAGGTGGCCCATTTCATTCCTGTCAAGACTACCTACTCAGGCAACCAGCTGACAACTCTCTATATCAACCGAATCGTAAGTCTTCACGGCATTCCCAAGGAGATTGTGTCAGATCGAGGCACCCAGTTTACTTCAAGGTTCTGGAAAAGATTCCAAGAAGCCTTGGGAACCAAGTTATCTTTCAGCAGAACTTTCCACCCACAGACCGGAGGTCAGACAGAACGAGTCAATCAGATTCTCGAGGACATGCTCCGAGCCTGTGTCCTGGCGTATGGAGCCAAGTGGGAAGATTGTCTCCCTTTTTCCGAGTTCTCCTATAACAACAGTTACCAGTCGAGCCTTCAGATGGCACCATTTGAGGTGTTGTACGGACACAGATGCGGCACACCCCTCAAGTGGTCAGAGACTGGAGAAGGACTAGTCTTTGGACCGGATATTCTCCACGCAGCAGAAGAGCAAGTCCAACTAGTCAGAGAGCGATTGAAGGCAGCCAAGTCTAGGCAGAAGAGTTATGCTGACACTCGACGCCGAGACATGAGTTTCCGTGTCGGAGATCATGTGTACCTGCGGGTAACTCCTCTAAAGGGAACCAAGCGTTTCCACGTTAAGGGGAAGCTCGCACCAAGGTTCATTGGCCCTTTCAAGATCACCGACCGACGAGGAGAAGTGGCTTACCAGTTGGAACTACCACCTGAGCTATCCTATGTGCACAATGTATTCCATGTGTCATAACTTCGGAAGTGTCTCCAAGTTCAAGACAAGCCTAATCTCTACAAGGATGTTGATCACCAAGCCATTGATATGCAGCCTGATTTGACCTACCGCGAGAAGCCCATCCACATTCTGGACAAAGCAGAACGACGGACGCGAAGCCGTACCATCAAGTACTTCAAGGTCCAGTGGAGCAACCACACCGAAGCAGAAGCAACCTGGGAACGTGAAGACTATCTTAGATCGGAGTTTCCCGGTCTCTTTTAAGACCTAGTTTAGGAATCTCGGGGACGAGATTCTTGTAAGGGGGGTAGGTCTGTCACACCCTGCATTTTGTAACATGTTATTTGTACCTTTGAAGCATGAAAATTTGGACCAACAAATTTTTTTTGGCATCATTTGGCTTTTATTTGGGATTGAGTTTTTCTTCATATGCTTTTTCATGTGCTCATTAAAGTCAACTATTACCTCTTGTAGGATTCATCTCCATACCTAAAACTTCTGCCCAGTGATCATGCCAAGTGTTATATAGCAGAATAGAATTTTCTTACAAAATTAATTTGGCCAAAATGTATTTTATAAATTTAGTTTTCCAAAAACCCTTGAATTAAGATTTGCACTGCAAGTACTTGATTTAGGGTGAGAAAATCATTTCAAAAAGTATATTTGAGACCTAGTAGTCATAGGACTCCCAGAAACCACAAAGGTATAATTTTAAAAGTTATTTTCCTATTTTATTTAAAAGCTTTTTCTTAAGGCCAGAAATGGTCTTTAATAGGGGAAAATTATTTAACTATTTCAAAAATATTTTCCAAAATTCAGAGAGACTCATAGGACATATATTGTCCATATATAAGAGTTTCAGCACTTGGTCATGTTCAAAATAATGGGCTAAACCCTCTAAAACCCTTTCTGGATATTTCAAGCTTTTGAAATATTAACAAAGGAAATATTCTCCAAAAATTCCAGGGAAATTCTATCATGTCACATATGACATATTTGATGATCTTGCCAAGCCCCATGCCTTGGGAAGCAAGAAAACATCCTCAAACCCCTTCATAACCATTCTGTCCATATTTGAAGTTTGAGCAACTCTACATTGCAAAACTTGTCCAAATGCTCTCAAACTTGGTGCACATGCTAGAAATGCCTAATGAGGCATCTAGACCAAATGGCACAAGATTTGGAATAGAGCAACTTGATCAGATAACCTAAAAACCCTTTCTGTTCAAATGCAAATTTGAACAACTTTACATTACCAACTTTTTACCTGGAGCTTCAAACTTTGTGGGCATGATCAATACCCCAAATGATAATGCTACACCAAGTGGTGCATCAAGGGGAGATGAATAGCTTGACCCAAACAAGATGAAGCCATTTCTGTTGTTTTCTAGGGTTCACCAAAGTTACATTGGCTAGTTTCTTCAAATGAGCCCAAATTTGGTGAAGCACCCTATTTTCACATGTTATTCAATCCTGTTAAGTGTCTTGGCAAGTGGAGATCATTTGCTTGACCAAACACTGATCAAACACCTTCTGGCTTTTTACTAAAACCCACATCTTGATCACTTTTACTCTTCTCCTTGGCCTCAACTTTTTACCTCATGTTCATTCAGTTACTGGCTACCCCCAGTAACTTCCCCAGCACCCCAGCTCCATGATTGAGGGGTAAAAACCCTGGATCACCTTGCTGGACAGCCAATTCTTACCAATTCACCAGCTTCCTCTCTCTCCCTTTGACTCTCCAGAGCATCCTATGCTACAGACGAAGTGCTTGCATCACCCTGGATACCCCAGACACGGTGGGCGCGTCCAGAGGCCCAATGGCATGCCGTTGCATGCAATGAGGGCGCTCCAGAGCACGCTACAGTGCATCCACGCACTTTAGCTTCAGCCAATCGCTGGCCCCCGACAGCCTCGGTCCTCTCCCTCGCGCCAGTCGATGCTCCTCGACGTCCGCGACCACCCCGGCGCTGTCCCCCCTCCTCCTGCGCCCTCCAGTGACCGTCGTCGCACGCGCACCGGCCGCCCGCAACGGCCACTCCTCGGGCTCGCACGCGCGCACGGCCTGGAAGGTTCCCCGCTCCTCCTCTCACCTCTAGTGGACGTAGAGCTTGTCCAGCAACACCATGGACTCATTCCCATCGCTCCCCATGCGCTGTAGCATCGAGCCGGAGCTCGCCGGTGCACTGGACCACGGGGCTCCGCCGCCCCCCTATAAATAGGGCCCCCCGGGCCTCTCCAACAGCATCTGCAGCTCCACCACACCTCCTTCAGTCCCCCAGCACCATAAGTTCAACCCCAGGAAGTCCCAGTGCTCGGGATCGACCGGAGCTCCGCCGCGTCGGGCCGCCGATGATCTCGCAGTACGGGCCTCCTCCGCCCCTCCTTTCGCCCGATCTAGAACTGCCGTGCAACACTGACCCTTTCCCCTCAGTTTCCTCTCTTTGTGGCAGTAGGAATCGGCCGGAGCGACGACCTCCCGAAGCTCCTCCGCCGTCCCACCTCGCCGCCGGCTAACCCGACCTCCAAGGCGTGCCGCACTACCTCTACTGTATCCGCCACTCGACGCTGAGCCCGTCCCTGGCCTCCGTTGCCGTCGCCGTGGCCGGAATCCTCGCCGGTGAGCTTGCCGTCGCCATGGCCGTGAGGTTGGAGATGATAGGCGGGCCCCACCTGTCATCCCCACACCTCTCTCCCCCTCCTCTCAGCCACTGACCGCCGGGCCCCGCCCGTCAGGTTTAAAACCTGACGTGCGCGCGCAGGCACCCGTGCGGCTGGGCTGGTCTGCCCTGGGCCGTGCACTGTGGCCTCTCTGGCCCAGTTGCACAGGGCACTTTTTCTTTTTCTTTTTTGTAAAAGTTTCAAACATTTTTACAGAAATGAATATTGATCCAAATAAAATAATTCCAACTCCTAAATTCTTGTAATATTCCAACCTATTTAATGGTACCACTTTCACTCACATCCATGATACTTTTCTGTTCTGTTCAAATTTAAATTCAAATTTGAGCAGTAAAACTCCTGTTCAAAAATCAATAGATTCCATTCTGTTACTCCAAAACTCCAACTAAGAATTTTCCCCATCTTAGAAATCCCTCTAGTATTTTACAAAAATGAGTTGACATTTTTCTGAGCACTTTGATTTTTCTGTTTTATTTGTGGTCTTATTTTTCCGTGGTTATTATGCAACGTATAGATCCCGTATTTGACGAAGTTGCTGAAGAAGGAGAAGGAGAAGGATTTGAAGACTTTGAAGACCAAGCCAATCCAGGCAAGCAGCCCTTTGACCATGATACACTTGTTCTTCGGAACCCGTTTGTTTCCGATGCATGATGATAGGGTTACGATGGTGACCTAGTTGAAACCACCACATGATGCATGCTTTACTCTTGATCTTGCCATGTGCTAGATGCAATGCATATGGTTAGTAGTAATGAATAGTGATACATGTGTGACATGAACCTTCGTGGTTGAAGTCTTTGCATAAAACCCCGTCGGGTGCCACTCATGCCCGAGGGAGATGATGAGTTGGGTGACCACTTGATGACGAAGTGGTGTACCGAGACAAGTGTGTGTGTGTTTTTCAAATGGATTGGTTTAAGTTGCGACCGTTATTCCAACCATACATGTGCAACCACACTACCCCTTATGGGACGGGGCTTTATTGATTACTTAGGTCGATACTAGCATGGTGCCCGCATTACTAGTGACGGGAAGACTTGAGGTCTTTCTCGGGACGGGGTCGTGCTTGGATAGAGGACCATGACTGTTTTCACAGGGCACCGAACACACCGTTGGTCCCTTCGGGTACGCGTGACATTGAAATTAGGGCAAGTCCCGTGATCTATTGTTTGTACCCGAGGGCCGTGTACCAACGAGTGGACTCTATGTTAGTGTCGTCTAAGGAAAGATAATGACCGGGTGCTTACCCCGGGTACTTGAGGTACCGCGGGTCATGGATGACACGGAAGTTCCCCGGATCTTGTGGGTAAAGTGTACAACCTCTGCAGAGTGTAAAACTATTCGAATAGCCGTGTCCACGGTCAAGGACAGTTGGGTAACCGCTCTTGGGCTACGTCCAATGTTTGTGAAACCATGTGTGTGTGAGAGTCAAGGTGGTGACTTGACTCGATGAGTTGAATCATATTCATGTTGATATCGGTAACCTGTCTTCGAGGTTACGCGAGTTTGATGCATAAACTTGATAGAAGAATATTTATTCTAGCCCTTTGCTAGATTGTTCATTATTGTTCAATTGCATTGTTACTTTGAACCACATCATGGGTTGCTTGCGAGTACATTCAAAGTACTCATTGGCTTGCCACTAGTTATTTAATTGGCCAGGCATGGAAGAACAGGATTATGAGGAAGAGTTCTTTGGAGACGAACATGCGAACTAGGACGCTATCCCAGTCAGAATGCCTGTAGGGTTAAGGCAGATGGCATGAGTTCTACCCGTTATCGAAGACTTCCGCTATTTGAGTTATTTGCTATTCAGCCCGTGAGGCTCTATCTATGTAAGACTTGGCCATAATGGCCATAATTCATGTAAGACTATTTGTATGGATGTAAGACTCTTGTTATTTCAGCTTCTGTGTGTTCAGTGAGCATTGATCTCTGGGATCACTGTACACGTGCATTCGGTGATCTCGACTTCTAAGTCGGGGTCCCCACATTGGCGTCACAGCGAAGCTAAGGGCCAATCGCGGAGTGCCACGGGCCCTCAAATCCTACAGCCTTGCTTGACGTGTGGCGCTTGTGGGACGTGGGCGTCTCCACTTCCCCATGCAGCCTCGGCGACTGCGCGACTTGAAAAGTCTCTGCGTACACAACGGACCATCATTACCTGCGTTTATGGGGCCGGCGGTTGGCCTTCCTTGGCTATAAATAGGGCGGCAGGCAGAGTCCTTGCCGCCCATCTTCTTCCTTCGTTCCCCTCGCTCCTTCGCCTGACCGAGCCGCCCATGGCGCCACCCAAGAAGTACTCGTCCATGGAGAAGGGTAAGGCTCAGCAGGAGGGGCTTGGCTCACCACCGGCTAAGAGAGGGCGAGGTCGTCCTCGTAAGTGTGCCGTGACCCCCGTCGGGGCTGCGAGCGGGCGTGGGCGGACTCGCACAGCGCCCGTGGTGCCCCTTGGTAGTCGCGGCGGCGGTTCTTTGAGTGGCGGCAGCCATCGTGGCATTGGCGGTCCGGCGAACGGAGAGAGGTGCTCTGGGGTTGTCAGACCTCCCCAGCCGCACTCCCACCTGGCAGAGGTGGTGCTGGAGTTTGTCGTGTGGTCGGAGATCCCAGCCGGCACCAGGCTCCAGCTCCCGCGCTCCCTGGCTAGCGAACTCCACGCTACGAGCTCCGGTGGCTTTTGGCTGCAGGCGGATGGTTGTTGCAGCAGGGCTTCGTGAGTGGTGGTGGAGGTCTCCGCCTCGGGTGTTGTGGCTTTGTCCCGAGACTAGCAGACGTTCGCCCGCGCGCGTAGCTTGGGCGGCCGGTGCACCCTTCACTTCAAGCTCGGCGACGACTCAACCCTCTTCGTGAGGGTGTTTGGAGAAGACGGGCACCGCGCTGAGTGCTGCCCCGAGGACAACGGCGGCGGCAGGGTGCTTAGCATGAGCGATGGCCGCAGCTCGCCCAGCTACGGAGGCTCCTCCTTCAGTGGTAGCTCCAGTAGCGGTGGCTATAACCAACCGCCACGCCTCCGCTCCCACCTGGAAGGCGGCGCTGGATCGTCTCGTCGTCACGCCCGAGTGAAGCGTGAAGAGGGCTCTGCCTGAGCCCGAGGTGTAGCTCCTCGCGAGTAATCGTGCCCCGAGTGTCACCACCAGCTATTCCCAGTCTTTCTTCTTTTATTGTCCTGCATCGTTTGATCAAACAAGCATGGAGCCCTAGGAGGGCATGTAACGAACTGTGGTTTCATGACATTTAGCACCATGCATAGTGTTCCTATTTATTGTTGTGTGATCCATGTTTTACACGCCCTTGGGGTGAGGAGACTTATCTTGATGTACTCAGGATTGCTCTCATCTCGTGACGTTCGAACCTTCGTGAGGCTCCACAACTCGTTAGGTCATTATCTTTTACTTCCCGAGGCCCTGGACGCGGGTCGAGCGTGATTGGCCGCCCCTTATCGTGATACCCATGGGGCACGGACATAAGGATGGGGGCATGTTATTTTCTAGCCCTGGTTCGGGTGCCTCATGAAGACTAAAGAGGAGGGAGCGCCGGGGAGAGCGCCGTGCAACTGCCGCTCTCCCTGAGCTAGCCCAAAAGCTGGGGGAATAACCATAGAGAGTCTGAGAGAAGAACCGCAGAGGGAGATCAAAACCAAGCAATTGAGGAACACTGGAACCTTCAACATCCATAAGAAAGGGAAGATAGGAACGAGCCAACTCGAGAAAGCAAATGAACGGCCGCGTCTGGCACCTAATCTAGTCTTCTCACCAACGCGGAGCTAAGTGCTCCACTAGCTAGGACATGGGAGGGAGCCCCCGAGGCTCAAGGGCAGCTCTCCGGAGACTCTGGAGCGTGTACATCCCCACTTGTTATTACGTGAGAGTGTCACGAGCGGAGATCTTCACAGGCCGGAGCCTTTCTTCACAGGCACCGGTCCTTGGCTTCTCAAGCGCGAGGCCCTTGTTCCTCGCAGGCAAGGAGATTAGTCTTCTCCGGCACAAGGGCGTTGTTCCTCTCAGTCACGGAGCCTAGTCTTCTCAGGTGCAAGGGCCTTATTCCTCGCAGGCACGGAGCCTAGTCTTCTCAGGTGCAAGGGCCTTGTTCCTCGCAGGCATAGAGCCTAGTCTTCCCAGGCGCAAGGGACTTGTTCCGCGCAGGCACGGAGCCTAGTCTTCTGAGGTGCAAGGCCTTGTTCCTCGCAGGCACGGAGCCTAGTCTTCTCAGGCACAAGGGCCTTGTTCCTCGCAGGCACGGAGCCTAGTCTTCTCAGGCGCAAGGCCCTTGTTCCTCGTAGGCACGGAGCCTAGTCTTCTCAGGTGCAAGGGCCTTGTTCCTCGCAGGCATGGAGCCTAGTCTTCTGAGGCGCAAGGGCCTTGTTTCATGGGTAGAACCTCCATAGGTGCCGGATATTCCATGCGTTCAGGATGGGGATACCGTCTCCTATTTCCAGGTGCACGACGCCGAGTCTGGAGACATGGGAGATCTTGAATGGCCCTTCCGACATGGGCGAGAGCTTGTGCAGTCCTTCTCTAGAGAGGACTCTCCTTAAAACGAGGTCACCTACCTCAAGCATCTTGGGGCGAATGCTGCGGCAACGGTACCACCGCAATGCCTGCTGGTATCTTGCTTCTCGGAGTGAAGCGTCGTGCCGGTGTTCCTCCCCCAGCACGTGGTCTGTCCCCTGCATGGCACCTTGTTGCACCTCGTCAAATGCTAAGACCCGTGGCAACCGGTGCCTGACCTCATGAGGGAGGACCGCTTTTGCTCCATAGATGAGGAAGAATGGGGTCTCACCCGTCAGCTTGGTGACTGTGATGCGGATGGACCACAACACAGAGGGAGGCTCGTCGTGCCATCCCCTTCCGCAAGCTTCAGCTTTTTCTTGAAGGTCCTGGTCTGGAGGCCCCTCAGGACCTCCGCGTTGGCGCGCTCGGCCTGGCCATTGCTCCTGGGGTGCGCTATAGAGGCGTAGCAAATCTGTGTTCCAAGGTTACTGGTGAACTATGAGCCGTTGTTGGTGATGATGCAGTTAGGGACCCCAAACCGGTTTACGAGGCC
The DNA here is from genome assembly GCA_902687465.1 of Secale cereale. Taxonomy (NCBI): domain Eukaryota; kingdom Viridiplantae; phylum Streptophyta; class Magnoliopsida; order Poales; family Poaceae; genus Secale; species Secale cereale. Next base: position 130,801,219 of record LR738713.1, on the reverse strand, counting down.
CTTGATGAACTTGACTGCAGAGCCGGCTGGGATGGTTCGGACTGCTTCCACCTCAGCCCACTTGGTGAACTTGTCGACGGCGACGTAAAGGTATCGACAGCCCTCGGGCGCTCAAGGGAAAGGCCCACGGATGTCCAGCCCCCAGACCGCGAAAGGCCTGGAGAGTGGGATGGTTTGCACGCCCTGGGCCGGTTGGTGGATCTGCTTGGCGTTGAACTGGCAAGCCTTGCAAGACTTTACCAACTCGGCGGCGTTGTTAAGTGCCGTGGGCTAGTAAAAACCTCTGCAGAACGCCTTGCCAACCAAGGTGCGCGATGATGAGTGATGCCCGCAGTCCCCGGTGTGGATGTCAGCTAGCAGCTCGCCTCCCTGCTTCCTGGAGATGCCTCGCAAAGAAACGTCATTTGGCCATCGCCTGTAAAGCTCACCGTCCTGGATGCAGTATGCCGTAGCCTGTCGGGCTATGCGCTCAGCATCTTCGTCCTTTTCCGGCAACAATCCCCGCACCAGGTATGACTTGAATTCCTTGGTCCAGCACCCCACCTGAGGCTCGAGCGCCAGGAGCAAGCGAGCTCCTGAGTCCGGGCCGCAGGCCGGGGCTCCCGAGGTCAGCGGCTGGGGGAGTTCTTCAGGAGGCTTTGCCGGCCCTTCCTGCGGGGGTGACACCGAGGGCCTCAGGAGCCTTTCCTCGAAGACGCCAGGTGCCTGGGTAGTCGTCTGGACGCTTTCTTGGTGATGTCGTCGGCCTCCTTATTGGTGCCGCGGGGCACATGCTCCAACTCCAAGCAAAAGAACTGCTTCTCCATCTCGCGTACCTCCGCGAGGTATGCCTCCATATGTTCTTCCGTTGGCTCATACAACCTGTTGGAGAAGTTGACGAGGAGCTGGGAGTCACCCCTGATGACGAGGCGTTTCACCCCCAGGGCTATCGCTGCCCTGAGGCCGGCGATGAGGCCCTCGTATTCCGTGATGTTGTTGGAGACCTTATCACCTGGCTGAAAGTAGAGTTGCACGGCGTAGTAGAGCTTGTCTTGAGTAGGTGACATGAGCACAGCCCCTGCCCTAGCGCCCTGGCGGGCGAACGCGTCGTTGGAGTACATGACCCAGCCATCAGGTGCTTTGCTCCCTGGTTAGAGGGACTGGTTCGGGCTCGCTTCGGGCCCTGGGGCGTCGGTCCATTCTGCCACGAAGTCAGCAAGCACGGCCCCCTCGATGACCCTGGTGCTGCTGAACTCTAGCTAGAATGCCTGCAGCTCTATATTACATTCCGCGACCCTTCCTGCCGTGTTTGGGCTCCAGAGTACCCTTTCCAGGGGTTAAGCTGACACGACCTTGATGGGGTGGCCTTGGAAGTAGTGGCACAACTTACATGAAGCGACGAGGAGTGCGAGCAAGAGCTTCTGTGGCACGGGGTAGCGTGCTCGGGCATCACGGAGCACCGTGTTGACAAAGTACACCGGGTGTTCGATGAGGGTGGAGTCCGGACTTTCCTGCAGCTGTGTGGTCTGAAGAGGTGCCTCAAGGGCTTGGTCGTAAGTTGGGGCAGACACGGCCCCAGGGGTGTCGGCTTGTTTGTCGCGGCCATCCTCCGGCCCTAACGGGGCCTCGGGAGTGCCTCCCTTGGGTTGCAAGGTCTTGTATTGACACTCCTCTCGAACAGCCACCAGCGCCGCACTAGCCGAATGTGTAGTTGCGGCCAGGTACATCACCAATGGCTCTTGAGGCTTGGGTGCCACCATCACTGGCGGGCCAGCGAGGTATCTCTTGAATCTTCGAATGCTGCATCAGCCTCAGGGGTCCATTCGAACGGGCCCTTCCTTTTCACCAGTTTGTAGAAGGGGAGGGCTCTCTCCCCTAGTTTGGAGATGATATGCCCCAGCGATGTTACACAGCCGGCCAGCTTCTGCATCTCCTTGAGGTTCTTGGGTGGACTCATCTTTTCTATGGCCCTGACCTTCTCGGGGTTTGCCTCGATTCCTCGGTGCGACACGAGGAAGCCCAAGAGCTTGCCTGAACGGACTCCGAACACGCACTTCTCCGGGTTGAGCCGCAGGTCTACCTTGCGTAGGTTGGCGAAAGTTTCTTCCAGATCTGTGATAAGGGTTGAGGCCTCCTGAGATTTTACCATGATGTCATCCACATACGCCTCAGCGTTTTTCCCGAGATGCTTTCCCAGTGCGATGTGCATTAACCGCTGAAAGGTTGCTCCTGCATTCCGTAACCCAAATGGCATGCAGGTGTAGCAGTACACTCGGCATGGGGTGAGGAAGGAAGTCTTCTCGACGTCTTGCAGCGCCATCTGGATTGGGTGGTAACCTGAGAAGGCATCTGGGAAACACAACAAGTCGCACTTGGTGGTGGATGTCGGTGTCAAAACCGGCGGATCTCGGGTAGGGGGTCCCAAACTGTGCGTCTAAGGTCGATGGTAGCAGGAGACGGGGGGCACGATGTTTACCCAGGTTCGGGCCATCTCTATGGAGGTAATACCCTACTTCCTGCTTGATTGATCTTGATGAATATGAGTATTAGAAGAGTTGATCTACCACGAGATCGTAATGGCTAAACCCTACAAGCCTAGCCTGTTTGACTATGGTAATGAGTATATCGTTTCCGGACTACACCCTCCGATTTATATAGACACCGGGGGGATCTAGGGTTACATAGAGTCGGTTACAAAAGAAGGAATCTTCATAGTTGGTCGCCAAGCTTGCCTTCCACGCCAAGGAGAGTCCAATCCGGTCATGGGTGCAGTCTTCCGCCTTCATGTCTTCACAGCCCACCAGTCCAGCCCATTGATAATAGGCCGGACGCCCGAGGACCCCTTAGTCCAGGATTCCCTCAGTAGCCCCTGAACCTGGCTTCAATGACGAGGAGTCCGGCGCATAGATTATCATCGGCATTGCAAGGCGGGTTCCCTTCTTCCTGAACTCCAAGACAGTCTTTGGACATGATGATAGTATCTGGACCTGTCACACATCATACACAACCGTAGAGAGAATATAATTTTACACGAGTCCAATCTATTGAATTTTTTTTGTAACCTGACATCACGTCCAACCGGCCATAATTCTGGACCGTTCTGTGCCCTCTTATTGCGGGATTCTCATCAATGCGGCTATGGGTAACCAACCATGCCGATTACACAGGCATTGGGAATAGGAGTGCTTTTTAGGGCGAGCGGGTAGGCGCTTGATATTCGCAGCCTTTATAAGGGCATAAGGATTCCCTTTTTTTACTCACGCCCTTTTGTCCTTGAGCTCCAGCGCCCAAGCTTTATATTTCCTCTTTCAAGAAAGCACTCGAAACATGTCCGGATCCGGAGCTGATGGCAAGTGGATGGCTTCCTTTATTAAGAAGAAGGACATCAAGGAACTCCGGGAGGCCGGATACCTTGCCAAGGAGATCGCTCATCGACTCCCGGTCAAAGGACAAATCGTCCCGACTCTAGAGCCCCATGAGAGGCTTGTGTTTCTCGCACATTTTGTCCGCGGGCTGGGATTCCCTATCCACCCGTTCGTCTGCGGACTGATGTTTACTACGGGAGATTTCCATGACCTAGCCCCTAACTTCATTCTGAACATCACGACGTTCATTATCGTGTGCGAGGCCTTTCTTCGCATCCCACCTCATTTCGGTCTATGGCTGAAGACCTTCAATGTGCGGCCGAAGGTGGTGGGCAGTCAACAAGAAGATTGTGGAGGCGCCATGGTGGGCAAGATGCCCAATGTTACCTGGCCCGAAGGCTCCTTCGCAGAGATGGTGAAGGGGTGGCAATCGGGGTGGTTCTACATCACCGAGTCGCACAACACTGACTGGGCGGCGGCCCCCGAATTCCAGTCTGGAACCCCAATGCGGCCCACCTCTTGGCAAGAGAGGGACCTAACTTGGGGTCCCTCGGATGAGCCGACTGGGCTCCAAACGTGCGTCCAGAGCATGATAGACGGGAAAATCAAGCTTGTCAACATGATCCATGTCATGCTCGTTCGTCGGATCCTTCCGTGCCAACACCAGACTTGCTATCTGTGGGAGTACGATCCGGCCAAGCACCAGACGCTGCAAGAGCTCTTCGGCACGACGCACGAAGATATCTGGAAAGTGCTCTTCAAGGCCAGCGAGACGCCACCGCCCACGACCGAGGATCACGGGCTCAGCCTAAAATGGCAGGCTAATTCAGTAAGTTCTTTCATGTTTTCAAGGTATACCCTTTACTAGCACATTATGCGGAAAAAGTCTAAGCCTTCCCATCCTCGTTTACAGGCCTGGATCGAGATAGCAGGGGGGATTAACTGTCTGGCTCCGCTGCCCAAAGACCAAGAATTTCCATTACTGGCGAAAATGCTACTTCCAGCACCTTATGAGGTGCCGACGAAAACGGCAAAGAAAGCGGCCGAAGGGGCCCGGAGGGGCACTCGTCGAAAAGGCGCTTCGGACGTGACGTCCGAAGACAGGACTCACTCTTCGTCCGCCGGAGACGATGACGAGGAGGAGGAAGAAGAAGAAGACTCACCACCCGTAGTGGGGAGGAAGAAGATAGCGGCCTCCACGAATCTGGAGGCGAAGGCGCCAAAGAAGGGGAGGGTCTCCCGCGCGAATAACTCCGCGTGGGATATCGATAGTAGTCCGCAGCGACCTCCCCGGACCAAGCCTCGGGCCGCATCGTAAGTACCAAAATCCTTATGCATGCCCAAACGTTTGGCCTTCTGGTTTTTAATATTGATATGTGTAAATTGTGTTATTCCAGTCCGGCTCGTGACGGCTCCCCGCAATCCTCTACTGAGGGTTCGCTAGACCGTAAGGAGATGGATAGCATGTGTCCGCCACCTGCTCATTCGGTCTGGACCGAGGGTGATGACGAAGTGGTGTCCCAAAGGACTTTCCCAGACCGAAGGAAGGTCCCAAAGTTCATTAGGGTGGTGCTCCAGGATGAATCCTCGGCCGCCGGACATGTGGAGGGAAAATCCCCCATGGGGACTGGTGATGGAGGACGGGTTCCATTCGGCCCTCTGCCGGATACTATTCCAGAGACCTTCACGGTTCCGGAGTCCGGCGAATGGCCTTCCCCAAAAGGAGGAGATGTGCCTGTTCTGCCAGTGGCCTCTGTCCAACAGGAAGCACCGGATGATCTGCTGGAGACGCTGCGGGGTGCTTCCATTGTGGACGAACATTGTACCTTTATGGGTACAGTGATCGAGAAGGTTCAGTCCGCCAAAAGCAGACTAACCGACGCCTGCGTTAGCCTTTTAACAGGCTTTGAGGTGAGTAATGTAATTGTAGGAAGAATATCACAGTGTAGACAGTAGCCCCTGATGCTCTGTTCGATGTTCGTAAAGATAGAGCCAATCATGGGATCAAAAATAATTTTCGCAGGAGTCTAAGATAAGGTGTCTATGTGAATAAGCGGGCATCACTGCGGGCTACTACCGCTCATACTGCGGAGTTCTCTGGACTGAAATAGAAACTGGAGCGGGCCGAGGAATAGCTTGGCCTCGTGAAGAAGCAGCTGGCGGATAGCCAAGGTATGCAGTAACCTATGTGGTCATTTAATAAGGATGAGTGGTCCGTGTGGACTAAGGTGTCATGAAATTTATTAGGGGCCACGACCGAGGTGGCAGCCCTCAAGGAGGCATTAGCCAAGGCCGAGGACAAAGCAGCCAGGGAACGCGCCACACGCGAGAAGCACGAGGCCCTGGTTAACAAGGCCCAGCAAGAGTTCCAGGACACCGTCGAGAAGCTCGAGTCCTTGGAGCGTGATTTTTTGACGCGAGTGTCTGAACTTGCGAAGGCCCGCCAAAGCGCACAAGATGCTCGAGCCACAGCCCAGAGCGCCCACCAGGAGATTCAGGCGGCCAAGAAGATTGCAGCGGGTAAGTCTTTTGCTATGCAAAGCAAGTGTGCGAAGGAAATATTCCTTGTACTTACCCGAATTGGTGTTTTCCAGCGGCATTTGCGAATCTGCCGTGCAACATATCAGATGCTGCCGAGTTTTATCGAGCCGAAGAGGGGATGTCTATGGAGAAGCTATTCTGGTCTCAATATCTTGTACCAGAACATCCGGTGCCCTTTAGCGACCAGCTAAAAGAGCTGGTCGAGCTGCACCGGTCGGTCGAGCTAGCCATGAAGGACCTAATAGTCCGGCTGTGGCCTGCCGAGCCCATACCTAGTAGTTACTTCGGACTTGTGAAGCGGCTTGTGAGTGCCTGCCCATGGCTCGAAGCCGTGAAACGATCGGTCTGCAATGAAGGTGCATGAATGGCATTTGCCCGCGTCAAGATACATTGGGTGAAGCTTGATGCCAAGAAGCTGATGACCGAGGGGCCACTGGAGGGCAAGGAGCATCGTCGACCGGAGCTGTATTTCGACGGAGCCTGGACATGATATTCCTGTGAAAACATTCGGGTTGTCGTGTAATATGAAACAAGATCGGTATATGATGCTTGTAACTTAAATTTTACCTCCCGTGCTGCCGTTTATTTAGAATCAGAGGGTTGACCAGTCGTCAGCTTCTGCCCCCACGTAGATAGTACGGGGTTGTTCGGAATAAATCTATACTCTCTTTACTCCACATTCTGGTCCTTAAAGGAGGTGTTTAGCGCAACGAACAAGACAATCAGACTATACGACCTTTATTACCCTCACTGAGCCATAGGAGTTTCACAATGAAGATTTCGGCGAATCCCCTAGTGTTCGGAAAGCCGAACTAGGGGCGCTATACACACCTAATCGGAGAAAACCAATTCCTCGCATAAAGCGGAAAAAATCTCTATGGATTTGAGACCTCTCGAACAGCTGACCAGCTCTCGCCGCATCGTGACAGTCAGTTTTCGGCTTTCTCCACTGAGGTGCTCGTCCGGAAGAATCGAGACACAATCGTAGTAGTTCCCCCTTTACTACCCTAGCCGATATAGCGGAACGTAAGGTAGTAAGCATAGGAGTCGGGCAACCCAAGTATTGACCAAAGACACGATTCGGAGCCGATGCATATAATCCTATAAGTTTTGGGTGCCGAACTATACTGTAAAAGTGTTCGGACTTTTATTGCCGTAGCATGGGGCGTAATGAAGCCCCTGGCGCTGACATACGTACCAGAGTGTATGTGTGCAATGAGTAATTAATACAAAGGTACGGAAAAGGAGCAGGAAATCAAGTAATAAGCTTTCACTATCCTTTAGTGTAATGTAATTAATATACGAAGGCGTTCTTGTACAAGTAATGCAGCAAGCAAGAAAGGCTATTTGGCATGCCACGCCCTAGAGCGAGCTGCGAGCGGGTATGTAAAACATGTATAGTGATCGTTAGCAGAGATCACCTGGGGATTTCCCTGTACGCCAAAGCTCATCGCCGCCTTGATGTGTCCGTCAGATGGGTTGTCGGAAGAAACCTCGAAAAAACAAAATCCCGTCGGAAAAGTAAGAGTGTGCGGATCCAGGATCGGTCGAACCGTACTGTGGATTGCGAGCTGGTTATGCCTCCATTGATGCCCAAGGAATTTTGAGTGCGTAGTTATGTACACACGGTACGAATGCCGACATTCGATCGGGACATGGACGGAGGCAGAATTGCTAGTTAAGCTCTTGACGAGCCGGGCTGTCTCGCCACAGAACGGTCCAGACTCTCTTAATTTTGTCCGGGGGTTCAGTCGCCGAATTAGATTTCTACTGAAAAAGGTCGTGCTATACTTCTGTTGCTAAGGCCATGGTATGCTCCTCGGTACGGAGGGAGCATTCTATATTTCCATTTACTGTTATGACGCCACGAGGTCCGGGTATCTGAGCTTGAGATAAGTGTAATTAGGTACCGCATTGAATCGAGCAAACACGTTTCGCTCGAGCAGTGCGTGGTAGCCGCTGCAAAAGGGGACGATGTCGAAGAGTAACTCCTCGCTTCAAAAGTTGTCCGGGGATCCGAAGACAACTTCAAGTGTGATTGAGCCCGTACCGCGGGCCTCAGTACCTGGGATGACTCCTTTAAAGGTAGTCCTTGTGGGCTTGATCCGTGATGGGTTAATTGTCGGATTACGGGCTTCACAAACCCAAGAAGTTCGAACACAGGGGCGTGAATGAAGATCTCTCCCACTCACGTCTACCTAGCGTCTCGCCCTCGTCTGGTGAAGATATTCAAGTGAACAACAAGTAAAGCACACAAGAATTTACCCAAGTTCAGGCCACCTTGTGGTGTAAAACCCTACTTCCTGCTTTGGTGGATTGGCCTCAGGAGGGCTTGAGTATGAATGAGTAAACTGGTTCCTGAGCTCCGGAGGAGAGTTATGGAGGGTCAAGAGGCAAGGGTTCTTGCTCCTTTGTGCAAGGGCAAAGTTTCTGGATCTTCTCCCCCTCCATAGTGGAGATCCTAGCTACATATATAAGCGGCCAGGGTCCTCTTCCACCGAAATGTTTAGGCAGGAAGGGATCCCACAACGGCCATTTTGAGCGGGAACACAAGGACGTTCCTACCCTGACAAAAGCGGTCTTCGCTTGCAAAGGGATCCGGCGATGACGCGGTGGTGGGCTCGGTGGTGACATCCTCCCGGTCGTCCTTGCGGTCTACGGTCTTGTTGCACCAATAGGGAAACCTTTGTCCCGCTCCTCGGGAACCTGCTCCTGCGTTGTCTCCTTTGCACCAAAATGGCAACTGCGTCGCTGGCACACGCTGGAACGCGCTAGCGTGGTGCGTCACCGCTTACGACACTGCCTCCTCCTGAGGCAGGCTTGGCCTTGGATTCTCCGCCCCTTTGGAGCAGCCTAGCCGAGGTCGCTCCTGCGGGGGTCTTGACGTCATTCTCCTCACGAGGTCTAGCCCCCTCGCGAGGGTCTTGAGTAGCTGGTCGATCAGCTGGGCCTTACCAGGCTGTGGTAGGAGCGCGCTATGGCCGCAAACAGGCAAGTCTGGGTACCCTGGTTCCCAGGACGCCGACAGTAGCCCCGGACCCAAGGCACGCGCGGAGTAGGCTTTGAGGCGAAGCCTTAGTCGAGGAAGAAGCGCCGCAGGCCCCAAAAAGGTTGCAGGCCAGGCTGGCGCGTGGTGGTTGGATGGGACGTGGTGACTCCGCTCTCCACACAGTCTTAGTAACCGTGTGACCTGACAACTCCCCGACGCAGACGACGGGGTTGTTATGGCTGTGACGCCAGTGACTGGCGGTTGGGCTCCTCCGCCCTATAAATGGGACTTGGGAGAGCCCCCAAGCCATCTTCAAGCCAGCTCCGTGTGCCTCCTTGCTTGCTCCCCGCTCTCGTTCTGGCCGCGAGGTCTCCATGGCGCCACCGAGGAAGCTGTCCGCCGCGGAGAAAAGAAAGGGAAGGTCTCCATGGCTTCGCCGCCGTCAAAGAGGGGAAGCGGCCGTCCCCACAAGTATGCCGCTGCTCCCGCAGCGATTCCTCGAGTGAGCGGGCGTGACCTTCCGGGTCCCGACGCGGTCGCCGGTGAGAGGCGCGGTGCCTCTTCCCGCGGCGAAGGTGGTCACGGCCGTGGTGGGAGAGGAGGCGCGAGGCGGTGTTTGGCGTTCCTGCGTCCTCCGCGCCCGCAGCTCCACTCCTTCGACGTGTCGTCGGAGTTCGTGGTGTGGGTAGAGAAGCCTGGCGGCTTGTGGCTCCAGCTTCCCCGCTTGTTCAGCAACGTGCTACCAGCCGGAGGCCTCGGCGGCCTCTGGCTGCAGACCGACAGTTGCTGCAGTGGTGCGTCCTGGGTGGAGGTCGGTATGGCTCCCTCGGGAGACGTGTTCCTGGAGCGCAGCTGGCAATCATTTGTGTGCGCGCGCCGGCTGCAGGGGAGGTGTACGCTCCACTTCAGGTATAATGGCGCCTCAACGTTGTTCGTCAGGGTCTTCTCGGAGGAAGGGAGGCGCCTTGGGTCCTGTCCTGAAGCTGATGATGAAGGGGATGGCGGGTACAGCGTCCGGAAGAGCAGTTCTTCCTCCGGAGATGAGCTTGGTCCTAGGAGGTGTAGCGGGTCCCCCCTCTGTGGCAGCAGCTCCTCTAGCAGCGGCGGCTACAATGAGCCACCGCGCCACCGAGCTCGGCTCGGCGAGGGGAGGGGGTCGTTGCGCCACTGTGGCTCGGTGAAGCGGGAGGAGTTGGGAGACTCCGACTGAGTGGGAGCGGCCTCTGCTTTTTATTTTTTTTCTTCATTTTCTTCCTGTGTCAAAAAATTTAAGTTGCCTCGAGAAGGCGTGTAATGGACTATGACATATGTATGAAGCGAGAACTTGCTATCATGTTTTTGGTCTGGGTGAGATTACTTAGCTTATGTGCTGCGATGTCTTGAGGTGAAGTGCTCCTAACTCATTGGCATCCTGAGCCCCCGACGGGCCATGAGGATGGCTGAGTTCAGAGAACATGCACAGCCCCCGAGCATGGGTGAGCCGCTGAGAGCGCCGAGCAAATTAAGGTGCCAAGGCCTGAGCAGGCTTGGCCAGATGAGGTCACGGGATCATGGTATACGAGAGCCGGTACCAGCCGTGTCCCAGCCCCCATGCACGAGGCACGCGAAGGAGAGCAAGCGGCGCAACCCCTGTTTAACAAGCTGAACTTAAAAACCGGCAAGAGAAAATCCCAAGCAAGACTTCCAACCAAATGCAAGAAACACGAGAACTTCATAGCACGGGGTAGAGGAAGGGATGATAGCCAAGGAAGTAGAAAAGGCTGACAGCCAAACAGCAAGCCAAAAAAGGAAAAAGGTCGCGTCCGACCGCTACACTACGTCTTCTTCCCAGCGCGGAGCTAAGGACTGCCACTGGGACATGGGTGGGACCCCCGTCTGATGGCCCGTAGGCAACGCTCAGGAGACTCCGAGGTGTGTACAGCCCCAACTCGTTATTACGTGAGAGTGGCACGAGTGGAGACCTTCACGGGCACGGAGCCTTGATTATGGATAGAACCTCCTGAGGTGCTCAATGTTCCAGGAATTCTGGATAAGTATCCCATCCTGCGTCTCCAGATGCACAGCACCAGGCCTAGAGACATGAGCGATTCTGAACAGGCCCTCCCACATGGGCGAGAGCTTGTGTAACCCCTCCCTGGAGAGGACCCGCCTCAGGACCAAGTCACCAACTTCAAGTGTTCTTGCGCGGATGCTGCGGCAGTGGTACCGCCACAGCGCCTGCTAATATCATGCCGCCCTGAGGGCAGCTCGGCGGCAGCCCTCCTCGCTGAGCACGAGGTCCATCCGCCAGGCGGCGTCCTGCCATTCCTCATTGAAAGCCAAGACCCATGGGGAGCGATACTTGACCTCGTGAGGGAGGACCGCCTCCACCCCGTAGACGAGAAAGAAAGGAGTTTCTCCCATGGGTTTGGTAGTAGTGGTTCCGATCGACCACAGCACGGACTGGAGCTCGTCGATCCAACCCCTGCCGCAAGCCTCAAGCTTCTTCTTAAAGCTGCACGTCTTGAGGCCACGCAAGCCTTCCGCGTTGGCGCGTTCGGCCTGGCCGTTGCTCCTGGGGTGAGCCACCGAAGCGTAGCCGATCTATGTTCCAAGGTTAGCACAATATGACCTGAAGAGATTTCTTGTGAACTGCGAACCATTATCTGTGATGATGCGGCTGGGGACCCCGAATCGCCTCACGAGGCCCTTGATGAACTTGACGGCCGACCCAGCCGGGATCGCGCGAACAGGCTCCACCTCTGCCCACTTGGTGAATTCGTCGATGGCGATGTACAGGAAGCCGTAGCCCCCCGCTACCCGGGGAAATGGACCCAGGATGTCCAATCCCCAGACTGCGAAGGGCCAGGAGAGCGGGATCGTCTGGAGGCCCTGCGCTGGCTGGTGGATCTGCTTGGCGTGAAACTGGCACACCACGCAAGCCCGCACAAGCTCCATGGCGTCATTGAGCGCCGTGGTCTAGTAGAAGCCGCTGCGGAAGGCCTTGCCCACAAGGGTGCGGGACAACGAATGGTGACCGCAATCCCCACCGTGGATGTCAGCCAACAGCTCGTGTCCTTGTTTCCTTGAGATGCACTTTAGTGAGACGTCATTGGGGCGTCTCCTGTAGAGTTTGCTATCTTGGATGCAGTAAGCCGAGGCATGTCGTACCATGCACTCTGCGTCTTCCTCCTTGTCTGGCAGGGTGTCGTGTTGCAGGTACATCTTGAGCTCTTGGGTCCAGCAACCCTCCTCGGGCTCCACGGCGAGTAGCAGGCGGGCTCCGGAGGCCGGTCCGCAGGGCGGGGCTCCGTCCGCAGGCGCCACAGGTAGCCCCTGCTGAGGGGACGCCGGCTCAGAAACAGGCAGTGTTGCCGACGGCTTGAGCAGCCGTTCCTCGAAGATGCCCGGCCTCTGAGGCTCCCGCCTGGAGGCTCGTTTGGCGATGTCATCCGCTTCCTTGTTGGTGCCTCTTGGTACGTGCTGCACCTCTAGCCCTCAGAATCGCTTTTCCATCTTGCGCACCTCCTCCAGATATGCCTCATTGTGCTCGTCCTTGGGCTTGTATTTCTTGTTGGAGAAGTTGACGAGGAGCTGTGAATCGCCTCTCATGGTGAGACGCTTGACCCCCAGTGCAGCGGCGGCCTTGAGCCCAGCAATTAGGACCTCATACTATGCGATGTTGTTGGAGACCTTCTCGCCTTGCTGGAAGCAAAGATGCACGGTGTAGTACAACTTGTCCTGAGTAGGAGATACTAACACGGCGCCACCTCCCGCGCCAAAGCGCGAGAATGCGCCATCAAAGTATACCACCCATCTGTCCAGGGCTTCATTACCGGGGGCCCGCGAGCGGTCCTCGCCAGCCCCCTGCTCCAGCGCGTCGGTC
>LR738713.1:130770572-130787704 GCA_902687465.1 Secale cereale | reverse complement strand
ACATCAGGAGGCGACGGGGGTCCTAAGGATGCCAAATCGCCCGGCGGCCTCGCGCTTCGGGCCTCTCCTCGCGCTCCACCACTAGCGTTGCATTGGCGGAGTGAGGTGTAGCGGTGAGATAGAGAGTCATGGGCTCCAGGGGTCGCGGCGCTACCATAACTGGCAGTCTGGTGAGGTACTCCTTGAGATCCCAGAAGGCGGCATCGGCCTCCGGGGTCCACTCAAAGGGCCCCTTCTTCTTCATAAGCTTGAAGAATAGTTGGGTGCGTTCACCAAGCTTAGAGATGAAGCGCCCCATGGACGTTACGCATCCCGCAAGCTTCTGCATCTCCTTCAGGTTTGTGGGTGGCTTCATTCTTTCGATGGCCTTGATCTTCTCCGGATTAGCTTCAATGCCCCGGTGCGAAACCAGGAACCCTAGCAACTTGCCAGAGGGTACACCAAACACGCACTTCTCCGGGTTGAGGCACAGCTTCACCTTGCGCAGGTTGGCGAACGTTTCTTCTAGGTCCTGGATGAGAGTCCTGGCCTCTCTAGTCTTGACCACGATGTCGTCGATGTAGGCCTCCGTGTTCCTCCCGAGCTGAGGGCCGAGGGTGATGTGCATCAGGTGCTGGAAGGTGGCGTCCGCGTTTCTGTGCCCGAAAGGCATGGAGGTGTAGCAGTAGACCCCGCATGGGGTCAGGAACGCCGTTTTCTCCACATCCTCCGCCATCTTGATTTGGTGGTAGCCCGAGAAGGCGTCGAGGAAGCAGAGCAGGTCGCACTCAGCCGTCGAATCCACGATCTGGTCGATGCGCGGGAGAGGGAACGGGTCCTAACGGCAGAACTTGTTGAGGCTCGTGAAGTCAACGCACATGCGCTCCTCGGCTCCTTTCTTCGGAACTATGACGGGGTTGGCCAGCCACTTCGGGTGCCGTACCTCCCTTACGACGCCTGCTTACTCTAGCTTCCGAACCTTCTAAACGATGAAGGCCTGCTTCTCCGGGGCTTGTCTGTGCGCTTTTTGCTTGATAGGGCGCGCGTTGGGCCACACCGTGAGGTGATGCTCGATGACGTGCCTAGGCACCCCAACCAAGTCAGCGGCTTTCCAAGCAAACACATCCTTGTTAGCCATGAGGAAGCTAACCAGTGCTGCCTCTTGCTCAGGGTCCATGCCCGTGCCGATGGTGAAGGTGGCTCCTACGACCTCCTCATTAGCGGGCACCTACTTCGTCTCAGCTGGGTCCTGAGAGAAGAGCTGCTTCTTCTTGGCAGGCGTGGCTTCCGGTGTCTCCGAAGCCCCTTTCGCACCTGGATGAGCTGCGGCAGCAGCCCTGTAAGCGTGCTCGAGGACCTGAAGGGCGGCCTTGGGGTCCCCCTTGATGGTGATGACGCCATTGCTCCCGGGCATCTTGACGGTGTTGTAGCCCGGGTGAGTCGCCGCCATAAATTTCGCCAAGGCTGGGAAGCCGAGGACGACGTTGTAGGGCAAGTGGATGGGCGCAATGCCGAAGTCGATGAGCTCAGTCCGGTAGTTAGCGGGTGTGCCGAAGGTGACCAGGAAGCGGATCTGGCCGAGCATGACGGCCGAGCCCGCGACCCCTTAGAAGGGCTTGGTGGGGAGGAGCTGCCTGTAGGACACGGGCAGATGACCGAAGGTGATGACGTGCCCCTGCATGCTCTGTGCCCGCGAGGCCTCCTGCGGCTCGGCGGCGGCCCCGACCTGCCGACAGAGCGACTTGACATGCCAGGCCGATGTTGGCGCCTGGGATGCTCTGAGGATGCAGGCGACCCCATGGCAGGGCAGCTCCCCACCGGCAGGGCAGCTCCCCACTGGCAGCGCTCCGCAGCCCACCGACGCAGGCCGTTCGAGCGCCGACCTCCCCCATGGGTGGCCGGTGCCGGGGAAGCCGTCGTGCCACCAAGAGCGCCGCCGACGAGGCCACGGGGAGCGGAAGTGGCGGAGCAGGCCGCTCTCCGGTGGCCCGGCCGGCGAGAACGTCGTCGGGGAAGGAGGCGGAGCGCCCATGGGTGACATGGTCCGCTGATGCCGCTCGGACGATGGGGAAAGCGCCAGCCTCCACGTGGAAGTGGCGGGCCGCAGTCATCATGGCGGCGCAGAGCAGGAGAGGGGAGGCGAGGTTGTCGGAGAGGCGAGATTTCGACACGCCCCCTACCTGGCACGCCAATTGTCGGATTACGGGCTTCGATAACCCAAGAACTTCGAACACAGGGGCGTGAACGAAGATCTCTCCCACTCATGTCTACCTAGTGTCTCGCCCTGGTCCGTTGAAGAGATTCAAGTGAACTACAAGTAAAGTACACAAGAATTTACCCAAGTTCAGGCCACCTTGCGGTGTAAACCCTACTTCCTGCTTTGGTTGATTGGCCTCGGGAGGGCTTGAGTATGAATGAGTATAGTGGTTCCTCAGCTCAGGAGGAGAGCTCAGGAGGGTCGGGAGGCAAGGGTTCTTGCTCCTTTGTGCGAGGGCAAAGTTTCTGGATCTTCTCCCCCTCCATAGTGGAGATCCTAGCTACTTATATAAGCGGCCAGGGTCCTCTTCCCCCGAAATGTTTAGGCGGGAAGGGATCCCACAACCACCATTTTGAGCGGGAACACAAGGACATTCCTACCCTGACAAAAGCAGTCTTCGCCTGCAAAGGGATCCGGCGATGACGCGGTGGTGGGCTCGGTGGTGACATCCTCCCGGTCGTCCTTGCGGTCTTCGGTCTTGTTGCACCAATGGGGAAACCTTTGTCTCGCTCCTCGGGAACCTGCGCCTGCGCTGTCTCCTTTGCACCAAAATGGCAACTACGTCGCTGGCACAGGCTGGCACCCACTGGCGCGGTGCGTCACCGCTTACGTCACCGCCTCCTCCTGAAGCAGGCTTGGCCTTGGATTCTCCGCCCCTCCGGAGCAGCCTAGCCGAGGCCGCTCATGTGTGGGTCTTGACGTTGTTTTCCTCACGAGGTCTAGCCCCCTCGCGAGGGTCTTGAGCAGCTGGTCGATCAGCTGGGCCGTACCAGGCCCTGGTAGGAGCGCGCTGCGGCCCGCAGACAGGCAAATCTGGGTACCCTGGTTCCCAGGACGCCGACATTAAGGCCCATTTTGCACACTGTATCCTGGTAGAGTAGGTTGATGCTTGCTACCTCTTGAGCGTGCGTTGTATTCCCTCGAAGAGAAAAGGGAGATGCAACACAGTAGAGTAAGTATTTCCCTCAGTTTTTGAGAACCAAGGTATTAATCCAGTAGGAGACCACGCGCCAGTCCCTCATACCTGCACAAACAAATATGAACTTTGTAGCCAACGAGATAAGGGGTTATCAATCCCTTTACGGTCACTTACGAGAGTGAGATCTTATAAAGATGATACTTGATATTTTTGATATTTTTAGTTTAATAAAATAGCAAATAAAAGCGGTAAAAGTAAAGTAGATGTAGATTAATATGTTGAGAATAGACCCGGGGGCCATAGTTTTCTCTAGTGGTTTCTCTCATGATAGCGATATTCTACGGCGGGTAAAAAAATTACTATCGAGCAATTGATAGAAAAGCGAATAATTATGAGACTATCTAGGCATGATCATTGTATATAGGCATTACGTCCGAGAGAAGTAGACCGACTCCTGCCTGTATCTACTACTATTACTCCACACATCGACCACTATCCAGCATGCATCTAGTGTATTGAGTTCATACGAACAGAGTAACGCCTTAAGAAAGATGACATGATGTAGAGGGATAAACTCAAGCAGTATGATGTAAACCCCATATTTTTATCCTCGATGGCAACAATACAATATGTTCCTTGCTGCCCCTACTGTCACTGGGAAAGGACACCGCAAGATTGAACCCAAAGCAAAGCACTTCTCCCATTGAAAGAACTATAGATCTAGTAGGCCAAACCATACCAATAATTCGAAGAGACTTGCAAGGATATTATCAGCACACATAAAAAGTTCAGAGAAGAACCAAATATCTTTCATAGATATTATGAGCATCTTTCCATATGAGTTGTTGTAGGAATTACCATAATTATTAGAGGAATTACTAGGGAAAGGCCTAGGATTAAAATTACCTTTGTAAGCATTGTTACCAAAATTATTCCTACCAACAAAATTGACATCCAAAGATTCATTGTTATTCTCAATCAAAGTGGACAAAGGCATATCATTAGGATCAGAGGAAGCACTCTTAGCAACAAACAATTTCATAAGTTCATCCATCTTTCCACTTAAAACACTAATTTCTTCGATAGCATGCACTTTTTTACTAGTAGATATTTCGGTATGCCATTGAGAATAATTAACCATAATATTATCTAGGAGTTTGGTAGCTTCTCCTAAGGTGGTTTCCATGAAAGTGCCTCCGGCGGCCGAATCTAAAAGATTTCTAGAAGCAAAATTCAAGCTAGCATAAAAGTTCTGAATAATCATCCATAGATTCAAACCATGTGTAGGGCAATTACATATCATCAATTTCATTCTCTCCCAAGCTTGTGCAACATGCTCATGATCTAGTCGCTTAAAATTCATAATATTGTTTCTAAGAGAGATGATCTTAGCAGGTGGGAAATACTTAGAGATAAAAGCATCTTTGCAGTTATTCCACGAATCAATACTATTTCTAGGCAAAGAGGATAACCAAGTTTTAGCACGATCTCTAAGTGAAAACGGAAATAACTTCAATTTAACAATATCGTTATCCGTATCCCTATTCTTTTGCATATCACACAAATCAACAAAGTTGTTTAGATGGGTAGCGGCATCTTCACTAGGAAGGCCGGAGAATTGATCTTTCATGACAAGATTCAACAAAGCAGCATTGATCTCACAAGATTCAGCATCGGTAATAGGAGCAATCGGAGTGCTAATAAAGTCATTGTTGTTGGTATTGGAGAAGCCACACAATTTGGTATTGTTCTGAGCCATAGTGACAAGCAAGCAATCCAACATACACAAGCAAGCAAGAAACAAGCGAACAATAAACACACGGCGGAAGAAGGGCAAATAAAACGACAAGGGTGAAGTGGAGGAGAGGAAAACGAGATGCAAAAAATGTAATGCGAAGGATAAGGGTTTATGATAGGTACTTGGTATATGACTTTTGCGTAAGCCTCCCCGGCAACGACGCCAGAAATTCTTCTTGCTACCTCTTGAGCTTGCATTGTATTTCCTCGAAGAGGAAAGGGAGATGCAGCACAGTAGCATAAGTATTTCCCTCAGTTTTTGAGAACCAAGGTATCAATCCAGTAGGAGACCAGGCGCCAGTCCCTCGCACATGCACAAACAAATATGAACTTCGCAGCCAACATGATAAGGGGTTGTCAATCCCTTTGCGGTCACTTACGAGAGTGAGATCTGATACAGATGATAGTTGATATTTTTGGTATTTTTAGTTTAATAAAACATCAAATAAAAGAGGTAAAAGTGAAGTAGATGTAGATTGATATGTTGAGAATAGACGGGGGCCATAGTTTTCTCTAGTGGCTTCTCTCATGATAGCGATATTCTACGGCGGGTAAACAAATTACTGTCGAGCAATTGCTTGAAAAGCGAATAATTATGAGACTATCTAGGCATGATCATTGTATATAGGCATCACGTCCGAGACAAGTAGACCGACTCCTGCCTGCATCCACTACTATTACTCCACACATCGACCGCTATCTAGCATGCATCTAGTGTATTGAGTTCATACGAACAGAGTAAACGCCTTAAGCAAGATGACATGTTGTAGAGGGATAAACTCAAGCAGTATGATGTAAACCCCATATTTTTATCCTCGATGGCAACCATACAATACGTGCCTTGCTGCCCCTACTGAAACTGGGAAAGGACACCGCAAGATTGAACCCAAAGTGAAGCACTTCTCCCATTGAAAGAACTATAGATCTAGTAGGCCAAACCAAACCAATAATTCGAAGAGACTTGCAAGGATATTATGAGCACACATAAAAAGTTCAGAGAAGAACCAAATATCTTTCATAGATATTATGAGCATCTTTCCATATGAGTTGTTGTAGGAATTACCATAATTATTAGAGGAATTACTAGGGAAAGGCCTAGGATTAAAATTACCTCTGTAAGCATTGTTACCAAAATTATTCCTACCAACAAAATTGACATCCAAAGATTAATTGTTATTCTCAATCAAAGTGGACAAAGGCATATCATTAGGATCAGAGGAAGCACTCTTAGCAACAAACAATTTCATAAGTTCATCCATCTTTCCACTTAAAACACTAATTTCTTTGATAGCATGCACTTTTTTACTAGTAGATCTTTCGGTGTGCCATTGAGAATAATTAACCATAATATTATCTAGGAGTTTGGTAGCTTCTCCTAAGGTGGTTTCCATGAAAGTGCCTCCGGCGGCCGAATCTAAAAGATTTCTAGAAGCAAAATTCAAGCTAGCATAAAAGTTCTGAATAATCATCCATAGATTCAAACCATGTGTAGGGCAATTACATATCATCAATTTCATTCTCTCCCAAGCTTGTGCAACATGCTCATGATCTAGTTGCTTAAAATTCATAATATTGTTTCTAAGAGAGATGATCTTAGCAGGTGGGAAATACTTAGAGATAAAAGCATCTTTGCAGTTATTCCACGAATCAATACTATTTCTAGGCAAAGAGGAGAACCAAGTTTTAGCACGATCTCTAAGTGAGAACGGAAATAACTTCAATTTAACAATATCGTTATCCGTATCCCTATTCTTTTGCATATCACACAAATCAACAAAGTTGTTTAGATGGGTAGCAGCATCTTCACTAGGAAGGCCGGAGAATTGATCTTTCATGACAAGATTCAACAAAGCTGCATTGATCTCACAAGATTCAGCATCGGTAATAGGAGCAATCGGAGTGCTAATAAAGTCATTGTTGTTGGTATTGGAGAAGAAACACAATTTGGTATTGTTCTGAGCCATAGTGACAAGCAAGCAATCCAACACACACAAGCAAACAAGAAACAAGCGAACGATAAACACAGGCGGAAGAAGGGCAAATAAAACGGCAAGGGTGAATTGGGGGAGAGGAAAACGAGATGCCAAAAATGTAATGCGAAGGATAAGGGTTGATGATAGGTACTTGGTATATGACTTTTGCGTAAGCCTCCCCGGCAATGATGCCAGAAATTCTTCTTGCTACCTCTTCAGCTTGCATTGTATTCCCTCGAAGAGGAAAGGGAGATGCAGCACAGTAGCGTAAGTATTTCCCTCAGTTTTTGAGAACCAAGGTATCAATCCAGTAGGAGACCACGCGCCAGTCCCTCGCACATGCACAAACAAATAAGAACTTCCCAGCCAACGCGATAAGGGGTTGTCAATCCCTTTGCGGTCACTTACGAAAGTGAGATCGGATAGAGATGATAGTTGATATTTTTGGTATTTTTAGTTTAATAAAACAGCAAATAAAAGCGGTAAAAGTAAAGTAGATGTTGATTGATATGTTGAGAATAGTCCCGGGGGCCATAGTTTTCTCTAGTGGCTTCTCTCATGATAGCGATATTCTACGGCGGGTAAAGAAATTACTGTCGAGCAATTGATAGAAAAGCGAATAATTATGAGACTATCTAGGTATGATCATTGTATATAGGCATCTCGTCCGAGACAAGTAGACCGACTCCTGCCTACATCTACTACTATTACTCCACACATCGACCGCTATCCGGCATGCTTCTAGTGTATTGTGTTCATACGAACAGAGTAACACCTTAAGCAAGATGACATGATGTAGAGGGATAAACTCAAGCAATATGATGTAAACCCCATCTTTTTATCCTTGATGACAACAATACAATACGTGCCTTGCGGCCCCTACTGTCACTAGGAAAGGACAACGCAAGATTGAACCCAAAGCCTAGCACTTCTCCCATTGCAAGAACTATAGATCTAGTAGGCCAAACCAAACCAATAATTCGAAGAGACTTGCAAGGATATTATGAGCACACATAAAAGTTCAGAGAAGAACCAAATATCTTTCATAGATAACCTTGATCATAAACTCACAATACATCGAATCTCGACAAACACACCGCAAAAAAGAGATTACATCGAATAGATCCCCTCGAAGACCAAGGAGAACTTTGTATTGAGATCCAGTGAGAGATAAGAAGCCATCTAGATACTAGCTATGGACCCGAAGGTCTGTGGTAAACTACTCACAAGTCATGGTGAGGGAAATGATGATGATGATGAAGGCCTCCGTGATGGTTCCCCCTCTGGTGGAGCTCCGGAAGAGGCTCCAAGATGGGATCTCCATGGGAACAGAAGCTACGGTGGTGGAATTAGGGTTTTCTCTCTGCGTACAGAGTTTCTGGGGTACGTGGACTTATATAGGAAGAAGGAGGGCACCGGGGGACGCTCGAGTGGACCTCGAGGCAGGGGGCGCGCCCTGGGAAGGGGGGTGCACCCCCACCCTCGAGGGCCACTCGAGGCTCCCCTGACGTGGTTCTCAAGTTCCTCTAGCGTGATTTTCTCCAAAAATATCTCTCGCGAAGGTTTCATTCCATTTGGACTCCGTTTGATATTCCTTTTCTACAAAACCCTGAAATAGGCAAAAAACAACAATCTGGACTGGGCCTATGGGTTAGTAGGTTAGTCCCAAAAATGATATAAAAGTGAATGATAAAGCCCATTAAACATCCAAGACTTCATAAATAATAGCATGGAACAATAAAAAATTATATATACGTTGGAGACGTATGAAGGCTGCTACCCCCGTCCATTAGGACTCGTGTAAGGAGAAATCCGTCTATGATTGGGATGAGGACTAGTGTGACCGAACCGCCATGACGGATACTAGTTGGATGGTCTCGACGATCGAGGGTGATATGGAATGACGACCATGGATTGAATTTTGGGACGACTGGCTCTACCGCATAGACGTCCCAGAGTGCGCACTTGCACTCCCTTTTGGCGATGTGTGTATCATATATCATATTCACCGCTTTGACTCGAGGGGGGAACTTTTTCTGTTCTCCCGTGTTCGGCTGCCAGGGCTCTTCGTCGTCGTCCTCACTTTGCGATCCTATTTCCATGCTCTCGGTATTTGACTTGCTGGCTTGTTTGAAAACCCGGCAGTCTCGGTTGGTATGATTGGCTTGTTTGTCTGGGGTGCCATGTATCTGGCATGGACGATCGAGTATGCGGTCCAAGCTGGATGGTCCATCGATGTTCCTTTTGTAAGGCTTCTTCCGCTGGCCGGACTTGGAGCCACTGAATCTGGCGTGAACTGCCGTGTCATCGGTGTTATTGTCATTACTTCGGCGTTTATGTTTATTGCGCCAGAGCTTGCCGGTGCTTATTTTGGCCGTGGAGGGGCCTGCCTCGTTGACTGTGTTTTTACTACGAGCCAGCCAACTATACTCACCTGCGCAAAAGCGGGTCATGAGTGCCGTGAGGGCTACCATAGATTTCGGCTTTTCTTGGCCGAGGTGGTGGGCGAACCATTCGTCACGGATGCTATTTTTGAAGGCCGCTAGGGCTTCGGCATCTGGACAGTCAACGATCTGGTTCTTTTTGGTTAGGAACCTAGTCTAGAATTTTCTTGCTGATTTTCCAGGTTGTTGAACTATATGACTTAAGTCATCGGCGTCTCGTGGCCGGACATAAGTGCCTTGGAAGTTATGAATAAAAGATTCTTCCAAGTCTTCCCAATTGCCGATGGAATTTTCAGGCAGGCTATTTAACCAGTGTCTAGCTGGCCCTTTTAGTTTTAGTGGGAGGTATTTTATGGCGTGGAGATCGTCTCCTCGAGCCATATGGATGTGGAGAATAAAATCCTCGATCCATACTGCGGGATCGGTTTTTCCGTCGTATGATTCAATATTGATGGGCTTGAACCCCTTGGGGAATTCATGATCCAGTACTTAATCTGTGCAGTAGAGAGGGTGTGTGGCTCCTCTATATCGGGCCGCATCGCGGCGCACCTCCGATGAAGTCCTCCTGCGGTTATCGGACCAGGCGTGACTAGGTTTGTCACGTCCGAATAGGTACCCGTAGTCGGCAGTCGAAAGGCATCCTCGCGATCCGTAGATTGATCTAGTGTGTCCTACTCTACTGTCCAGGTTCTGCTGAAGGTCGTATGTATAGTCCCGAGCTGTTTTGTCTGTGTTTTTACGAGGCAGTGGGGCGGGCTGGTGTTCGGCATGAGTTGCCGTTTTAGCTCGACCACGAGGTGGTCGGTCCACATTGCGCGAGGGAGGTATGGGCTCCGGCGCCTCCTCATCGAACTAAGGTAGCAGTCTGTCTTTTGGGTAACTCTTGGCTGGATGCTTGAGGCCGTATTCTTCGGCTGCCAGGACGCTAGTCCATCTGTCAATGAGTAGATCTTGATCAGCTTGAAGCTGCTGCTTCTTTTTCTTCAGGCTTCGTGCGGTAGCTATTAGCTGGCGCTTGAAGTGCTCCTGCTCGAGGGGTGCCTCAGGCACGATGAAATCCCCGTTGCCAAGGCTCTCCTCCTCCTCCGAGGGTGGAGAGTAACTATCGTCCTCCGGGTTGTTAGGCATGGCCTGTTTATCAGGATTAACTTGCCCATTGCCTTGTTCCTCCTATTCGGATGTTGTTCCAACAGGGTCTCCGTTGTTTTCGACGTCGCCCGGAGCACTATTTTCTCTGGTGCCAGTGTTGCTGTCTTTTGAGCGACATGACTTAGAACGACGTTTAGGCCGCCGGCACTTGGACTGTGTCTCAGGATGTTCCCTCTCGACTGGATCTTCCTTGTCATCGTCGTCAGCTTTTTTAGGTGTATCAACCATGTACACATCGTATGAGGAAGTGGCTGTCCATTGCCTAGTAAATGGCGGGTTTTGACCCTGCTCCTCATCGCCATCGCCGTCCATGCCGTGGATGTCTTCGGAGCCGTAATCAAGCGTGTCGGTTAAGTCCTCGACAGTGGCTATGAAGTGGGTGGCGGGTGGGAAGCAAAATTCTCCGTCGTCAGCACCTAGTTCGAACCAGACATAGTTCGGCTGTGAGCCCCCTGCCTGGGACAGTTTTTTTAACGAGTTGAGCACGTTGCCCAGGGGCGAGTGATGGAAGATGTCTGCGGCGCCGAATTTGAAAATCGATAACCGATCCAGCTCGGTGTCCGCAGGCATATGTGGTTCAGAACTTATAGCCCGTTGATGCAAATATGTTAAGGTGTCGAGTCTGTGTGCGGCTCCAACGTCGTGGACTCTGTGGCCTCGGATGCCACAATCTGCTCCGGATTTAAGTTTGTTGAAGCAACATGATCCATCTCCTAGATGTGATCCAATGAAAGATTTAAGTCATGTTCATCGGAGCGAGCGGGAGCGATCGCCGCGGTCTCAAATTCATCGACGATCAAGTCACCACGGATGTCTGCGACATACTTCAATCTCCCGAATCTGACTTGATGGCCAGGGGCCTAGCTGTCGATCTGCTCCAGATGGCCAAGCGAGTTGGCCAGCAGTACGAAGCCGTCGAATACGAAGATCTGTCCGGGGAGGAAGGTTTCCCCCTGGATCACGTCACTATCGATGATTGAAGGGGCCATCGAACCTTTCATCGACGGCATAGTGGAACTCTCAATGAAAGCACCAATGTCGGTGTCAAAACCGGTGATCTCGGGTAGGGGGTCACGAACTGTGCGTCTAAGAGCGATGGTAGCAGGAGACGGGGGATACGATGTTTACCCAGGTTCGGGCCCTCTCGCTGGAGGTAATACCCTACTTCTTGCTTGATTGATCTTGATGAATATGAGTATTACAAGAGTTCATCTACCATGAGATCATAATGGCTAAACCCTAGAATCCTAGCCTGTATGACTATGGTAATGAGTATATCATTTCCGGACCACACCCTCCGGTTTATATAGACACCGGGGGATCTAGGGTTACATAGAGTCGGTTACATCAGAAGGAATCTCCATAGTTGGTCGCCAAGCTTTCCTTCCACGCCAAGGAGAGTCCAATCCGGACACGGGTGCAATCTTTGGCCTTCATGTCTTCACAGCCCACCAGTCTGGCCCATGGATAACAGGTTGGACGCCCGAGGACCTCTTACTCCAGGACTCCCTCAGTGGAGTCAACGATTTGATCAATGTGTGGGAGAGGGAACCGATCCTGCGGGCAAGCTTTGTTGAGGTTGACGAAGTCGACACACATGCGCTCTTTTCCTCCCTTCTTGGGTACGACGACGGAATTTGCCAGCAACTCCGGGTACTGGACTTCGCGGATGACACCGGCCACCTCTAGCTTACAAGTCTCCTGCACGATGAAGGACTGCTTCTCCGTGGAATGGCGCCTGGCCTTCTGCTTCACAGGGCGCATGTTAGGGCATATGTTTAGGTGATGCTCGATCACCTCTTTCGGGACTCCCGCCAGATCTTTGGGTTCCCATGCGAACACGTCCCTGTTTGCGTGCAGGAATCCAACCAATGCCTCCTCCTGAGTTGGGGGGAGGCCAGCTCCTATGGTGAAGGCGACTCCTGACGGTTCATCTTCACATACCGGAACCTGCTTTGTCTCCGCTTGGTCTTGGGAGAAAAGTTGCTTATTCTTGGCAGGGGAAGCCCCCTTGGTCCCATGGGCGGCTTCCTCGGCAGGGCGCACCGCTGCAGCGGTCCGGAAGACGCGCTTGAGGGCTGCCAGGGCTTCTTGGGTGTCCACCGTCACGGTAAGGACTCCACGGCTCCCCGACATCTTCATGAGGTTATAGGCTGGATGGGTTGCGGCCATCAACTGAGCCAACGCTGGGTACCCGAGGATGGCGTTGTACGGGAGACTGATTCGAGCGATGTCGAAGTCGATCAGCTTGGTGCGGTAGTTGTGTCGGGTGCCGAAGTTGACCGGGAGGCGGATCTGCCCTAAGGGGCTGGTGGAGCCGCTTCTGACTCCAGAAAAGGGTTTGGTTGGGCGTAGCCGCTCGAGTGGCACTTGGAGCAAGCTGAAAGCTTCCACCGAGAGCACGTTGAGGCCAGCGCCATCGTCGATGAGGGTCTTGGTGACTGCCACGTTGCAGATGGTGGGGGTGCAGAGCA
This sequence comes from Secale cereale, assembly GCA_902687465.1. Lineage (NCBI taxonomy): Eukaryota > Viridiplantae > Streptophyta > Magnoliopsida > Poales > Poaceae > Secale > Secale cereale. Next base: position 130,774,712 of record LR738713.1, on the reverse strand, counting down.
TCGGGTGAGCGCTGGAGCCCGCAATGGAGGTGGGGTGGTCTACCGAGTCGAAGGCGAGGTCGGCCTTGGGAGTCACCCATCCAGGAGGAGCCCCCTTGCGTATGGAGGCGTCGCCCGTCTGGCTGGAGGGTGGCGCTTGGGAGCCGCCGAGGAGGGCCGCGACGGCGTGGGGCGCCGGCGCCCCGAAGCGCACATCAAAGTGGTCGCGCAGCTCTTCCCAGGACGCCACTGACGATTCTGGCAAGCTCAAAAACCAAGCGCGTGGCACGCCGTTAAGTGCCATGGGGAGCCAGCTGGCCATGGCCTTGTCGTCGACGCCGGCCACCGAGATGGCCTCTTCGTAGGCCTGGAAGAAGACAAACGGGTCTGCCGCCCCGTTGTAGCACGGTGGAAGATTCGGCCTGAACCTGGGTGGCCACTGTACCCGCCGTAAGGCGGGGGCGATGGCCCGGTGGCCGGGAGTGCCGCTACGGGTGGCCACCAAGCCTATCAAAGGAGGGACGCCCGCCATGGGGACTTAGTGAGCGGAGAGTGGGGCGGACGGGGAGAAAACTTCGGCACACCCCTACCTGGCATGCCAAATGCCAGATCTGGGGTTCCAGCAAAACCCTTGAGGTTCGAACACTGGGGTGCGCACGAAGATCTCTCCTTCTGCCCTAGCTCGCCTACTCAATAGCCCTAGACCTAGCTCGTCCGATCCGATTAACAAGAGACACAAGATTTATACTGGTTCGGGCCACCATTGTAGTGTCACACCCTAATCCAGTGTGGTGTGGTGGATTGCCTTGTAGGCTGAGGAAGAACTAGTACGTGGATGAACTACCTCCTGAGGAGAGGTGTTGTTGAGCTCGGGTGAGCTTGTGGTGTATGAGAGGTCTCGAAGATCCTATTTATAGTGGCCCGGGCCGTCTTCCCAAATATTGAGCAGGAAGGAATCCCTCAACGGCCAAATTTGAAGGCAGACAGCTAGTACAAACTATCCTGACAAAAGGTAGTCTTCGCCTGCCAACGGCTCTAGTGGTGATGCCGCCGTGGGCTCTGCAATGACCTCTGTCCTGCCGTCCTCCTGGTCTTGGTCTCGTTGCACCGGTATGGAAACCTTTGCCTGATGCCTCGGGACTCCTCGCCTGCACCTGTTCGTTTAGCACCAAAGAGGAAATTGGCACTATGCGCCCGCTGGCGCCCGCCTGGCATTGGTCGTCACTACTCACGTCACGAGGACCTCGCGAGGTGACCCTCGCCTCGATATCTCTGATCCTCACGAGCCGTCCTGGCGAGGACGCCCTAGGGGATGCCTTGTGTCGTCCGCCTCATGAGGCTTGGCCCCTCGCGAGGGTCTTGAGTGGTTGCTGAAGATGCTGGGCCGTACCAGGCCACCTGATAAGCCACGCCCTGGGACACAGGCAGGCAAGTCTGGGTACCCCCATTCCCAGAACGCCGACAACAGGATGTTCCAACGGGGCGGGGGCCCGCCACGCCGCGCCCTCGGCCCGTGCGTGGGTGATTTACTGCGGCGATCGTGGCCGGTTGCCCTTTTGGTTAGTTAGTGGGCATGCGGATCGTGCCCACTCATTGCAGGGAAGTGGGAGAGGCGGTCGCAACCGATCCCAATTCCCCACACCGAGCCATGGTGTTATAAATGGGGGGAAGGGGCGGCGGCAGAGACTCATCGCACACGCCCTACCCTGCTTCTTTCTTCTACTTCTTGCCCTACCTAGAGCTCGCCGCACGCCGCTGCGCACAGCTTGCTCCGGGCAGCGCACTGCTTCTACTAGTCACGAGCGATAGTCGCGCCGCCCCATGTCTGTGGGGACCCCGACTCGTAAGTCGTGATCACCGAATGCACGTGTACAGTGATCCCAGAGATCAATGCTCACTGAACACACAGAAGCTGAATAACAAGAGTCTTACATCCATACATACCGTGTTACACAAGTAGGTCCATAATGGTCAAGTCTTGAGTATATCATCGCAGCGGAAATCTTCAAAGACAACTGGGACCCATGCCATCTGCCTTAACCCTACAGGGATTCTGACTGGGAAGCGTCCTAGCTCGCATGCTCGTCACCGAGAAATCTTCATCATAACCTGTTCTCTCCTGCCTGGCCAATAAAATAACTAGTGGCAAGCCAATGAGTACATTGAATGTACTCGCAAGAAACCCAAGTGTGGTAACAGAATAATTATGCAAGGCTCTACTACTAGGTTGGCAGTTTTGCGGAAAGCTAGTTTTTCATATGCACTTATGATCAACATATAGCAAGGGCATGCATGTGTCTGTAACAAGTATCAGGAGGTCACAGACATCAATATCGAGAAAGAGTTGTAATCAGCACATGCACAAGCTCATTGTGACTTCCTCACAATCACATCATCAATATCTCTGAATCGTGTTGTTTCCCAGAAACTTATGGACATAGTCTAAGTAGCACCACCCAACTGTCCTTAACCGCGGACACGGCTATTCGAATAGTTTGACACTCTGCAGAGGTTGCACACTTTACCCACAAGATCCGGGGAACTTCCGTGTCATCCACGACCCGCGGTACCTCAGGTACCCGGGGTAAGCACCCGATCACTACCTTTCCCTAGACGACACTAACATAGAGTCCACTCGATTGGTAGCAGCCCCGTGCCAACATTTCACATCTCAAGGTTTGTGGAGACTCGCTCCGTATTCATCACATACCACTGACACGGGGTACCAACGGTGTGTCCGGTGCCCTGTAAAGACAGTCATGGCCGCCTATCCAAGCGCGACCCCGTCCCGAGAGTGACCTCATGTCACCCCCGTCGGGGCACCATGCTAGTATCGACCTAGGTAATCAATAATGCCCTTTTCCCATATAAGGGTAGAGTGGTTGCGCATGTTTGGTTGGGACGGTAGTCACACATAAATCTAATCCATCTCTGTAAACAACACTTTCATCAAGCCTCGGCACACTACTTCTCACCAAGTAGTGCCCTAGCTCCTCATCAACTCCCAGGGGCATTAGTGGCACCCACTGGGTCTTTTGCAAGTATGTCAGACCACACTTGATTCACTCAATGCATAACCCCGACCCATTTTGCGTAGCCAACTACTATAGCATACATCTATCTACTCCCACCCACATAACCCTCATAGGAAGGTAGGGTCATGTTTGATGCAAGTTTCAACAGTAAGGTAACAGGGGTAGCAACCAAAGTGGTTTCCACCTCAACATGATTCCTATGCATTGAATAATAAAGGTGATATGAGACATGCATAAAAAGGTTTCTTGAACATGGTCAAAGGGCTGCTTGCCTTATTCTTCAGAGTCTTCAAACCTTCTGGTCCATCTCCGAATACTCCGTTTATTACGTCAACTAATGATGGAAACAATCATAATAAGCAACACAATAAAATCAAAAATAAAAGTGCTCTAAAAATAGGAGTTGGACTTTTCTAGGATACCTCTGGTCATAGTAGAAATGACCAAGGTGGTTTCATAGGTGTTGGATCAATAGGTAGTTTGGAACATTTCAATATGATGGAACCAAAGGGTTTATGGATTTGGAAGAAGTATACAGAAATATTTTCTTGAATGATGAGCCAAGGCACCCATCAACAAGTCATGATTTTAGAAGCATCTAGGAGCTGGTTTCACTGGATTTGGAATTCAAATGAATTTCCTAGGATTTTCCAAAGCTGATAAATATAAAGAAATGGCTTAATATTTGGTGGGGTACAGAAACTATTATTAAAAATGTTCCAAAACTAAGTTTGGACATGACAAGCATCTAGGAATTTGAATCACTGTATTTGAATCAAAAATGAGCTCTCTGTGATTTTCTAAAGTTAATCACAGAAGGTGGAAAATGGGCATTTGATAAATATTTGTGAAAGAAATGTATCTGGAATAATGTGCATGTTGCACCCTGTGATAGAGCATGATTTATGGAGTCATAGGAAATTTAAATCATCAAGTTTGGAGTTCATATGAATTATCTAGGTATTTTTGAAGTTGGCAGAATAAGGAAAAAGAAAAGAATAAGGGTTTAACCTTATACAGTGCTCTGGGCGAGGCCCAGCTAACCAACGCCCACTGGGCTCAGCCTAGTGGCTCAGCGGCGGGATGGAAGTGGTGACACCGAAGGCGTAGTTACGGGGGGGGGGGG
>LR738713.1:130717211-130762143 GCA_902687465.1 Secale cereale | reverse complement strand
GCGCCACCACCACAGGAAAGCGCAGCCACCAAAGTGCGCTTCCACTTATCGGGGAGGGGCCACCCGTCAGCTGCTTGCACCGGACCGGTGGCGCTTACAGGCGGGGCCCTCCTGTCGGGTTCGTCGTCCTCCCCCCGCCCGACGCAGAGGAGGAGGCAGGGGCGACGCCGGCGCCGTTCCACGGCGGTTCCGGCCATCCCCGGTGGTGCCCGGCGCACCGGAGGCCCCAGCGGAGCAAGCCGCGCCCATCCCTGGACTCCAAGCTGGCCGGGAGGAGCAGGAGCGACGGCGGCCGAGGCATCAGCGGCGGCTACGGGTCGAGACGGGGCGGCGCCAGAGGTGCTAAGGGGAAGGAAGGGTGGAGTGGGAGGTAGCTCCATGGTCCTGGGGTTCTCCTCCTGGCGGCCAACAGAGAAGGGGAAGGAGAGAACGGCCGTGGTGCCCGATGCCGAGCGGTGGCTGGCGGCGGCACTTCGGCCGTGGAGAGAGGAAGAGCGCCGGAGAGGGAGAGGGGGCGTGTCTAGGAGGTTCACGGGGGAGAGGAGGATCCAACAGAGGCAAGAGGTGCTCGGGGGGAGACCTTTTATAGCTGCAGCCGCGGTGCACCGTGGGCGACGCCCATGGACGTGCCGGGCGAGCTCATGGAGAGAGGAGGGGAACCGGGGAGGATAAGGCCGACCGTCCTGCAGGTCGTGGACGTCGAGGGCACCTCGGGGGACACACTCTCTCTGCCCAAGGTTGTCTGGAAGCCTCGGGAGGGCCGAGCTACAGTGCCTCGGTGCACTGTAGCGTGCTCCAGAGCGCGCCTTTGGCCGGCATGCTCGTGTCTTTGCTGTCCAGGCCGTGTCCCCCAGTGTCCAGTAGTGCTAGGGAGTAGTAAACAATGGGAAGGCAGTCTTGGATGCTCTGTTGAGCCACTGAAATGAAGAGAGAGGTGAAGGAGAGGGTGAAAACTGCTGTCCAGCAGTAGAAATTGGGGTCTTACCCCCTCCAATGATTGAGCTGAGGCCATAGAGAAGTTACTGGGGGTAGAGGATGATCAGGGGAAGGTGTGGTAAGAATTTGGGGTAAGGGGAAATAGTAAAAGAGGTCCAACCACTTGTTTTGGTAATTGGACAAAAGGTGTTTGATCAGTATTTGGTCAAGCAAATGACATCCACTTGACATGGGACTTAACAGGATCAAATGTCACATATAATTAGGCCCTACACCAAATTTGAGCTCATTTGGGAAAAGTGGCCAATGTAACTTTGGTGAACCCTAGAAATGAACAGAAATGGTTTCACCATGTTGGAGTCAAGCAAATCATCTCCCCTTGATGCACCACCTGGTGTAGCATCATCATTTGGGGTTATGAACATGCCCACAAAGTTTGAGGCTCCAGATAAAAAGTTGGCAATGTAAAGTTGTTCAAATTTGAATTTGAACAGAAGGGGTTTTGGGGTGATCTGAACAAGTTGCTCTATTACAAATCTTGTGCCATTTGGTCTAGATGCCTTATTAGGCCATTCTAGCATGTGCACCAAATTTGAGAGCATTTGGACAAGTTTGGCAGTGTAGAGTTGCTCAAACTTCAAATATGGACAGAATGGTTTTGAGGAGGTTTGAGGATGTTTCCTTGATCTTCAAGGCATGAGGCTTTGCAAGATCATCAAATATGTCATAAATGACATGATAGAATTTCTCTGGAATTTTTGGAGAGTATTTCCTTTGTAAATATTTCAAAAGCTTGAAATATCCAGAAAGGGTTTTGGAAGGATTTGTCCAATATTTTGAACATGACCATGTGTTGAAACTCTTATATATGGACAATATAAGTCCTATGAGTCTCCCTGAATTTTGGCAAATATTTTTGAAATGATTAAATAATTTTTCCCTATTAAAGACCATTTCTGGCCTTAAGAAAAAGCTTTTAAATAAAATATAAAAATAACTTTTAAAATTATACCTTTGTGGTTTCTGGGAGTCCTATATCTAATAGGATTCAAATAAACTTTTTGAAAGATTTTTCACACCCTAAATAAGGTACTTGCAGTGCAAACCTCAATTCAGGGGTTTTTGGAAAACTAATTTTTTGAAAATACCATTTGGCCAAAATATTTTTATAAGAAAATTCTATACTAGTCTATACACATGGCATGATCATTGGGAAAAGGTTTTGGGTCAAGGAGATGAAGTATAAGAGTTGGGGGATTTATTTGATTTTTAGAGCACTAGCAACAGCAGACAAAAGTCAAATCAAGCAAAGTCAAAAACACTCAAAAGTTTTTGCAAATCCACATTTTTAACATGAAAATAAGCTTAAGCAATGTGACAAGAGAATCAGGGTGTGACAATGTCACCGTGCCCTGGAGATGGGCGGCACTTGGGAGGGATCAGAGGTCACGGAGGCAGATATCCAGTACCTCCACGAGACCCGCCGGTTGCCACCGGTGGAGGTCGTAGTCGCACGCACGCCCGGGGCGATGCGCTCGCCAGTGCTGCAGGAGGGCGAGCGCCTTGTCTTCTTCAGCCACTTCCGCTGCGGGTTCGGCCTTCCCGCGAGCACTTTCTTCCACTCCTTCATCACCTTCTTCGGCCTCCAGCCACCATTTGGCCGCGAACGCCGTTGTGGATCTCTCGGCCTTCATCACCGTCTGCGAGGGCTACCTAGGGATGGAGCCGGCTCTAGCCTTATGGAACCTGCTCTTATTCCTCAAGCAGCATGGTCCAGGGGTCGGTGCCATGGTGGACTGCGGGGCCGCCGTGGTCACGATCTGAACCAACGTCGGCTTCCCCAGGATGCTCCTGGAGGATTCTTCCAAGAACTGGCAGAATTCTTTCTTCTACGTGAGCAACGTCAGCAGGAGGGCCGACACCATCAATCTTCCACTTTTGTGAACGAGCGGCCGTTGGCTAAGATGAACTGGGGTTATTCGATCAAGAACCCGCCGCAGGGCTTGGTGAACTTGCAGGAGCGGCTTCGGGCACTAACTGGGCAAGAGGGGCCCAAGGGGACGGATCTCCTTGCCGCCTTCATCACGCGCTGGGTCCTGCCGCTACAACACCGGGTTGACATCATCGGGCTGATGAGGGGCCCCCAGGACCCTACCCGGATGTCGGCCGAGATGCTGAACCGGATGCAGGTGACCGAGCGTGTCAACACCATCTCCAAGGCCAACCTTGGGGAGAACTGGGATTTCGGCAAGGCACCCTACTGCGCCCAGTACTCGGCTTCGGCGGTTAATTTTTCTTGCCATCTTAACTCTTCTTCCCCCGCCCTGATGCTTGATGGAACGGAAATGCAGATCGCGGGCGTCAAGATGACCCATGTGGCGGTGGAGGCTCCGACCACTAGGGACCCGGCGCCGGATGGCGGTGTGGCCGGCGACGCGCACCGTGCGGTGAGGTCTCCTCGTTGTGACCCCCTCCGGGATTGGTCGGATGACGACATCATGGGGATCCCGACGCCGGCCGCTGGCGCAGCGCTTGGGAGGGGAGGCGACGGGACCGCCAACCCCCCAAGGTGGCTGCGGAAGGCAGCAGATGCCGGACTAGCCGGCCACACGAGAAGGTGGACGTGGTGGCGAGCTCGCTGCCCGTGAAGCGCACGGGGGAGCCGGCCGCAGGTGGCAGGCCCGTCTTCAGGAAGACGCGTCGTGGTGCACATGTTGCATCTTTGAGGCCGGCCGTACCGGTGCTTCCCAGGTAAGTCTTTCTGCTGCCTTGGGCGAGCCGACGAACGATATATTTTCGATTCTTAACTTGCTTCCTGCTCTAGGTTGCTGCTGCAGTTGGCGTTGGCGGCGACGGAGGCAGTGTCCGGGGGCGCCTTCGTGTTCGGGAGGTCCCGGAGCAGCACCATCGATCCGCCCGAGGACTCGGCCGCAGATGATCTTGGTTTGAACCCGCAGGATGTGGAGCGCTGCGGCTGGAGGGACCAGAACAAGGCCCTCCAAGAGATGGAGGAGGACGACCAGGCCTGGCTGGCATGGCCGAAGGTGCCGGAGGACACGGCGGCTGGCGTGCCGCCAATGGTGGAGGAGCGCGGCCTAGACAGCCAGGCGGGCGCAGAGATAGCCGACCGGGTGGTCATGGTGGTGGGTGATGACGCCCTGCTGCGGACCGGGGTGGCCGACCGGGTGGAGGAGGAGGGCCGAGGCAGGGACGCTCTGGAGGCGGCACCGGGGGCGGCCTTGGGCGAGGCATCACGGAAAGCGGCGTATGGGATGCCGCCTTTGGCGCCCATGCCAGAGTGGACGCCGACCGTCGTAGGTGCGGCTGGCGGCGAGCATGCCCTGGCGTTGAGGCAGACACCGTTGGTGGCGCCTGGCAGTCTTCAGGCTGCAGGGACGCGGCAGGCCCAGGCCGGGGCTGACCCGCTGCTACTTCTCGAGCTTGCGTTGTATTCCCTCGAAGAGGAAAGGGAGATGCAGCACAATAGCGTAAGTATTTCCCTCAGTTTTTGAGAACCAAGGTATCAATCCAGTAGGAGACCACGCGCGAGTCCCTCGCACCTGCACAAACAAATAGGAACTTTGCAGCCAACGCGATAAGGGGTTGTCAATCCCTTTACGGTCACTAACGAAAGTGAGAACTGATAGAGATGATAGTTTATATTTTTGGTATTTTTTTATAAGAACAGAAAGTAAAAGCAGAAAAATTAAAGCAAGTGTAGATTGATATGTTTAGAATAGACCCGGGGGACATAGTGTTCTCTAGTGGCTACTCTCATGATAGCGATATTCTACGGCGGGTAAACAAATTACGATCGAGAAGTAGATAGAAAAGTGAATAATTAGGAGACTATCTAGGCATGATCATTGTATATAGGCATCACGTCCGAGACAAGTAGGCCGACTCCTGCCTGCATCTACTACTATAACTCCACACATCGACCGCTATCCAACATGCATCTAGTGTATTGAGTTCATAAGAACAGAGTAACGCCTTAAGCAAGATGACATGATGTAGAGGGATAAACTCAAGCAATATGATATAAACCCCATCTTTTTATCCTCGATGGCAATAATACAATACGTGCCTTGCTGCCCCCACTGTCACTAGGAAAGGACACCGCAAGATTGAACCCAAAGCCAAGCACTTCTCCCATTGCAAGAACTATAGATCTAGTAGGCCAAGCCAAACCGATAATTCGAAGAGACTTGCAAGGATATTATGAGCACACATAAAGAGTTCAGAAAAGAACCAAATATTTCTCATAGATAATTGTCAAGCCCTGATTTTCGTGCCACAAAACTTAAGCTAATAATCATGCTAAAATATGGTTTAACAAAAACTTTTTGAGTGTTTTGGACTTTCCTTGATTTGATTTTTGTCTACTGTTTGCAAGTGCTCTAAAAGTCAAATAAATCTTCCAACTCTTATACTTCATCTCCTTGATCCAAAACCTTTTCCCAATGATCATGTCACGTGTATAGAACAGTATAGTATTTTCTTACAAAAATATTTTGGCCAAATAGTATTTTCTAAAATTAGTTTTCCAAAAACCCCTGAATTGAGGTTTGCACTGCAAGTACCTTATTTGGGGTGTGAAAAATCTTTCAAAAAGCATATTTGAATCCTATTAGGTATAGGACTCCCAAAAGCCACAAAATTATAATTTTAAAAGTTATTTTTATATTTTATTTAAAAGCTTATTCTTTAGGCCAGAAATGGTCTTTAATAGGGTAAAATTATTTAACTGTTTCAAAAATATTTGCCAAAATTCAGAGAGAGTCCTAGGACATACATTGTCCATATATAAGAGTTTCAACACTTGGTCATGTTCAAAATATTGGACAAATCCTTCCAAAAGCCTTTTTGGATATTTCAAGCTTTTTAAATATTTACAAAGGAATTTTTCTCCAAAAATTCCAGGGAAATTCTATCATGTGAAATATGACATATTTGATGATCTTACAAAGCGTCATGCCTTGAAGATCAAGAAAACATCATCTAATCCCCTCAAAACCATTTATGTCCATTTTGATGTTTGAGCAACTTTACATTGACAAACTTGTCCAAATGCTCTCAAACTTTGTGCACATGCTCAAATGATGTAAATATGCATCTATGCCAAATGGCACAAGTTTTGGAGAAGGATAACTTGATCTAAGTGCCCCGAAACCCTTTCTGACCAGATCCAAATTTGAACAACTCTACATTGCCAACTTTTTACTTGGGGCCTCAAATTTTGTGGACATGCCCAAAACCCCAAACGATGACATTACACCAAGTGGTGCATCAAGGAGAGATGATTTGCTTAACCCAATCTTGCAAAGTCCATTTCCGTTGATTTCTAGGGTTCACAAAAGTTACACTGGCAAGTTTCTTCAAATGAGCTCAGACTTGGTGGAATACCCTATTTCTATATGCCATTTGATCATGTTAAGTCTCATGTCAAGTGGAGTGAATTTGCTTGCCCAAATTTGCATCAAACACTTTCTGTCACTTTTCAAAAATCACCACTATGACCACTTACACTATTCTCCTTGAGCCCAACTTTTTACCACAGCATCTCCTAGTCCTCTCCTACCTCCAGTAACTCTCCCATGACAAGAGATCAATGATTGAGGGGGTAAAACCCCATTTTACTCTGCGGGACAGCCCAATTCCTACTCTCCCTCAACCTCCCTCCTCTTCCATTGGGTAAGCAGGGCATCCAGGGCCCTGCCCACCTTGTTTACTACCCCCTAGGGTTGTTGGACACTAGGGGACACGACCAGGGCGCAACGACACGGCCATGCCGGCCAAAGTCGCGCTCTGGAGCGCCCTACAGTGTGCCAAGGCACTGTAGCTCGGCCCTCCCGAGGCACCCAGGCGGCATTGGGTAGAGCGAGCGTTTCCGTCGAGGTCGCATCGACGTCCACAACACGCCTCGCTGTCGGGCCCCTCCTTATCCTCTCTTCTCACCTCTCCACAGAGCTCGCCTGAGCATGGCCTGGACCGCGGCCACGGTGCACCGCGGCCACGCCTATTTAAGCTCTCCCCAACTCTCTCTCTCTCTCTCGCCTCGGATCGAACCCCCTACATCCCACGAACCTCCCAGACAGGCTCCCTCTCCCTCTCAAGCCTCCCGGCGTCCTCCCTGGCAAGAGTGCCGCCGGCGGCCTCCGCTTTGATTCGGGCAGGGGCAGACTTCCCCGCTCCTCCTCTCCCCAACAGAAGAAGAGCCAGGGTCCGGCGACCCTTTCCCCCTCTTCTCCCAATGCTCCGGGGCACCGTGCCCCCTTCTCACAGTCGCCCGAATAGTCGTCCGCCAAGGTTCGTGCTAGGGGCGCCCCGGCTATCGTCCGCTGACCCCAGCCCACCTCCCTGATGCGCCGCTCCCCGATTGTCCCTACGGTGGCCACAACATGGCCAGACGTGGCCTATGCCGCCAGGGCCTCTCCTCCCCTCTGTCGCGGGAGCGGGAGGAGGAAGATGACCCTGCGGGGGGGGCCCCACATGTCAGCGGCCCAGCCAGCGGGCCCCGGCGTTTAAGTGGAGACGGCAGCGCCCAGATCCGCCTTCCCCGCGCGAAGACGCCTTTTCCTGGAAGCCGCCTTCAGCGTCACCACCTCTGCCCGCGCGGCCGAGCCGCTGGGCCGGCCCACGGTCTATCTGTCGCCATGTGCGCAGTATAAGGGTATAAACACTTCTCCTTTTCTTTTTCTTTTTCTAGTCAACTTCAAAAATCCATAAATAATTTAAATGAACTCCAAATTTGATGATTCAAATTTCTGGTAGTTTCTAAAATCATGATCTACCTGTTGGTGCAACATGCACATTTTTCCAGAGACTTTTTCTTCACAAATATTTATTAATCCTTGTTTTCTATTTCTGTGATAAACTTTAGAAAATCACAAAGAGCTCAAAGTTGATCCAAATGCAATGGTTCAAATTCCTAGATGCTTGTAATATCAAAACTTAGTTTTGGAACATTTTTCCTAATACTTTCTGTACCCCACAAAATAATGAGCGATTTCTACATATTTGTCAAATTTGCAAAATCCTAGGAAATTCATTTGAACTCCAAATTAAGTGAAACCAACTCCTACCTACTTCTAAAATCATTCCTTGTTAGATAGGTGCCTCTGACCATTTTTCAAAATAATTTTTCTGTACACTTCCTGCAAATCCACAAATCCCCTTTTTACCTCATATTGAAATGTTCCAAACCATCCATTGATCATACTCCAATGAAACCACCTTGGTCATTTTTCATATGACCAGAGGCATCCTAGAAAAGTCCAACTCCTATTTTTAGAGCACATTTATTTTTGCCTTGTTGTGTTGCTTATTATGATTGTTTCCATCGTTAGTTGACGAAATAAGCGGAGTACTTGGAGATGGACCAGAAGGTTCGAAGACTCGGAAGGACAAGTCAAGCAGCCCTTTGACCATGTTCAAAAAACCTTTTTATGCATGTCATATAACACCATATTGCTGTTGCAACGGAATCATGATGAGGTGGTAACCACTTTGAGGGTTTGCCCCTGTACTACCTCGTTGATACTTGCATTGCACATGACCATACCTTCTTATGAGGGTTATGCCGGTGGGAGTAGATAGATATATGCTATGGTAGTTGGCTACGCAAAATGGGTCAGGGTTATGCATTGAGAGAAACAAGTGTGGTTTGACATACTTGCAAATAACCCAGTGGGTGCCACTAATGCCCCTAGGAGATGATGACGAACTAGGGCACTACTTGGTGGAGAAGTAGTGTACCGAGGCTTGATGAAAGTGTTGTTTACAGAGATGGATTAAATTTATTTGTGATTACCGTCCCAACCAAACATGCGCAACCACTCTACCCTTATATGAGAAAGGGCATTATTAATTACCTAGGCCGATACTAGCATGGTGCCCGCATTACTAGTGACGGGGGTGACATGAGGTCACTCTCGGGACGGGGTCGTGCTTGGATAGGCGGCCATGACTGTTTTTACAGGGCACTGAACACACCGTTGGTACCCCGTGTCAGTGGTATGTGATGAATATGGGAGCGAGTCTCCACAATTTTTAAGATGTGAAATGTTTGGCACGGGGCTATTACCAATCGAGTGGACTCTGTGTTAGTGTCATCTAGGGAAAGATAGTGATCGGGTGTTTACCCCGGGTACTTGAGGTACCGCGGGATCGTGGGTGACACGAAAACTTCCCGGATCTTGTGGGTAAAGTGCGCAACCTCTGCAGAGTGTCAAACTATTCGAATAGCCGTGCCCATGGTCAAGGACAGTTGGTGGTGCTGCTTAGACTATGTCCATAAGTTTCGGGAAAACTACACGGTTTGGTAAATCTGTTGACGTGATTTGTGAGGAAGTCACGATGAGCTTGAGCAAGAGTTGTTCATAACTCTTTTCCGATGTTGACGTCTGTAACCTCCTGACACTTGTTGCAGACGCATGCATGCCCTTGTTATATGTTGATCATACTTGCATATGAAAAACTAGCTTTCCACAAAACTGCCAATTTTAGCAGTAGGGCCTTGCATAACTATTCTGTCATCACACTTGGGTTGCTTGTGAGTACATTCAAGGTACTCATTGGCTTGCCACTAGTTATTTTATTGGCCAGGCATGAAAGAACAGGATATGACGAAGATTTCTTGGTGACGAACATGCGAGCTAGGACGCTTCCCAGTCTGAATGCCTGTAGGGTGAAGGCAGATGGCATGGGTCCAAGTTGTTATTGAAGATTTCCGCTGCAATGTTATATTCAAGACTTGACCATAATGGTCCTATTTGTGTAATACGGTATGTATGGATGTAAGACTCTTGTTATTCAGCTTCTGTGTGTTTAGTGAGCATTGATCTCAGGGATCACTGTACACGTGCATTCGGTGATCACGACTTATGAGTCGGGGTCCCCACAGAGCTGGTATCAGAGCCATCCGGACTGTAGGAAGCCTTAGTTAGCATGGTCGTTAGTTAGGGTAAAACTATTTCCAAAACTATTACTAGTTTTCAAAACTATCTATACTTCTCTTCCCCTCTCAGTTTTTCAAAAACTAGGTATACTTTCCTTATTAATCTCTTCCCCCTTCAAAACTGTTGGTCGCTAGAACCCTTATGCCCATGACCACTGGATTTCCTGAAATCCTCGTGGATAGTCTAGAAGGAGTACACCTTGCCAAACACTCACCCACCTGTTCTGAACACAAGATTGGCGACACCGCAACAAGATGATGCCAACAGAAGATACATCCTCGAGGAATGAGGAAATGAAGACCCAGAAGATGGTGCGACCTTGGCCTACGATGAACATGGCATGAGTTATGCAAGATCATGATATACATCGCTAACAGAGTAACCTTGTCACTACCGTTGTTGTATCGGCAACCACCGGTGGATGAGAACCTCGCCATTTGGTCCGCCTCACTATAGTGAGCAGGAAAATGGTTCTCTTCGTCCCCCGCTCTTGGTGTCGATGTTGTCATCAATGTAACTGACATGTTGAACCTCTACTATGCCTTGTTAATATCATTGCGTAAAGGATTGCCTACCTGATACCCTCGATGCCCCAGAAGGCACAAGGGATCGTCATGATTAAAGAGACAAGAGAAGACCAACTCAATGCCAGCTACAAGGAGACACCTTCACCACATCACCTCATCCGGCGAGAAGTTGTTAGAGATTCTACGGGCACAACCTGGATTGTTCATCAAACAACTACAAGGGACATAGCAACGCCTGAGGAAAACTCAGAAGATTGCACCAGGCACAAGGCACGACTACTAGTCCGAGAACCCCTAGGGTAGGATGAGTCGTGTACCCCCCTATGCGCAGTCGAGTCCGTGTGATGGTTCGAATAGAACCATGATTGTGTGTTGCTTTTTTTTATTGTTTGTGTTTTGATATAAGTCGCACGGTTGCCCTAGGCAACAAGTACACGACTATATCATCTTCCTTATCTTGTTTCTTTTGTTTCGCTCTTTTTGCACCTGTTTGTTTGCACTTGCACTATGGAACCCCCTTTTAGGCATTCCCCTCCTCTATGCTACTTTTCCCCTCTCTTCTCTCTCCTCAACTGAAGACCAGCAAGACAAGAAGTACCAAGGATTCCAACTCGGCAACCAACTAACAATGAAGACTTCTGCTACAACCTCCACGACCAAGTGCAACCCCGTGAAGTTATGTTTAACCCTCCAGACTAGAAACCCATTCCTAGACCCTTTGAGACTTCACATGATACTCCAGCACGAACCCTTAACCATGTGCCTAACCCATAGAATTACAAGAGAACCAGTTAAGCCTCTATAACCTTGCACAACACTGGTTTCGTAATGGAACTAGTGGACACAGTGAACGAGCACATTGTCATACTAATATAGCACAAGAACTGACGATGCCGTAGATAAACCAATTTGAGGATATAGGACAGATGATTTTGTGACATTATATCAGTGACTTCGAGGAATTTTCCGAGACCTTGATGGATTGTGAGGTTTCCATGTTGGTGGGATCATGATTAATAGAGTAGCGTAGCCTTCATCACCCTGGAGTAACTTGGATTTGCAGGGCAATTATGATCGCAAATTGAAATTCTTGGAAGTATAAGGATTTGACTTGATCAGATGATATTGATGCGAGATAGTTGACATTATGATAATGACTTGGGGAAGCATGTAGGAATTCTCGTTGGACATGAGATTTGGATTTAAGTAGGTGATTCTGGCTAGGTATAGATGCTAAGTATGTTTGCATGGTTCAGAGTAATTGGATTTAGACCGTTGATCTTGATACCGTGTTTCTCGATGTACGGCAAACTAGGAGATTGGATTATTTGTCGGAGTTGATTTAGGGATCTATATAAGCATGACCTTGGAGTTTACTTGTCCCGCATGCTGGGAATTTGGTGGACTTACTATCGCAATGCATACCCCTTCCAAGTATTTGGGTATTAAAGGGACTTCAGATCTTGTGGAACACCGTAGACATCTGATTTGTAGAATTGTTGGATTATGTGGTGATTGATGGAAGTTAACGGGCTGTTGGAGATGATCTATAGGAAGGAAACTAGATCTTGGAGTGGCATATGACGTGTTTCCTTAGAATAGATATGCATTATCTTGAACCTTGGAAGAATAGGCTGAGCACTTGGATTGTCATGTTTAATTCAAGCTTAGCAGCTTGTATGCCTTACCCATGGATTCTTAGGGGTAGCCATACATATGATTTTTGCGGATCGTAGACCTGTATAATTTTGTTAGACCTCCTTCTGGGAATCATGAGGATATGTATGGCATGAGTGGTGATTGGAGTTAACCTATGCGAGATGATGCTTTTGGTGGTATAAGGGTTGTAGGACTAGGATGAACTATTGGCATCTCAGGAACCGTGCTTAAGGACAAGATAATAAATGTTCACTCACTAGAATCTTTGAAACCCTTAAGCCCCACCAAGCCACGACATGGTCAGATCCTGACCACGGGCCTTGGCTCTAAGTCAAGAAGACCTTTGCCAATACTCAACGAAGACCACCACAAATACCCCAGCCTACCTTGCATACCCCATAGACTTCATGGAGTATTTGGACAAGTTGGGTAACATCATTATTTGATGACCTACTTGTCTGCCCGAAGACAAAAGAAGAGACGGTCAGCTGGATAGAAGATATTTGAAGACTGACATGTCAAGAAGGAAGAACTACACCAACCACCGTCATCAAGAAGTAAACTTCCGCATCAAATACCAGGCGTATCTGCAAACCACTCTTTGTGAAGAAACCAAGCATTTCCATGTCGAAGGGACGCTCACACCAAGGTTTATCGACCTTCTTCAAGATTCACTGCAAACTAATAGTAGATGGCTACCAGCTAGACTTACCACCTGAGTTACCCCCCCCTGTGCACCAAAATTTCCAAGAGTCACAACTCTGGAAGTACTTCTTACTTAATAACTAGCCCGGTCCCTATAAGGACATCGATCATCGAGCCTTTGATGTCTAGCTCAACCTAACCTATGCAAGAGACCCCTCAGCAACCTGCATCAAAGAGGGCAACAAGCGAGAAGCCACACCACCAAGTACTTCAAGGTTCCATGGAGCACCCCTCGAAAGCAGAACCAACAAGAAGAAGTGAAGACTACCCCGTATCCAAATCTCCGTATTCCTTTCCGCGCCTAGTCTGGGAATCTCTGGGACGAGATTCTTGTAAGGGGGGTAGGTCTGCCACACCCTGATTTTTGTGCCACAACACTTAAGCTAATAATCATGCTAAAATATGGTTTGACAAAAACTTTTTGAGTGTATTGGACTTTGCTTGATTTGATTTTTGTCTGCTGTTTGCAAGTGCTCTAAAAAGCAAATAAATCTTCCAACTCTTATACTTCATCTCCTTGATCCAAAACCTTTTCCCAATGATCATGCCATGTGTATAGAATAGTATAGTATTTTCTTACAAAAATATTTTGGCCAAATAGTATTTTCTAAAATTAGTTTTCCAAAAACCCCTGAATTGAGGTTTGCACTGCAAGTACCTTATTTGGGGTGTGAAAAATCTTTCAAAAAGCATATTTGAATCCTATTAGGTATAGGACTCCCAAAAACCACAAAATTATAATTTTAAAAGTTATTTTTATATTTTATTTAAAAGCTTTTTTATTAGGCCGGAAATGGTCTTTAATAGGTTAAAATTATTTAAGTGTTTCAAAAATATTTGCCAAAATTCAGAGAGAGTCCTAGGACGTACATTGTCCATATATAAGAGTTTCAACACTTGGTAATGTTCAAAATATTGGACAAATCCTTCCAAAAGCCTTTTTGGATATTTCAAGCTTTTGAAATATTTACAAACGAATTATTCTCCAAAAATTCCAGGGAAATTCTATCATGTCAAATATGACATATTTGATGATCTTACAAAGCCTCATGCCTTGAAAATCAAGAAAACATCATCTAATCCCCTCAAAACCATTTCTGTCCATTTTCAAGTTTGAGCAACTTTACGTTGACAAACTTGTCCAAATGCTCACAAACTTGGTGCACATGCTCAAATGATATAATATGCATCTATGCCAAATGGCACAAGTTTTGGAGAAGGATAACTTGATCTAAGTGCCTCAAAACCCTTTCTGACCAGATCCAAATTTGAACAACTTTACATTGCCAACTTTTTACTTGGGGCCTCAAATTTTGTGGACATGCCCAAAACCCCAAATGATGACACTACACCAAGTGGTGCATCAAGGAGAGATGATTTGCTTAACCCAATCTTGGAAAGTCCATTTCTGTTGATTTCTAGGGTTCACCAAAGTTACATTGGCAAGTTTCTTCAAATGATCTCAAACTTGGTGGAATACCCTATTTCTATATGCCATTTGATCTTGTTAAGTCTCATGTCAAGTGGAGTTAATTTGCTTGCCCAAATTTGCATCAAACACCTTCTGTCACTTTTCAAAAATCACCACTTTGACCACTTACACTATTCTCCTTGAGCCCAACTTTTTACCACAACATCTCCTAGTCCTCTCCTACCTCCAGTAACTCTCCCATGACCAGAGCTCAATGATTGAGGGGGTAAAACCCCATTTTACTCTGCTGCACAGCCCAATTCCCACTCTCCCTCAACATCTCTCCTCTTCCATTGGGTAACCAGGGCATCCAAGGCCCTGCCCACCTTGTTTACTACCCCCTAGGGCTGTTGGACACTGGGGGAAACGGCCAGGGCGAAACGACATGCCCATGCCGGCCAAAGTCGCGCTCTGGAGCGCGCTACAGTGCGCCAAGGCACTGTAGCTCGGCCCTCCCGAGGCACCCAGGTGGCATTGGGCAGAGCGAGCGTGTCCGTCCAGGTCGCCTCCACGTCCACGACATGCCTCGCTGTCGGGCCCCTCCTTATCCTCTCTTCTCACCTCTCCGCAGAGCTCGCCCGAGCATGGCCTGGACCGCGGCCACGGTGCACCGCGGCCACGCCTATTTAAGCTATCCCCAACTCTCTCTCTCTCTCGCCTCGAATCGAACCCCCTGCATCCCACGAACCTCCCAGACAGGCTCCCGCTCCCTCTCAAGCCTCCTGGTGTCCTCCCTGGCAAGAGCACCGCCAGCGGCCTCCGCTTTGATTCGGGCAGGGGCGGACTTCCCCACTCCTCCTATCCCCACCAAAAGAAGTGAGAGGGTCCGCTGACCCTTTCCCCCTCTTCTCCCAATGCTCCCGGGCACCGTGCCCCCTGCTCACAGTCGCCCGAATGGTCGTCCGCCAAAGTCCGTGCTGGGGGCGTCCCGACCATCGTCCGCTGATCCCAGCCCACCTCCCTGATGCGCCGCTCCCCGATGGTCCCTCCGGTGCCCGCAGCATGGCCAGAGGTGGCATGTTCCGCCGGGGGCAAGCGTCGGCCTCGTGCGGCCAGGGCCTCCCCTCCCCTCTGTCGCGGGAGCGGGAGGAGGAAGATGACCCTGCGGGGGGCCCCCACATGTCAGCGGCCCGGCCAGCGGGCCTCGGCGTTTAAGTGGAGACGGCATCGCCTAGATCCGCCTTCCCCGCGCGAAGACGCCTTTTCCTGGAAGCCGCCTTCGGCGTCACCACCTCTGCCCGCACAGCCGAGCCGCTGGGCCGGCCCGCGGTCTATCTGTCGCCATGTCCGCAGTATAAGGGTATCAACCCTTTTCCTTTTCTTTTTCTTTTTCTAGTCAACTTCAAAAATCCATAAATAATTCAAATGAACTCCAAATTTGATGATTCAAATTTCTGGTAGTTTCTAAAATCATGATCTACCTGTTGGTGCAACATGCACATTTTTCCAGAGAATTTTCTTCATAAATATTTATCAAATCCTATTTTTCTATTTCTGTGATAAACTTTAGAAAATCACAGAGAGCTCAAAGTTGATCCAAATGCAATGGTTCAAATTCCTAGATGCTTGTAATATCAAAACTTGGTTTTGGAAAAAAAATCCTAATACATTCTGTACCCCACAAATTAATGAGCCATTTCTTCATATTTGTCAACTTTGCCAAATCCTAGGAAAGTCATTTGAACTCCAAATCAAGTGAAACCAACTCCTAGCTACTTCTAAAATCATTCCTTGTTAGATAAGTGCCTCTGACCATTTTTCAAAATAATTCTTCTGTACACTTCTTGCAAATCCACAAATCCCCTGTTTACCTCATATTGAAATGTTCCAAACCATCCATTGATCATACTCCAATGAAACCACCTTGGTCATTTTTCATATGACCAGAGGTATCCTAGAAAAGTCCAACTCCTATTTTTAGAGCACTTTTATTTTTGCCTTTATTATGATTGTTTCCATCGTTAGTTGACGAAATAAGCGGAGTACTTGGAGATGGACCAGAAGGTTTGAAGACTCGGAAGGACAAGGCAAGCATCCCTTTGACCATGTTCGAAAAACCTTTTTATGCATGTCATATAACACCATATTGTTGTTGCCACGGAATCATGATGAGGTCAACCACTTTGAGGGTTTGCCCCTGTACTTCCTCATTGATACTTGCATTGCGCATGACCCTACCTTCTTATGAGGGTTATGCCGGTGGGAGTAGATAGATATATGCTATGGTAGTTGGCTACGCAAAATGGGTCAGGGTTATGCATTGAGAGAAACAAGTGTGGTTTGACATACATGCAAATAACCCAGTGGGTGCCACTAATGCCCCTAGGAGATGATGAGGAACTAGGGCACTACTTGGTGGAGAAGTAGTGTACCGAGGCTTGATGAAAGTGTTGTTTACAGAGATGGATTAGATTTATGTGTGATTACCGTCCCAACCAAACATGCGCAACCACTCTACCCTTATATGGGAAAGGGCATTATTAATTACCTAGGTCGATACTAGCATGGTGCCCACATTACTAGTGACGGGCTGACATGAGGTCACTCTCGGGACGGGGTCATGCTTGGTTAGGCGGCCGTGACTGTTTTTACAGGGCACCAAACACACCATTGGTACCCCGTATCAGTGGTATGTGATGAATATGGGAGCGAGTCTCCACAATTTTTAAGATGTGAAATGTTTGGCACGGGGCTGTTACCAATCGAGTGGACTCTGTGTTAGTGTCGTCTAGGGAAAGATAGTGATCGGGTGCTTACCCCGGGTACTTGAGGTGCCGCGGGATCGTGGGTGACACGAAAGCTTCCCGGATCTTGTGGGTAAAGTGCGCAACCTCTGCAGAGTGTCAAACTATTTGAATAGTCATGTCCACGGTCAAGGACAGTTGGGTGGTGCGGCTTAGACTATGTCCATAAGTTTCTGGAAAACAACACAGTTTGGTAAATCTGTTGACGTGATTTGTGAGGAAGTCACATTGAGCTTGAGCAAGAGTTGTTCATAACTCTTTTCCGATGTTGATGTCTGTAACCTCCTGACACTTGTTGCAGACGCATGCATGCCCTTGTTATATGTTGATCATACTTGCATATGAAAAACTAGCTTTCCGCAAAATTGCACATTTTAGCAGTAGGGCCTTGAGTAATTATTCTGTCATCACACTTGGGTTTCTTAAGAGTACATTCAAGGTACTCATTGGCTTCCCACTGGTTATTTTATTGGCCAGGCATGAAAGAACAGGATATGACAAAGATTTCTTGGTGACGAACATGCGAGTTAGGACGCTTCCCAATCAGAATGCATGTAGGGTTAAGGCAGATGGCATGGGTCCAAGTTGTTATTGAAGATTTCCGCTGCAATGTTATATTCAAGACTTGACCATAATGGTCCTATTTGTGTAATACCGTATGTATGGATGTAAGACTCTTGTTATTCAGCTTCTGTGTGTTCAGTGAGCATTGATCTTTGGGATCACTGTACACATGCATTTGGTGATCACGACTTATGAGTCGGGGTCCCCATAATAATCTTGATCATAAACCACAATTCATCGGATCTCGACAAACACACCGCAAAAAGGGATTACATCGAATAGATCTCCTTGAAGACCGAGGAGAACTTTGTATTGACATCCAAAGAGAGATAAGAAGCCATATAGATACTAGCTATGGACCCGAAGGTCTGTGGTAAACTACTCAAAACTCATGGTGATTCGATGATGATGATGTAGAAGCACTCCGTGGTAGATCCCCCCTCCGGCGGAGCTCCAGAACAGGCCCCAAGATGGGATCTCACGGGAACAGAAGGTTACGGCGGTGGAACTAGGGTTTTCTCTGTTGCTCAGATGGTTTCGGGGTACGTAGGCTTATATAGGAGGAAGGAGGGCACTGGGGGCCTTACAAGGGACCCATGAGGCAGGGGGCGCGCCCTGGGCAGGGGGGGCGTGCCCCCACCCTCGTGGGCACCTCGTGGCCCCTAGTCAGTGGTTCTCATGTCTCTCGTGTGTGATTTTCTCCAAAAATATCTCTCCCGAAGGTTTGATTCCGTTTGGACTCCGTTTGATATTCCTTTTCTGCAAAACCCTGAATCAGGCAAAAAACAGCAATCTCGACTGGGCCTTTGGGTTAGTAGGTTAGTCCCAAAAATAATATAAAAGTGTATGACAAAGCCCATTAAACATCCAAAACATCATAAATAATAGCATGGAACAATAAAAAATTATAGATACATTGGAGACGTATCAAGCATCCCCAAGCTTAATACCTGCTCGTCCTCGAGTAGGTAAATGATAAAAACAGAATTTTTTATGTGGAATGCTAACCAACATAGTTTTTCAATGTAATTCTCTTAATTGTGGCATGAATGTTCAGATCTGATGAATTCAAGACAAAAGTCTATATTGACATAAGAAATAATAATACTTCAAGCATACTAACAAAGCAATCATGTCTTCTTAAAATACTATGGCTAAAGAAAGTCTGGCTATGCTCCCTCTTCATCACACAAAATATTGATATCATGCACAACCCCGATTTCAGCCAAGCACTTGTTTTCATACTCTATTCTTTCAAACCTTTCAACTTTCACGCAATACATGAGCGTTAGCCATGGACATAGCACTATGGGTGGAATAGAGAGGTGGTTGTGGAGAAGACAAAAAGGAGGGAGATAGTCTCACATCGACTAGGCCTATCAACGGGCTATGGAGATGCCCATCAATAGATATCAATGTGAGTGAGTAGTGATTGCCATGCAACGTATGCACTAGAGCTAAATATGTGTGAAAGCTCAACAAAAGAAACTAGTGGGTGTGCATCCAACTTGCTTGCTCACGAAGACCTAGGGCATTTGAGGAAGCCCATCATTGGAATATGCAAGCCAAGTTCTATAACGAAAATTCCCACTACTATATGAAGGTGACTAAACATGAGACTCTCTATCATGAATAACATGGTGCTACTTTGAAGCACGAGTGTGGAAAAATATAGTAGCAATTGTCCCTTTTCTTTTCTTGTTTTTTCTTTTTTTGGGCCTTTCCTTTTTTCTTTGGCCTTTCTCTTTTTTTTTGTGGAGGGGCCTTATTGATTTAGCCTTTCCTCCCATGGGACAATGCTCTAATAATGATGATCATCATATTTTCATTACAACTGGATATTACAACTCGATACTACAACAAAGTATGACTCTATATGAATGCCTCCGGCGATGTACCGGGAAGTGCAATGAAACAAGAGTGACATGTATGAAAAATTATGCATGGTGGCTTTGCCACAAATACGATGTCAACTACATGATCATGCATGGCAATATGACAATATGAAGCGTGTCATATGAACGGAACAGTGGAGAGCTACTTGGCAATATATCTCGGAATGGCTATGGAAATGCCATGATAGGTAGCAATGGTGGCTGTTTTGAGGAATAATATGGTGGCTGTTTTGAGGAAGGATATATAGTGGGTGTATGGTACCGGCGAAAGTTGCGCGATACAAGAGAGGCTAGCAATGGTGGAAGGGTGAGAGTGTGTATAATCCATGGACTCAACATTAGTCATAAAGAACTCATATACTTATTGAAAAAATCTACGAGTCATCAAAACAAAGCAATCAACGCATGCACCTAGGGGGGAGGTTGGTAGGAGTTAACCATCGCGCGCCCCCGACCTCCACACAAAGGTTGGCACTTTACAAATACCTCATGATCTAACTTCGTCACATAGCGGTTCACCATATGTGCATGCTACGAGAATCACTAACCTTAACACAAGTATTTCTCAGTTTCCTAATAACTCCACTAGCATGACTCTAATATCACTATCCTCATATCTCAAAACAATTATCAAGCATCCAACTTCTCATCATATTCAATGCACTTAGTGTGAAAGTTTTTACTACATTGATATTGGATGTCTATCATGTGAAGACTAGTTTTTTAGCCTAAACACATTACCATGCTGTTTTAATAGACTCTCAAAAGGATATAAGTGAAGCATGAGATTTCAACAACAATTTCTTCAAAATATTATCACCACTCTGCTCTAAAAGATATAAGTGAAGCACTAGAGCAAAAACTATTCTACTCAAAAGATATAAGTGAAGCACATAGAATGTTCTATCAATTCCTAGGCCATATTGAACTCTCTCAAATAGGTGTCTCCAGCAAGGATGATTGTGGAAAACTAACAAGCAAATACTCAAATTATACAAGACGCTCCAAGCAAAACACATATCATGTGGTGAATAAAAATATAGCTCCAAGTGTAGTTACCGATGGATGAAGACGAAAGAGGGGATGCCTTTCCGGGGCATCCCCAAGCTTAGGCTTTTGATTGTCCTTGAATTTTACTTGGGGTGCCTTGGGAATCCCCAAGATTAGGCCCTTGCTACTCTTTGTTCCATAGTCCATCAAAGCAATACTCAAAAACTTGAAAACTTCACAACACAAAACTTAGACAAAAATCTCGTGAGCTCCGTTAGTATAAGAAACCAAACCACTACTCAAAGGTACTGCAATGAATTCATTCTTTGTTTATTTTGGTGTTAAACCTACTGTATTCCAACTTCTCTATGGTTCATACCTCCCAATATTACTCATAGACGCACTGAAATAAGCAAACAACACACAAAAACAGAATCTGTCAAAAACAGAACAGTCTGTAGTAATCTGCAGGTTTCAAAAACTTCTGTAACTCCAAAAATTTCAAACTAAATTGGTAAACGTGAGGAATTTGTCTATTAATCATCTGCAAAAAGAATCAACTAAAGAGCACTCTCCGGTAAAATCTGATGACCATTCTAGCGAGCGCTAACAATTCTGTTTTTCACAGCAAGATCACATAAACTTCACACAACTCTTCCCAAAGGTTCTACTTGGCACAAACACTAAAGAAAACACAAAACCACTTATAAACAGAAGCTAAATGCAATATTTATTCCCTAACAGCAGCAAAAACAACAAATATAAAATTGGGTTGCCTCCCAACAAGCTCTTTCTTTATAGCCATTAAGATAGGCTTCCGAATTCAATGATGCTCATATGAAAGATAAGAATTGAAGCACAAAGAGAGCATCATAAAATATGTGAAAAACACATCTAAGTATAACATACTTCCTATGCATAGGCATTTTATAATCGAACAATTTATCATAGCAAGCAAGATCTAGCGTATGCAAGGAAGAAGAAAGAAACAAGATCAATCTCAACATGAAGAGAGGTAATTTAGTAACATGAAGATTTCTATGACCATATTTTCCTCTCTCATAATAATTACATATAGGATCATAAGCAAATTTAACAACATAGCTATGACATAACATATTCTCAACACGATCCACATGCATGCGAAGTTGACACTCTTCCAAAATAGTGGGATCAACATTAACTAAAGTCATGACCTTTCCAAACCCACTTTTAACATTATGGCAAACATTATTATCAATCTCATATTCATGATGGGGTTTAAATAAATTTTCAAGATCATAAGAATCATCACCCCAATCATGATCATTGCAACAAGTAGTGGGCATATCAAAATAAGCATCCCCATGCTTAGGGTTTTGCATGTCATTAACACAAATGACATTAATAGAATTTACAATAACATCATTGCAATCATGCTTTTTATTTAACAAGCTATCATGAATCACTTTTTCTTTTAACAATTCCTCACAATTTTCAGATTCAGAAATTTCAAGCAAAACTCCATAAAGATAATCTAGTGCACGACGCTCACTAGCAATAGCTTCAACATAATTGGATCTCTTCAAAAAATTAGCAAGTGGATGAGGATTCATACTTTAGCAAGCGAAGATGCAAGCTAATTGAGGGCACATAGCAACACAATCATACAAGAGGCACACGAACGGTAAACACACGGCAAAAGAAAGTCAAATAAAATGGCAAAGGTGAAGTGGGGGAGAGGAAAATGAGAGGCAAAAAATGTAATGCGAAGGATAAGGGTTTGTGATAGGTGATGGGTATATGACTTTTGCGTAAGCCTCCCCGGCAACGGTGCCAGAAATTCTTCTTGCTACTTCTCGAGCTTGTGTTGTATTCCCTCGAAGAGGAAAGGGAGATGCAGCACAGTAGCGTAAGCATTTCCCTCTTTTTTTGAGAACCAAGGTATCAATCCAGTAGGAGACCACGCGCGAGTCCCTCGCACCTGCACAAACAAATAAGAACTTCGCAGCCAATGCGATAAGGGGTTGTCAATCCCTTTACGGTCACTTACGAAAGTGATATCTGATAAAGATGATAGTTTATATTTTTGGTATTTTTGTTTATAAGAACAGAAAGTAAAACAGAAAAAGTAAAGTAAGTGTAGATTGATATGTTGAGAATAGACCCGGGGGCCATAGTGTTCTCTAGTGGCTTCTCTCATAATAGCGATATTCTACGGCGGGTAAACAAATTACTGTCGAGCAATTGATAGAAAAGCGAATAATTATGAGACTATCTAGGCATGATCATTGTATATAGGCATCACGTCCGAGACAAGTAGACCGACTCCTGCCTGCATCTACTACTATTACTCCACACATCGACCGCTATCCAGCATGCATCTAGTGCATTGAGTTCATAAGAACAGAGTAACGCCTTAAGCAGGATGACGTGATGTAGAGGGATAAACTCAAGCAATATGATATAAACCCCATCTTTTTATCCTCGATGGCAACAATACAATACGTGCCTTGCTGCCCCTACTGTCACTGGGAACGGACACCGCAAGATTGAACCCAAAGCCAAGCACTTCTCCGATTGCAAGAACTATAGATCTAGTAGCCCAAACCAAACCAATAATTCGAAGAGACTTGTAAGGATATTATGAGCACACATAAAGAGTTCAGAAAAGAACCAAATATTTCTCATAGATAATCTTGATCATAAACCCACAATTCATCGGATCTCGACAAACACACCGCAAAAAGAGATTACATCGAATAGATCTCCTCGAAGACCGAGGAGAACATTGTATTGAGATCCAAAGAGAGAGAAGAAGCCATCTAGATACTAGCTATGGAGCCGAAGGTCTGTGGTAAACTACTCACAACTTATGGTGAGGCAATGATGATGATGCAGAAGCAGTCCGCGGTAGATCCCCCCTCCGGCGGAGCTCTGGAACAGGCCCCAAGATGGGATCTCACGAGAACAGAAGGTTACAGCGGTGGAACTAGGGGTTTCTTTGTTGCTCTAATGGTTTCGGAGTACGTAGGCTTATATAGGAGGAAGGAGGGCACCGGGGGCCTTACGAGGGATCCACGAGGTAGGGGGCGCCCAGGGTAGGGGGGCGCGCCCCCACCCTCGTGGGCACATCGTGGCCCATACTCCGTGGTTCTCAAGTCTCCCGTGCGTGATTTTCTCCAAAAATATCTCTCACGGAGGTTTCATTCCATTTGGACTCCGTTTGATATTCCTTTTATGCAAAACCCTGAAACAAGCAAAAAACAGCATTCTGGACTGGGCCTTTGGGTTACTAGGTTTGTCCCAAAAATAATATAAAAGTGTATGACAAAGCCCATTAAACATCCAAAACATCATAAATAATAGCATGGAACAATAAAAAATTATAGATACGTTGGAGACGTATCACCCGCCCGTGTTCAGGTCCGTGACGTAGGAGGAAGCCGCCATGGTGGCTGTGACCCGGCGCCTTCAAAGGCGCACGGTCTGGATTCAAGCCTTTGCGCAGGTCAAATCCCAGCGGGGACAGTAGCTGGAGCGCGCTGTGCGCGTAAGTTTTCCCTTCTCTACTTTTTTGTTTTCTTGCAGCTGAACAGTGGGGGCGTGCTAGTGCACCCACTGGGTGTAGCCCCCAAGACTTGGGCCAATTTCTTAATAGTTGGGTCGAGTCTTCAAGATACATCTTCTTATGTTGATACTTGTTTCTTCACAGCAACTGGATGCTTACCGGGTGAGCGTCTACAGCCGGCTCCTGGACAAGCACCAGGGGGCTACGGCACAGTTTGCTGCCAAGACGGGAACGCTCCATCTTGCCGAAGGTAACTCTTCTCATGATCTTAGTGGGGGCGTACGAGCGCACCCATAGGGTGTAGCCCCCAAGATTAGTTCCAACTGCGTAGCAGTTGGGTTGAATCTTAAAAATGTTCTTTACCTTTTCTTATATCTTGACTCTGGTTGCTTTCCCACACGGCCGCTGCAGCCGAGGTGGCGAGGCTGAAGACGAAGGCCACCCAGGCAGCAAAGGTCCAGCAGGTGCTTGCCGAGGCCATCCAGCGGCGCGACCAGCCAGCTAAAGACAAGAGTCGGCTGGAAGCTGATGTGGAGCGCGTGACGATGGAGGCGGCCAAGGCGACAGAGGCCCGGGAGTCGTTGGTTGAGGTCGGCGCGCAGCACGATCGGCTGGTCGACAACAAGGGCCATCTGCAGGCTAAGGTCGTTCGCCTGAAGGCAGAGGCTATCAAGACGGCGGAGGCCCACCAGGAGGAGCTCCTCCTTCTCAAGGGGGAGCATGAGAAGGCAGCAACCGCTAAGGATGCCAAGCTGAAGGCGGTCGTGGACAAGGCCGCCGAGATGGAGAAGGCGCTGGAGACGCACAACCGTGCCGGGGAGTTGGCACGGCACAGTATGTTGCTTGAAGCATGTGACATGGACATAGATTTCGCCAGTAAGTGACGCCTTGTGGTTTTGCCTAGCTGAGAAACCGGTCTTGATTTTTTGTTACTAATAGTCTTGCTCTTTCTACTTCGTAGGCCACTTCAAAGACACACAGAAGACAGCGGAGGGGGCCGTCCGCGCTCTATGGACGTCGGTGGACCCCGACGCTCCTCTTGATCCCAACATGCCTTGGAGCTTCTCCGAGATCATGGGCGCCACCCATCCCCGTCTACAAGTCTTGAGTGAGCAGATGGAGCGGGTCGTCGATGCTGGCACAGGGATGACGACGGCCCTTTATCCCAACGCCGTTGTGCCCGACAGCATGTCCCGGATGGCACGGTGGCTGGAAGTTGGAACAGAGCGTCTTCACGCATGGCGCGTCTATGCGGCCCAAGCCGGTACCGAGATGGCACTGCTGTTTGCCATGTCCTGCTATCCAGAACTAGACCCGGCCAAGTTGATGGGTCAGCGACTCGGCTCGGAGCGGCAGCTTCAGGTGAAGGCGGACGACATCACCGCCCGAGCCAGCTATGTGGCTGGCTTCACGTTGCACGATGAGTTCCACCTGCAGCGGACGGAGGACAGCGGAGTCGTGCTGCCCGACGACTTTGGTCTAGTGCTGGACGATCAGGAGGGCAGCTCTGGCGAGACGGGCATCTATGCTGATGATGATGCTGGGTTGGAAGACACCGACATCTCAGCCCGCACTGAAGCCGCCGGCACCTCGTCATCTGCACGGCCTGGCGTGGAAACCGCATGAAGCCGTCCTACTTTATCTTTCATTGTAGTTTTTTTTGTTAAGCAACAGGTCCACCCACCCACTGGGTGTTTTTGGTGAATGTAATGAACTCCGGCCTTAGGCCTATTTGATGTAAATATTTGTGGTTCATTTGCGCTTTTACTCTTTGTTTTCGAAACCATCTTTCCTTACTTGCGCCCCCTTTGCCCCCCCCCCCCCGCGAGCGAGGCAGCCGGGTTCCGATCTGTGTCAAGGAGTTTGACCTTTGCGGGAAGAGCATAGTACTTTGATCCTTCAAACGTTGAGTGTAAGGGAAACACCCACTGGGCCGGCTGGCGGCAGCCGTCAAGGCCGGGTGGCGAGCAGCCAGCCTTGTAGCAAGTTATCGTGGCGGGGCCAGGATGGCCAATCATACAAACACACACTTAGTCATCACGGTGAGCAGGTGCTTTGGCCCCTGATTTTTGCTGGCCGGTAGCCGAAGCCGGTCCATGGCACTAGGAAAAGTGAATGGCCTGGGCTGCCTGGGCACGCTGGGATGCGCTAAGGGGGATGACGGGTGGTGGCTAAGCCGGCCGACCCCCGACCCCTGGGTTGAGCGGGTCAACCCGGCGGTGGAGGTTTAAGAAAGTTAAGTGCGTGTGAAACCACAATAACTTTGTCCGGCGAAAGGGGCAGCCCCCGAGCATTGTTTGGGGATCCCATAGTTTTCTTATATGATTACAAAAGGGTAGTGATACATAGGTGCATACAGCTAACTGTAAAACGGGCGGAGGAGTTCTGTGTTCCAAGGCCGGCTTGTTTCTTCACTCGGGGGGTCTCTTTTGCGCTTGTTTGTTTTGCGAGCGTCGATGAGGTAGTATGCATTGTGGTCACGCATGGCCTTGCTAATGATGAAGGGGCCCTCCCATGGAGGGGCCAACTTGTGCTGCCCGGCTTGCTTCTGGATAAGCCAGAGAACGAGGTCCCCCTCGCGGAACGCTAGGGGCTTAATTTTCTTGTTGTGGTAGTGCCTCAGACCTTGCTGGTAGATGGTGGATCGGCTGAGCGCCACGAGGCGTGCTTATTCTAGCAGGTCCGCGCCATCTTCGCCAGCTTCCTTGGCTTGCACTTCGGTGAACCTCGTGACTCGCGGTGAGTTGAACTTGATGTCGGTTGGGATGACGGACTCGGCACCGTAGACGAGGAAGAATGGGGTGAAGCCGGTCGATCGGTTTGGCCTCATTCGGAGGCTCCATAGGACAGCTGGCAGCTCGTCAAGCCAGCTGTCGGGCAAGCGAATGAGGGGCTCGACGAGGCATGGCTTGATGCCGGATAAGATGAGGCCATTGGCCCGCTCGACCTGGCCGTTAGACTGCGGATGACCCACGGACGCCCAGTCAAGCCGGATGCCGAAGATGGAGCAGTATTGCGCCAGAGCACCCTTGGAAAAGTTGGTGCCGTTGACGGTGATGATGCTGTGAGGGACGCCGTAGCGCACCGCGATGTCTTTAATGAACCGGACGGCCGTCGGCCCGTCCAGCTTCGTGATCGGCCTCGCCTTGATCCACTTGGTAAACTTGTCCACCGCCACCAGTAGATGCGTCATGCCGCCCCGTGCCAACTTGAAGGGTCCGACCATGTCGAGTCCCCAGACTGCAAAGGGCCAGGTGGTCGGGATGGTTTGCAGGGTTGAAACCGGCTGGTGGCTTTGCTTGCTAAAGCGTTGGCATCTTTTGCACTTGAGGATGAACAACTCGACATCCTTCAGGGCCGTGGGCCAGTAGAAGCCATGGCAGAAGGCCTTGGACATCATGGACCTGGAGGCGGCATGGTGCCCGCACTCTCCCTGGTGTATGTTGAGGAGGATCTCCAAGCCCTTGTCCTGCTCGACGCAGCGCTGGAAAACGCCCGTGGCGCTGCGCTTGACGAGCTCATGGTTGACGATGGTGTAGCAGGATGCCCGACATTGCACTTGTTGGGCCTCAGTTTCATCCATGGGAAGGGTTCCGTCTTCTAGGAAGGCGAGGATTGGCTGGGCCCATGATGGGGTCGTGATCACGATGAAGACGGTTGCTATGGCGGGTTCCAGGGCAGCAGTCCCCGAGTTGGAAATGGTAGCTCCCGAGCCGGAGGTGGCAGCCCCTGGGTCTGGGCCGAAAGTCGCCGGGATAAGCGCAGCAGTCCCCGGGCCGGGTTCCGCAGTCCTTGAGCTGGGTTCAGTAGTCCCTGGGCCAGGTAGGGGCGTTGCATGGTTGACGGGGACAAAGATTGACTCGGAGTCCAGAGATGGCTTGGCGGATGGCTTGCGTAGGCACTCGAGGGAGACACCAGACGGAATGGCTTCCCAAGAAGCGCCAATCTTGGCGAGCGTGTCGGGGCCTCGTTCTCCGCATGTGGGGCGTGGAGGAACTCGCAGCCGTCGAAGGTGCCAGATAGCTGCTAGACCAAGAAGCGGTAGCTTGCCATGTTGGAATCCCGGGCGTGCCATTCGCCAGAGCTCAGCTGGACCACCAGGTCTGAGTCGCCGAAGCATAGGATGCGCCAGATGCCGAGTACCTAGGCAAGTTGGAGGTCGTGCACAAGAGCTTCGTATTCTGTAACTTTATTGGAGGTGGCAAAGTGGATTTGGAGCGCGTAGCGGAGCCGGTCGCCCTTCGGGGAAGACAACACGATGCTATCTCCCAAGTCGGAACGCAACTTGGAGCAGTCAGAGTGCATGCGCCAATGTGTTGAATCCGGAGGCGGTGTCAGATATTGGGTTTCCGTCCAGTCGACGAGGAAATCCGCCAATGCTTGAGACTTGATCATGGTGCGGGGTTCATAGAGGATGGAGTGGACGGCCAGCTCAATGGCCCACTTGGCAACTCGGGCGAGGCATCTCGGCATCTATCTCGCTGATGGGGGCTGTGCTGACTATGGTGACCTTATGCTCTTAAAAGTATTGTTTCACCTTCTTGGCGGTGAAGTACATGTCGTAGCACATCTTCTGGTAGTGCGGATAGTTGTGCTTGGAGGCTGAAAGCACCTCGCTCAAGTAGTAGGCCGTGCACTGGACAGACTGGATCTTGCCTTCCTCCGGCCGCTCAACCACCAGAACTGTGCTGACCGACCGCGAAGTAGCCGTGATTTATAGCAGCATCGGCTCTTTGTCGGCCGGTGAGGCGAGTACGGGTGCAGCGGAGAGCATGCATTTGAGATCTCGAAATGCTTCGTCCTCCTGGTCGTTCCACTCGAACGGAGTCGTCTTCTTCATCAACTGATACAGGGGCAGGGCCCTCTCGACCAGGCGGCTAAGGAACCGGCTGACCGAAGATAAGCAGCTGGTGAATTTCTGGACATCGCGCAGCCGGGCCGGTTTTTGCATGTGTTCGATAGCCTTTATCTTCTCTGGGTTCGCCTCATTGTCGCGTTCCGAGACGTGAAAGCCAAGCAGCTTCCCGGCTGGCACGCCGAAGACGCATTTCTCCGCGTTGAGCTTGATCTGGTACTCACGCAGGTTGGCGAAGGTCTCTTTCAGGCCATCGAGGAGCATGAGCTGCTGCTTGGTCTTCACCATGATGTCGTCCACATAGACATGGATGTTGCGGCCGAGTTGCGGCAACAGGCATTTCTGCATGCAGCGCTGGAAGGTGGCGCCGGCATTCTTCAAGCCAAACGACATGGTGAGTTAGCAATATGCCCCAAAGGGCGTGGTGAAGGACGTCTTCAGAGTGTCGCCACGGTCTAGCCTGATCTGGTGGTAGCCGAAGTAAGCGTCCAAGAAAGGTAGGAGTTCACAACCGGTGGTGGAGTCGATGATTTGGTCGATCCGCGGGAGGGCGAAAGCATCCTTGGGGCAAGCCTTGCTTAGGCCGGTGTAGTCTATGCACATGCGCCAGGTGTTGTCTTTCTTCAGGATGAGGACTGGGTAGGCCAGCCACTCGGGGTGAAACACTTCCATGATGAAGCCGGTCGCGAGGAGCTTAACGACATCTTCACCGATGGTTCTTCTCTTCTCTTCGGAAAAGCAGCATAGGGGTTGGTGGACAGGCTTGGCATCCTTGCGGACATGAAGTTTGTGCTCGGCGTACCTCCTCGGGATTCCTGGCATGTCCTTTCGCGTCCATGCAAAGATATCATGATTCTCACGGAGGAAGTCGACGAGCTTGTCTTCCTATTTGTTGTTGAGGCGGGTGCCGACGACAACGTACTGACTGCAGCTGCGGTCTTCTGGGTTCAGCTTGACCTTCTTGATTTCCTTGGATGGCTGGAATGAAACCCCACTAGTCGTCTCCTTGGCACAATACGGTGCAGCCGGCGTCTCATTCGCTAGAGCGATGATCTGGTCGAGCTAGCGGCCGCTCCTCGGATATGACTAGCGATTTGGCTAGCCTGGTGCCGGTTTGAGCGCACTCCAGGGACCTGCGATAGTCGCCGGCGACAGTGATGAGGCCCTTGGGACCTGACATCCTCATTTTCAGGTAGGCGTAGTGGGGAACCTACATGAATTTGGCGAGGGCAGGCTGACCTAGCAATGTGTGGTACGCACTGGTTAGGTCCACCACCTCGAACTAGATGGGCTCACGTCAGAATTGCTCGCTTGAGCCAAAGAGGATGTCGAGCCGGATCTGGCCGATGGGGGAGCAGGAGAGACTGGGCACGATGCCGTGGAACACCTCCCAGATCGCCTCCAAATCTTTGCCCTCGAGGCCGAGTTTGGTCATGGTATCACGGTAGAGGATGTTGATGCTGCAGTCGTTCTCGATGAGAACCCAGGAGAACTTGCAGGTGCGTCGGGTCACGACTATGGTAGGGTAGAGGACGAGGGTGTAGCCATCGGGGTTTGGCATGACGGCCGGGTGGTCCTCCCGGCTCCAGGTGACCGGACGACCTGACCAATTCATGTAGTCTAGCTTGGTTGCGACAACGGTTTTCACCTCCTGTCGGAGTAGGCGCCCCCTGTGTTTGTCGTCGCTGAGGCTGGTGAAGATAATGTAGCTTTCGTTCTGGTTGGGGAAGATTTTGTCGCGCATGGTGCCATTCACCGGAGGCAGCAGACGAGGAGGCGGAGCCGGCTAGCCTGCTCCCGGAGCCGGAGCCGGAGGTGGCGGAATGTTGCCCCTCATGATGTGCTTGGTGATGGCGCATTGTTGGAGCATTTATGTGGATGGCTTTGCGCCACTGTGATGCTTGCAGGGGGTGTCGAGCATCTGCTCGAAACTCATGGCGGGCTGCCAAGTGGTCTTGCCGGCGCTCTTGTGTCGGCTGCCGCCTTGATCGTCCCGCGGCGCCTGCTCGGCCGTGGCGACTTGGCGGTTGTCATAGCGGGGAGCTTTCTGGTCAGCCTTGTGCTTGCTGTTCTGATGATTGTTCTGCTAGCGGAGCTCTCGTGCGCCGGCTTGGCAGCCGATGCCGGTATCGCCTTGTCGGCCGCGTCCTGCTCGACCTGGACCTTCATGGTGGAGTCGGCGTTGGCGTACTTGTCCACCGTCTCCATGAGCTTGGCCATGGTCACGTGCTTTGTCCGCAGGAGCTTGTGTTTGAGCAGGGTGCCATCTCGGCATCCACTGGTGAAGTACTGGATGGCCTGGACTTCATGGACTCCCTCACAGCTGTTGCGGAGCTAGGTCCGGCGAGCAAGGTACTGGCATCTGGTCTCCTTCGGCCCCTGAATGCACATGGCGAGCTGGCTGGGCCTGCCCGGGCGCTGATACGTCTCCAACGTATCTATAATTATTGATTGTTCCATGCTATTATTTATGAAGTCTTGGATGTTTAATGGGCTTTATCATTCACTTTTATATCATTTTTGGGACTAACCTACTAACCCAAAGGCCCAGTCCAGATTGCTGCTTTTTGCCTGTTTCAAGGTTTTGCAGAGAAAGAATATCAAACGGAGTCCAAACGGAATGAAACCTTCGCGAGAGATATTTTTGGAGAAAATCACGCACGAGGGACTTGAGAAGCACGTCAGGGGATCAAGGGGTGGCCCATGAGGGTGGGGGGGGGGCGCCCCCTGCCTCATGGGCCCCCCGAGCACCCCCCGGTGTCCTCCTTCTTCCTATATAAGTCTACGTACCCCGAAACCTTCAACAACGGAGAGAAAACCCTAATTCCACTGCCTTAACCATCTGTTCCCATGAGATCCCATCTTGGAGCTCGTTCCAGAGCTCCACCGGAGGAGGATCCATCATGGAGTTCTTCATCATCATCATCATCGCCCTCACCATGAGTTGTGAGTAGTTTACCACAGACCTTCGGGTCCATAGCTAGTATCTAGATGGCTTCTTCTCTCTCTCTGGATCTCAATACAAAGTTCTCCTCGGTCTTCGAGGAGATCTATTCGATGTAATCTTTTTTTGCGGTATGTTTGTTGAGATCCGATGAATTGTGAGTTTATGTTCAAGATTATCAATGAAAGATATTTGGTTCTTCTCTGAACTTTTTATGTGTGCTCATAATATCCTTGCAAGTCTCTTCGAATTATTGGTTTGGTTTGGCCTACTAGATCTTTAGTTCTTGCAATGGGAGAAGTGCTTGGCTTTGGGTTCAATCTTGCGGTGTCCTTTCCCAGTGACAGTAGGGGCATCAAGGCACGTATTGTATTGTTGCCATCGAGGATAAAAAGATGGGGTTTATATCATATTTTATTGAGTTTATCCCTCTACATCATGTCATCTTGCTTAAGGTGTTACTCTGTTCTGATGAACTCAATACACTAGATGCATGTTGGATAGCGGTCGATGTGTGGTGTAATAGTAGTAGATGCACGCAGGAGTCGGTCTACTTGTCTCGGACGTGATGCCTATATACATTGATCATGCCTAGATAGTCTCACAATTATTCGCTTTTCTATCAATTGCTCTACAGTAATTTGTTTACCCGTCGTAGAATATCGCTATCATGAGAGAAGCCACTAGAGAACACTATGGCCCCCGGATCTATTCTCAACATATCAATCTACATCTACTTTACTTTTATCGCTTTTATTTGCTGTTCTTATAAACCAAAAATACCAAAAATATAAACTATCAGATCTCACTTTCGTAAGTTACCGTAAAGGGATTGACAACCCCTTATTGCGTTGGCTGCGAAGTTCTTATTTGTTTATGCAGGTGCGAGGGACTCGCGCGTGGTCTCCTACTGGATTGATATCTTGGTTCTCAAAAACTGAGGGAAATACTTACGCTACTATGCTACATCTCCCTTTCCTCTTCGAGGGAATACAACGCAAGCTCGAGAAGTAGTAAGAAGAATTTCTGGCGCCATTGCCGGGGAGGCTTACGCAAAATTCATATACCAAGTACATATCACAAACCCTTATCCTTCGCATTACATTTTTTGCCACTCGTTTTCCTTTCCGCCACTTCACCCTTGCCGTTTTATTCGCCCTTCTTCTTCTGTGTGCTTTATCACTTGCCTCTTGTCTGCTTGTGTTGCTATGTGCCCTCAATTAGCTTGCATCTTCGCTTGCTAAAGTATGGATCCTCATCCACTTGCTAATCTCTTTAAGAGATCCAATTATGTTGAACCTATTGCTAGTGAGAAGCGTGCACTAGATTATCTTTATGGGGTTTTGCTTGAAATTTGTGAATCTGAAAATTGTGACGAAATATTGAAAGAAAAACATAAATTGATTCACGATAGCTCCTTGAGTAAAAAGCATGCTTGCAATGATGTTATTAGAAATTCTATAATGTCAACTGTGCTAATGATACGCAGAACCCTAAGCTTGGAGATGCTAGTATTGCTATGTCCACTACTTGTTGCAATGATCATGATTGGGGTGATACTTCTTACGAACATGTAAATTTATTTCAACCCCATGATGAATATGATTTTTTTAGAAGAGTGAGTTTGGAGAGGTCATTACTTTAGTTAATGTTGACCCCACTATTTTGGAAGAGTGTCAACTTCGCATGCATGTGGATCGTGTTGAGAATATGTTATGTGATAGATATATTGTTGAATTTTCCTATGATCTTACATGCCATTATTATGAGAGAGGAAAATATGGTCATAGAAATCTTCATGTTACTAAATTACCTCTCTTCATGTTGAGATTGATCTTGTTTCTATCTTCTTCCTTCCATACGCTAGATCTTGCTTGCTATGATAATTTGTTTGCTTATAAAATGCCTATGCATAGGAAGTATGTTAGACTTAGATGTGTTTGTCACATGTTTTATGATTCTCTCTTTGTGCTTCAATTCTTATCTTTCATGTGAGCATCATTGAATTCTCAAGCCTATCTTAATGGCTATAAAATAGCGCTTGTTGGGAGGCAACCCAATTTTTTTTGTTGCTGTTAGGGAATAAATATTGAATCTAGCCTCTGATTATATGTGGTTTCATGTTTTGTTTAGTGTTTGTGCCAAGTAGAACCTTTGGGAAGACTTGTGTGAAGTTTATGTGATCTTGCTATGAAAAACAGAATCGTTAGCGCTGGCTAAAGTGGTCGTCAGGTTTTACTGGAGCGTGTTATTTAGTTGATTATTTTTGCAGATGATTACTAGACAAATTCCTCAAATTTACCAATTTATTTTGAATTTTTTAGAGTTCCATAAATAGGCAAAACCTGCAGATTACTACAGACTGTTCTGTTTTTGACAGATTCTGTTTTTCGTGTGTTGTTTGCTTATTTCGATGCATCTATGAGTAGTATTGGAAGATATAAACCATAGAGAAGTTGGAATGCAGTAGGTTTAACACAAATATAAACAAATAATGCATTCATTGCTACACCTTTGAGTAGTGGTTTGCTTTCTTATACTAACGGAGCTCACGAGAATTTTTGTCTAAGTTTTGTGTTGTGAAGTTTTCAAGTTTTGAGTATTGCTTTGATCAACTATGGAACAAGGAGTAGAAAAGGCCTAAGCTCGGGGATGCCCATGGCACCCCAATTAAATTCAAGATAATCAAAAGCCTAAGCGTGGGGATGCCCCGGGAAGGCATCCCCTCTTTCGTCTTCATCCATCGGTAACTATACTTGGAGCTATATTTGTATTCGCAACATGATATGTGTTTTGCTTGGAGCGTCTTGTATAATTTGAGTCTTTGCTTGTTAGTTTGGCACAATCATCCTTGCTGGACACACCTATTTGAGAGAGTTAAATATGGCCTAGAAATTGTTAGAACACTCTATGTGCTTCACTTATATCTTTTGAGTTGAATAGTCTTTGCTCTAGTGCTTCACTTATATCTTTTAGAGCACGGTGGTGGTTATATTTTGTAGAAATTGTTGAACTCTCATGCTTCACTTATATCCTTTTGAGAGTCTATTAAAACAGCATGGTAATGTGTTTAGGCTAAAGAAAGTAGTCTTCACATGATAGACATCCAATGTCAATGTAGTAAAAAATTTCACTCCAAGTGCATTGAATAGAATGAGATGTTGGATGCTTGATAATTGTTTTGAGATATGAGGATAGTGATATTAGAGTCATGCTAGTAGAGTTATTATGAAATTGAGAAATACTAGTGTTAAGGTTGGTGTTTCCCGTATCATGCACGTATGGTGAACCGCTATGTGACGAAGTTAGAGCATGAGGTATTTGTAAAGTGCCAACCTTTGTGTGGAGGTCGGGGGCGCGCGATGGTTAACTCCTACCGACCTCCCCCCTAGGAGAATGCGTTGATTGCTTTGTTTTGATGACTCGTAGATTTGTGCAATAAGTATATGAGTTCGTATGACTAATGTTGAGTCCATCGATTATACGCACT
Organism: Secale cereale; assembly: GCA_902687465.1. NCBI lineage: Eukaryota > Viridiplantae > Streptophyta > Magnoliopsida > Poales > Poaceae > Secale > Secale cereale. The sequence continues at coordinate 130,726,853 of LR738713.1, read as the reverse complement.
CTCACCCTTCCACCATTGCTAGCCTCTCTCGTACCGCGCAACTTTTGTCGATACCATAAAACCACTATATATCCTTCCTCAAAACAGCCACTATATATCCTTCCTGAAAACAGCCACCATACCTACCTATCATGGCATTTCCATAGCCATTCTGAGATATATTGCCATGCAACTTTCCATCGTTCCGTTCATATGACACGCATCATATTGTCATTTTGCCATGAATGACCATGTAGTTGACATCGTATTTGTGGCAAAGCCACCATGCATTACTTCTCATACATGTCACTCTTGTTTCATTGCACATACCGGTACACCGCCGGAGGCATTCATATAGAGTCATACTTTGTTGTAGTATCGAGTTATAATAACAAGTTGTAATGAAAGTGTGATGATCATCATTATTAGAGCATTGTCCCGTGGGAGGAAAGGCTGAATCTATAAAGCCCCTCCGCAAAAAAAAAGAAAGGCCAAAGAAAAAAAGAAAGGCCCAAAATGGAAAAAAAAGAAGAAAGAAAAAATAGGGGACAATTGCTACTATTTTTTCCACACATGTGCTTCAAAGTAGAACCATGCTCTTCATTGTAGAGAGTCTCATGCTTAGTCACTTTCATATACTAGTGGGAATTTTTCATTATAGAACTTGGCTTGTATATTCCAACGATGGGCTTCCTCAAATGCCCTAGGTCTTCGTGAGCAAGAAAGTTGGATGCACACCCACTAGTTTCTTTTTGTTGAGCTTTCATTCATATTTAGCTCTAGTGCATCTGTTGCATGGCAATCCCTACTCACTCACATAGATATCTATTGATGGGCATCTCCATAGCCCGTTGATACGCCTAGTCGATGTGAGACTATCTCCCTTCTTTTTCTTCTTCTCCACAACCACTATATTCCAACCATAGTGCTATGTCCATGGCTCACGCTCATGTATTGCATGAAAGTTGAAAGGTTTGAAAAGATAGAGTATGAAAACAAGTGCTTGGCTGAAATCGGGGTTGTGCATGATATGAATATTTTGTGTGATAACGAGAGAGCATAGCCAAAACTATATGAGTTTCTAGGGATAACTTTCTTTAGCCATAGTATTTTGAGAAGACATGATTGCTTTGTTAGTATGCTTGAGGTATTGTTATTTCTTATGTCAATATAGACTTTTACCTTGAATCTTTCAGATCTGAACATTCATGCCAAAATTAAGAGAATTACATTGAGAAACTATATTGGTTAGCAATCTACATCAATTATTCTTTCTTTATCATTTACCTACTCGATGACGAGCAGGAATTAAGCTTGGGGATGCTTGATACGTCTCGAACGTATCTATAATTTTTTATTGTTCCATGCTAGTATTTATGAAGTCTTGGATGTTTAATGGGCTTTATCATTCACTTTTATATCATTTTTGGGACTAACCTACTAACCCAAAGACCCAGTCCAGATTGCTGTTTTTTGCCTATATCAGGGTTTTGTAGAAAAAGAATATCAAAAGGAGTCCAAACGGAATGAAACCTTCGCGAGAGATATTTTTGGAGAAAATCACGCACGAGGGACTTGAGAACCACGTCAGGGGATTAAGGGGTTGCCCACGAGGGTGGGGGTGCGCCCCCCTTCCCAGGGCGCGCCCCCTGCCTCGTGGGGCCCCCGAGCACCCCCCCGATGTCCTTCTTCTTCCTATATAAGTCTATGTACCCCGAAACCTTAGACAACAGAGAGAAAACCCTAATTCCACCGCCGTAACCTTCTATTCCCATGAGATCCCATCTTGGAGTCTGTTCTGGAGCTCCACCGGAGGGGGATCCATCAGGGAGTTCTTCTTCATCATCATCATCGCCATCACCATGAGTTGTGAGTAGTTTACCACAGACCTTCGGGTCCATAGCTAGCATCTAGATGGCTTCTTCTCTCTCTCTGGATCTCAATACAAAGTTCTCCTTGGTCTTCGAGGAGATCTATTCGATGTAATCTATTTTTGCGGTGTGTTTGTCGAGATCCGATGAATTGTGAGTTTATGATCAAGATTATCTATGAACGATATTTGGTTCTTCTCTGAACTTTTTATTTGTGCTCATAATATCCTTGCAAGTCTCTTCGAATTATTGGTTTGGTTTGGCCTACTAGATCTTTAGCTCTTGCAATGGGAGAAGTGCTTGGCTTTGGGTTCAATCTTTCGGTGTCCTTTCCCAGTGACAATAGTGGAAGCAAGGCACGTATTGTATTGTTGCCATCGAGGATAAAAAGATGGGGTTTATATCATATAGCTTGAGTTTATCCCTCTACATCATGTCATCTTGCTTAAGGCATTACTCTGTTCTTATGAACTCAATACACTAGATGCATGATGGATAGCAGTCGATGTGTGGAGTAATAGTAGTAGATGCAGGCAGGAGTCGGTCTACTTGTCTTGGACATGATGCCTGTATACAATGATCATGCCTAGATAGTCTCATAATTATTCGCTTTTCTATCAATTGCTCAACAGTAATTTGTCTACCCACCATAGAATATCGCTATCATGAGAGAAGTCACTAGAGAACAATATGGCCCCCAGGTGTGTTCTCAACATATCAATCTACATCTACTTTACTTTTATCGCTTTTATTGGCTGTTCTTATAAACCAAAAATACCAAAAATATAAACTATCATCTCTATCAGATCTCACTTTCGTAAGTGACCGTAAAGGGATTGACAACCCCTTATTGCGTTGGCTGCGAAGTTCTTATTTTTTTTGTGCAGGTGCGAGGGACTCGCGCGTGGTCTCCTACTGGATTGATACCTTGGTTCTCAAAAACTGAGGGAAATACTTACGCTACTGTGCTGCATCTCCCTTTCCTCTTCAAGGGAATACAACGCAAGCTCGAGAAGTAGCAGGCGCTTGTAGGTGCGTGTGAAGTTCTAGATGAAGGCTTGCTAGAAATCGACCCATGCGTTGATGCTGCCGGACGGTAGGCGGTTCAACCATGTGTGGGCCGATCCCTGGAGCATGAGTGGGACGTACCGTTCGGCGAGGCGTGGTTGCCGCCCGCTATCCCAATGACGGTGGTGTAATCGGCGAGCCAGTCTTCCTACTTGACGGAGTCGTTGTACTTGGGGGTATCGCGGGGGAGCGTGAACCCTTTTTGGAAAGGCTCGTCATGGATGCGCGGGCCAAAGCAAGCCGGACCGTCCGTGTTGTCTTCTTCAAGCTCGAGGAAGAGGGCGAGCTGGTCAAGGCGCTGGCGGGCGTCAGCATCGTCGATGGCGCGCGGACCTAGCCGGCTTGCGACTAGGTCATGGGGAGCCTGACCAATCCGGGCCGGCCAATCTTGCCGGGGTTGAAGGGCAGCCTGTCGGGTTCCGTCATCGGGGGCCGGCATGCCTAGCTCGCCGCCGCCCGTTCCGGCTTGGGTCCGCCGGGGTTGAGCGCCGGGGGACCTCATGGATTGGGCTTCATCATTGTGCGGGGAGGATGCCTGGAGAGTGTCCCGGAGCGCGGCCTGGTCTTTCGATCGGTGCAAGCCGGAAGCAGCAGGATTGTCGCGGCGCTTGGCCTTCTCTTTCTCGTCGAGGCGTCTCTGTTGCGCATTGGCCGTGGCGAGGAGATCCTGGACGCGTTGTTGTCTCTCAAACAGCTCGTCGCCCCGAAGGAGCTCCAGGCCCTCTGCGGCCGCCTCCGCGACACACATGTTTTTGACCGGGGTGTCATAGACGGGCGGGATCATGCCCAGTGCGCGCCGGAGGGATCCTCCTTTGGCACGCACTTCGACCACCCGGCTAGGCTCGGCTGCAACCGGCGTGAAGCCAAACGCAGCATCACGCTCACACCGAGTGGATTCCAGCTGGCACTGCATAGCAGCGAGTGACGTGCCCTGGTCTAGCAGGCGCACGCGCTCCTCGTCGAGCCATGCCCTCGCCTAGGTAGCGTCGACGTTGGTGGTAATGGGGATGCTGAGGTTCTGCAGCGTGGTGCGCAGCAGGTCGGGCGGATTCGTGCGTTCCGCTGCAGCCTTGGCTGCGGCGGCCTTCCTGGCGGCGCTGGATGAGATGGAAGTAGAGCCGATGACAAACACCTCCTCCCGTACGCAGCAATCTCCCGCCCCAGCGGAATCTCCGCCACCGAGGGGGACTGGGGAGTCGAAGTCGTCGATTACTTCGCTGGGGTACTCGTCGGGCGCATCAGAGATACGCACCGCGGTGAAGGAGGCGGAGAGAGCATCAACGATGTCGGTCGGGAGCGTGCCGAACTCGAGGGAGGCGCAGCGCTCGACGCACCCGTCGGGAACGATTCTGGAACATGCTTCCAGCCGGGACCTCGGAGCCCCCCACGATGGGCGCCAACTGTCGTGGTGGGCGCATGACAGATGCCAAGGGATGGCTAAAGATAGGGACAACCTTGAGGGCATCGGTGGGCTCCAGAAGTGGGGTTGGCATGAGCGAGCGTGGAACGGAAGACATACCCAGGTTCGGGGCTCTCCGGAGATATAACACCCCTAATCCTGCCAAGTGTTTGATGTATGGGTATACGTAGCAGTATAGAGTTGCTCCTTGAGCTGTTTGGAGGAGGAAGGAAGACAAGCCAAATCTTAGGCTGCTCCTTCTTCGATGGATGCATGTGGGTGTGTGTGTCTGTGAATGAACTCTAGCTCGCCCTATAGATGGAGGCCTTTTGGGGGTTTTATAGGTCAACCCCGTAGGGGTACAATGTAAGGCTACAAGGCCGTGGGGCCTGGTTGCCAGTGACTGGAAGCCGGAGCTGGGACTCGCCTGGTACCAGGGAAAGCCGGCTTCTCCGGGAATCACTGTGCCTCGGAGTGCCGTACATTGTGGAGTGGGCAAGCCTGATCAGCTACAGTGCTGGGACGCCCCGTAGCCATCTGTACCCACGAACGGGATGGATGTACACTGTAGCCATCATTGTGCCTGGTCAGCGGGAGTAGGTGGGGCACTGTAGCCACGCGCGGTCCATCGTGGGAGTTTGTCTTGTCGTACACTTGGACTGAACGGGCACTAACTTGCCACCGTGTTGCGGTTTTGGCCAGGTTGGAGTCTTGGCCGAGTTGCGGAATCCGGCTTGGGGCAAGCCGTCTTGAGGGGCGAAGCTGGCCCCATTGTTTTGAAAAATATTCGGGCTCCGTTGCCTGCCCGGGGCTTATCTCCCCGACAAGCTTCTCTTAGAGAAGCCTTGTGGTTCCGATAGGGAAACATGTCCCCCTCGTGGGAGAAACGATAATCACTGCCTCTTTTCGCCTTGTATTTTCTTCTACGGGCAACATGGAACGAAAGGATGCTCGTGCTGAAATTTAAACTTATTCAGGGTTCGTTTGGCCTTTTTATACACTAATTGAGTTTCCTAGGCATTTGATGTCCATAATTCAAATCTGAATTACAAATACATGTTCCAGTTCAGCAAAATGGGTAGAAAAAATTTACATTTGTCCTTGGGTGCATGTTTAGGTCCCATGCCAGGAATGGGTATGAATTACAACCGTACCGGCGTCCTAGCTCGTCCTCAAACATTTGGAATCTCGGTTTTTAACACAACATAAATCCAAAACTCACCAGAAAGTCATCAAAGGTGGCATGGTGTCAAGTCATGGCACATAAATGTCATGGTAAAAACATTGTCCAATTTGGGCCAGACTTTATTACAAACCTCTTACAAACCGGAGCATGTCGCAAGAACCCTCGTGGTTTCGATAGGGAAATGTATCCCCTTGTGGGCGAGACGATAATCGCTCCCTCTTCTAGCCTTGTATTTTCTTCTAAATGCAACACGTAACGACAGGATATCCATAGTGAAATTTAAACTTATTCAGGGTTCGTTTGGCCTTTTTATAAACTAATTGAGTTTACTAGGCATTTAAGTCCATAATTCAAATATGAACTACAAATGCATGCTCGAGTTCACCAAAATGGCTAGAAAATATGTACATGTGTCCTTAGCGTGCATGTTTCGGTCCCATGGAAGGAATGGAAATGAATTAAACCGTCTGGACGTCCTGGCTTGGCCACAAACATTGCAAATCTTGTTTTTTAAATCTCTGTAAATCCAAAACTCACCAGGAGATCATGAAACTTGTCATGGTGTCACTATATGGCACATAAATGTCATGGTAAAATAATTGTCCAATTTGGGCCAAGCTATATTACAGGCCTCATACAAACTGAAGCTTCTCGCAACCCTCATGGTTCTGGTAAGGAAACATGCCCCTCTTGTGGGCGAAATGTTAATCGCTGCGTCTTCTCGCCTTGAACTTTTTTTTTCTACCTGCAACATAGAATAACAGGAGTGTCGTGGTGAAATTTGAAACTGTTCAGGGTTTCTTTGGCCATTTATATATTAATTTAGTTTTCTGGGCATTTAATGTAGTCCATAATTAAATTTGAACTACAAGCACATGCTCCAGTGAAGCAAAATGGGTGGGAAATCGTACATGTGTCATTGGGTGCATGTTTATGTCTCATTGAAGGAATGGGAATGAATTACAAACTTCTCATCGTCCTGAAGCATTGAGAATCTTGGTTTTTAAATCCCAATAAATGGAAAACTCACCCAAAAAAATGAAACTTGGCATGGCTCCATGACATGGCACATATATGTCGTGGTAAAAAAATGGTCCATATTGAGACAAGGCGCACACATTAATAGTCAACGAAGTCCTTTTGGAACAAATAGCTGACACGTTAATATCACAAACGGTTGTATTATATGAACAGTGTGTTCTCGTATCCATTTACGTGCGGCCGCACGTACCTCTTTAATTATGGGATATTAATACCTCCGTCCTCATTCATTGGCCATCTTTGTATTTTGTGCCAAAATTTAACCATACTCGGTGTCGCGCGTGCAGCTGTTTGATTAGATGGGACGAGTGTGAGAAGTCCACCATGGAGGCTCGATGGGACACTTGCGAGTAGTCCGCCGTGCAGGCTCGACGGAACGCGTGCATCCTGTCCACCTCCCAGGCTCGACAGGACACGTGCGAGCAGCAAGGCCGCCCATGCTCACTTGGAAGCATGCTCTTTGACCTCCATCCACCAGCCTCCCGCCTCGCTCACAACTTCTCCATTAATGGCGACCGAACCGCTGTTTAACACACGGATAATACGATGACAAATTTACAATGGCGCGGATAATAATTGTCTTACATATTCCGGATAAATTTAAATGCCACATGCGGCAAGAGAAGAAGGAAATCGCAGACAACGTTCTGGGTCGCTAGTGTCACCACTCATCGATGGATCGTCGGGCGACGACATCCTCCAGCTCCTCCAATTCCTCACAACTTTGCTTGAAAGCAGGCATGGATTCCTTCACCTCCTACTCGCGCTCGATCCAGAGCTTTCTCCAGTCACCCATCAGTTCCTTGACGACCACTGTCAGCAACATCCTCGAGGCACTCTCTGCTCAAGCAGCATCTTCCAGCCAGCGGCCTCCTTCTCGGCGAGCGCCTTGAGGATCTTCACATTGTGACGCATGAGTGGCTCAACAAGGACGGTCGCCTTGTCAACCGAGACATCGTTGATCTTCAGCAGCTTCATCAAGCCATCGACCAACTCCTGATGCTTAATGAGGCCAGTGAGAATGTCGCCGTCGCCGGAAAAGGACATCAGCAATGCCATCTCGTCGCGATCGCCGATGCGGCGAGTGCGCTTGTGAGAGCCCTCACGTGCCCGTGAGAGCTCATTCGAGGGCTCCACGATGCGCTGGGACATCTGTGCCGCGGCTGCCGCTTCGCGGCGGGACCTCTCTAGTGCTTCTGCGGCCTTGGTCTTTGCTGCCTAGTTATATGTCCACCCAAAACTCCTCGTGTCGGTCATGGCGGAATGACTTGACATGAAAGACTAGTTTTGTGGGTGACGAGGAGAGGAACTCTGAAGTAATTTTCAAGTTGGGTAGTTTTTATAGCCCGATGCTAAGTGTGAACACATATTAGTTTGATTGGTGTGAACACATATTAGTTTGATCGGTGTGAATAGATTTGCAGTTACTTATTGCATTGTAATCTGCAATGTGACGAGAAACAAGGTCAAAATTGATTGACGGTTCTGGGCCTACAAAGCCTGTTTGTGTTGTTCTGGCTCATCGCAATCAGTTCTTTTGGATCAACCGTATGTCATGTGTCGGAAGCCCGAAACGTGGGCCCGCATTCTCGGATGTACATGTACGTGTCTGCCCACTATCACACACGGTCAAGATATCACCATCGTGTCCGATGATGCGCCGTCGCGCCTCCCATGGAGTGCCAGAAGGTAGACCACATGGTTGCTCGCCGTTGAGGAAAATTTACAATGGCAACGGTTAATAATTGTCTTACATATTCAGGATAATTTAAAATGCCACATGCGGCAACACCCAAAACACTCACGGGCTACATATGCATATAATTATAATAAAATATATGCCAAAAGGCTGAGCTGGCGGCCTTTCGGCGACGGTCTTCTCGGACACTCATGATTTGAGGCCGTTCATTCTAAGTGTCCCGACCTGCCGCCACCTACGGTGCTGCTGGCGCTGGGATGCTCTTGGGGCTGCTCGGCCTCTTCCGAAAGAGCTTGACAGCATGCAATTGCGTGCATGATATGTGCACAGAACCGCTCCACTTCCATGTCTCTGGCCTGGTAGAAAATCCCATCCATCACCTACATCCTCAAGGTATAACATTGATGATGTTCTACTTCATAGGGGACGTCAATTCGGCCAAGGATACGCTCGAGCCTAGGCACCACATCATCAGGATCGAGGTTGACACGGTCGCCGCGGGCAATGATGAAGCCGCAGGCTTCCTTTGTTTTCCCGGAATTGCAAAGGTCCTCTGCCCATTCGTTGCTGAGCAGCTCTGGATCTTTTGCACGGTGGATGACAAACTGCTCATCACACCTTCTCTGCAATATGTCGATTGTGTGCCCAAGACCAGTCACACTAATATCGATGTCGATGAGCCATGGTGCCTCCACCAGCCGATGAAGCTCTTGCTCCCCGACCTGCTCCAGCTCGTTCTCCTCGCCAAAGACATAACGCATGTAAAGGTCACCGTCTAAGCTATGGTCATTGCCTGACATGCTTGGAATAAATAATGGCAGATGGGTGAGGGCTAGATCTGCGCAGAGTGTCGCGACGGTGCGTTGTCGCATGGGTTATATGCAGCAATCCATTAGCTGGTAGCGGGAAACCGATTAGGGAAGAGGCGTGGATTTTACAATTCACCCATGTGGAGCACGGGAAGCAATCGCTGGAGCGTAGGAAGACTAAGTGGAGCACACACACCACCCGAATATCGTATGCGCTGCCACGTGTTATTTATCACACGTGTTAACATAAGGAAACGTATGTGTAACTTACTAATCATCGCACACTAGTATTCGCAGACGCATCGTGTGCGATACTCCTAGCCACCACAAGCAACTAGTTTGCATTTTTCAAAGTTTTTTGTACAAATAGAATGGCACACGAACTAAGTATAGTAACCTTCTGTGTTATAATTTCTCATCGCAAAGAGTTCATCCGAGTGGGCTATTTGCTCCGTATCACACACATCTTGTTTACACGAATCGTTTGTGTTCCTTTCGCTCATCGCAAACAGCCTCATATCACACACATCATGTTAAGTTGAACCGTTTCTGTTCTCTTCCCTAATCGAAAACAGTTCGTCTGAGTGAAC
>LR738713.1:130695963-130717201 GCA_902687465.1 Secale cereale | reverse complement strand
CGTATGCGCTGCCACGTGTTATTTATCACACGTGTTAACATAAGGAAACGTATGTGTAACTTACTAATCATCGCACACTAGTATTCGCAGACGCATCGTGTGCGATACTCCTAGCCACCACAAGCAACTAGTTTGCATTTTTCAAAGTTTTTTGTACAAATAGAATGGCACACGAACTAAGTATAGTAACCGTCTGTGTTATAATTTCTCATCGCAAAGAGTTCATCCGAGTGGGCTATTTGCTCCGTATCACACACATCTTGTTTACACGAATCGTTTGTGTTCCTTTCGCTCATCGCAAACAGCCTCATATCACACACATCATGTTAAGTTGAACCGTTTCTGTTCTCTTCCCTAATCGAAAACAGTTCGTCTGAGTGAACCATATGGCATATATCACACACACCTTGATCTGACTGACTATTTCTGTTGCATTCCCTAATAGAAAATAGTTCATCAGAGCGAACTGTATGTCGTATATCGCACACATATTGATATGGCTACCCATTTCTGTTGTTCTGTCTAATCGCAAACAGTTCATATGATCAACTGTATCCCAGCATCGCACACATAACTAAAATCTGAACCGCGTTTGATGTCTTCGCCATTGCAAACATTTTGCATCTTTTTGATGGGTTTTTACATCCCCGTTTGCGATTAATGCATCGCACACAGTTTCGTCAAAGGGTCTCTGATCATAGTGTCACGTTAGCAGCTTCCTGCAGTAGTGGTTCCTCAGTCATTTTACCTCCTCTAGTTGCTACTCTAACAAGAAACTCATTTTTATTATTATTCATTTCATTTAGCAGTTCTTTTTGAGATTGAGCAACTTGTTCTAATTGAGTTTGAACCATAGAGGCATGTTTTCCTACACCTCTAACATCATTGGAGATTCTAAAAAACAAGTCACTCAAGCGAGCAATCATATCAGAGTTGAATTTCAATTGTTTCATGATATTGACATTGAAGTGATCTTGTTTTCTAATGTAGTTATCAAACTCATAAAGGCATTGACTAGTATGTTTATGTTAAGGGATATCACTTTCATCAAATTTCATTAAAGAATTTACCTCTACCACCTTGGGTGGTGGTATATCAAGTCCATGGATTTCTTCAATAGGGGGTAAATTTTTGATATCCTTTACTTTAATACATTTTCCTTCATACTTTTCTTTGCCTCTTGCATATCCTCGGGACTGAGAAATAAGATACCCTCTTCTTCGGAATTGGTTTAGGCGGTGGTTTCGGAAGAGTCCACTCATCATAATTTTTCAATATATTATTCAATAATTCCTCAACTTATTCAACAGTTCGTTCCCTGAAAACACAACCAACACAACTATCTAGGAAATCCCTAGAAGCATCGGTTAGTCCATTATAGAAGATATCAAGTATTTCATTTTTCTTAAGTGCATGATTAGGCAAAGCATTAAACAACTCGATAAGCCTCCCCAAAGCTTGTGGGAGACTCTCTTCTTCAATTTGCACAAAGTTAAATATTTCCTGCAAGGCAGCTTGTTTCTTATGAGCAGGAATATTTTTCAGAGAAGTAATAAATCAAATCTTGGGGACTACACACACAACCAGGAGCAAGAGTATTGTACCAAGCTTTAGCATCACCCTTTAATGAGAACAGAAATAATTTGAGTATATAATAGTAGCGAATTTTCTCATCATGAGCAAATAGGGTGGCTATATCATTCAGTTTAGTAAGATGTGCCACTACAATTTCAGTTACATAGCCATGAAAAGGATTAGATTCTACCAAAGTAATTACCTCTGGGTCGACAGAGAACTCATAACCCTTATCAGTAACACAGACATGTGATTTAGCAAACTTAGTATCACATTTCATTCTAGCATTCAAAGATTTTTCTTTCAGTTTGCATAATAATTTCTTAAGATCGTCTCTATCATTGCAAGCCACAAAGTCTCTAGTAGTCTCTTCATCCATAACAAAACCTTCGAGTACTTTATGCAATTCATATCTAGTATGGCTAGATCTAATAGGTGTTTCAAGTATTTCATCGGTTTCAGCATTCTCAATATCTTTACCTCTAGCAAGTTGTTCTTCAAGAAATTCACCCAATGGCACATCCTTATCAGGAAGTACTAGCATCATCATAAGAATCATTCATAGCAGAAGTAGCATCATCGATAACTTGCGACATATCATGATTAATAACAGACTGTGGTGTTGCAAGCTTACTTATACCCGAAGGAGAATCAGGTGCGGAGCTAGATGACAATTCCTTACCTCCCCTCGTTGTTGATGGAAAGATCTTAGTTCTTTCGTCCTTCAGATTCCTCATAATGATAAATAGATAATAATCCCAAGTGACTCAAAAATATAGCTATGCTCCCTGACAAGGGTGCCAGAAAAAGGTCTTGATAACCCACAAGTATAAGGGATGGCAACAGTTTTCGAGGGTAGAGTATTCAACCCAAATTTATAGATTTGACACAAGGGGAGCCTAAGAATATTTGCAAGTATTAGCAGCGGAGTTTTCAATTCAGCCACACTTGGAGATTAATTCTCTGCAGCAAAGTGATCAGTAGAACAATAATATGATAGTTTTGATACTAGTGGTAACAACAAGAGTAACGGAAACAATGATAGCAATGATTTTGTAGCAGTTGTAACGGTAACAGCAGTAGTAGTAACTTAGCAAGAAGAATATGTAGGAAATTCGTAGGAATTGGATCAGCGATTTTTTGGATGATATTCAACATATAATAGTCATAACCTAGGGCGATACAAAACTAGCTCCAGTTCATAAATATAATTTAGGCATGTATTTCTTAGATATGCATACGTGCTTATGGAAAGAACTTGTATGACATCTTTTGTCCCACCCAACTATGGCAGCGGGGTCCATAAGGAAACTAAGGGATATTAAGACCTCCTTTTAATAGAGAACCGAAACAAAGCATTAACACATAGTGAATACATGAACTCCTAAAACTGCGGTCATCGGCGGAAAGTATCCCAACTATTGTCACTCCGGGGTTTACGAATCATAACATGGAATAGGTGAATATGACTTGCAAGATCGGATCTAGAACATAGATATAATGGTCAAACATAAACAGTTCAGATCTAAGTTCATGGCACCCGGGCCCAAAGTGACAAGCATTAAGCATGGCAAATTCATAACAACATCAATCTCAAAACATAATGGATACTAGGGATCAAGACATAACAAAACTAACTCGATTACATGATGAATCTCATCCAACTCCTGACCAACCAATGAGCCTACAAAGGAATTACTCACTCCTGGTGGAGAGCATCACGAAATTGGTGATGAAGGAGGGTTGGTGATGACGAAGATCAAAGATCCCCCTCTCCGGAGCCCCAAACGGACTCCAGATCTGGCCTGCCAATGAAGAACAGGAGGTGGCAGCGGATCCATATCGCGAAACAAGATAATTTTTCCTCCTTCATTTTTCTGTAAAATAGGTATTTATGGAGTTGGACTCAGGGTCTGCAGGGCCACCAGGTGGGCACAACTCACCTGGGCACGCCTAGAGGGGGGCGCGCCCTGGTGGGTATTGCTCACCCAGGGGCCCCCTCCGGTGGTTCTTGGCTCCAATATTTTTCTTTTATTCTGAAATAATTCTCCAAAAAGCTTCATTCTATTATGAGAACTTTTATTTCTACACAAAAACAACACCATGGTAGTTCTACTGAAAGCAGCGTCAGTCCAGGTTAGTTTCATTCAAATCATGCAAATTAGAGTCCAAAACAAGAGGAAAAGCATTATGAAAAGTAGATACGGTGGAGACGTATCTCGTCCACGCGTGTATAAGCCCACTATTGTAAGGAAAAGTTTCTCCTCCTCTTGTGAGTCACTGCATGTGCATTGGCGAGGGAGAGGGCGTACTAAGCAAGCTTCTTGTTCTGTGAGTTGACGGGACACACCAAAAAAGGCCGACCATGTCCATGGCTACCATCCATGTGGTGCGAGGGAGAGTGCATGAAGAAAATAATATTGTGTACGTGCCATCGAAGATAATAACTTAATTTCTAAATAACGCGCCACCGTGTCATGGTTGAACTTCGATTCATTCACGAGTGGTTCTCGGCCCGCCACTAAATGAACAACTACTACACTCGTCAAATTATCACATGACCTGCCTCTTCATACATAAATAAGCTCACTGTGTACTTGTGCATGAGTGTTAGGAAAATAGGCAAAGAGTACCTACGTTAGTGCGTGCACCTCTTCTCTTCATGCACGTACTCCTATTATTTGGGTGATTCATGCATGTACTCCTTTTTCCGGGTAATTCATGCACGAACTCCACCTACGTTCGTAACCATATAGTGAGTCTCTCCTATTCTATTTTCTTGCATGACACATGGACCTTGATGTTGGATGTCCCATGTGTTGGGAGAAGGAAGAAGAACACTTTCCGACGACCGAGAAGGAGCAAGGAACCTCCATTTTTTACACTTTTAATATTTTATATTGGGCGACATAAAATCAACCCAATCTTCTCCACATATAGTACACCAGAAGAGTCTGAAACACGGTAGCCTAGTGTTGTTACATCATACATGTCCCACCTCATGCTTTCACCATATTTCTTGGCCTTCGTGCGACACCTAGCTCTAGTAATGCACCAGCCGGTATCGCTTCTCGCTCCTTGTCTCTTTCATAGTGCGGTGGGCTGGCGATTTTGCCATCAAGTCAGGTCGGTTTACTCAAACCCCCTCCCACATGTTAAGAGCATTCTAAAAATACTCTAGTGATATGCCAAGAGAAAGTGCTTTGACCGACGAACCAAACCATATTATACATGTTATAGCTTCGGAAAAAAATTGTACTCCCTCTACCATCTTGTATATAGGGCCTAATGCGTTTTTCGAGTTTAACTTTGACCACATGCTAGAACAATAATACATAACATGCAACTTACACAAAGCATACTTTCAAATTCGTACGTGAAAGGAGCTTTCAATTATATAATTTTCACATTATACATCCCGTACACTATTAAGCTTATCAATAATCAAATACAATCTCGGAGAACACATTAGGCCCTATATATATGGATGGATGGAGTACATGTTATAGCCAGCAGCTGGCTATTAACCAAACGGAGGGACTACCATTTTGCCAGTCTCAATTTTATTGGTCAAATTCACATGTTTAGATTTCAAAGTGCATTAAATTGTTGCTTGCAATGATTAAGAGAAAAATAACCAATGCATGTAAACGTTCTTGGTCATTGTACTCCTTACGCATGCATGCGTTGCTATTAATACTACATGAGATACTACTAGTAAGTGCTCACTATCTAGTATTTCTTTAGTTGGTTTTCATTTTTGAACTGAGTCCCATAAACCCCTACTAGTACACTTGATGTTGTTCTGCTACCGTCCAATATTCCCGTGTGATGGTTTCTAGAATAAAAAAGGAGGTGCTTACGGTGGGAAAGGTGGAGTGATGGTTGCTTCGTCCAAGCAATTTACTCTGGGAATATTGGAGTACGCGCGGATTCAAGAAAGAGTGAAATGATGGTTGCTTCGTCCGAGTAACGTACTATAGCAAAGGTGGGGGCTCTATGATTTGACTACTCACTAGTCATTATTACTGTGGCGCAACAACTGGGGTGAATCTCCGCTGCAATTGTGCACTCAATATTGGTGCATGGTAGGTGGACCTGGATGCTGGATGTCCCACATGTCAGTGAAACATAGTTGAGTGGTTTCTGGCATTGCTACCAATCTTTCATGATTTGTATATATGTATGCATAATGAAATTGTACTGTAATGTTATGAAGGTTTCAACTTTGGTTCCCGCAAAAAAAAAGGTTTCAACTTTGGTTTCATGTGACCTCTTTCCTCCAAGGTTGTCTCTTTATAATATTTCATCAAATATAAATGAAAGTAGTAACATGGATGCTAATGCATCTCAATGATTCGCGGATCAACGCCATTTTTTACAACACAACTGACAACTGAAAACAAAGTTGTGAGAAGGTGTCCCAATAAAGAAAAATTATGAAATTGATCGATACTGTCCGTATGCATGATTCCATTTCTTCGCCACGGTCTTCATGTCTTTGGCATATAGTTTCACGCAACACTGTAGCCAAAAACGAGATTTGTGGAGGATATGACAATCCGATCATCTTGTGCAGTTCCACTAAAATCGAGCTGATCATCCATGTTTGGAAAGATATTGAATAAGTGTGATTACAATAATAGTGGCACTAGTTGATAAAATATACACATACAAACAGAACTCGGACAACTTTGCAATCTTTCATAAGACTAACTACTTGATGGAGAATATTAGTCTCTGAGTTGGATGAGGAGGATAGTAGAACCAATATCCCTTTGTGCAGTCCCACTGAAATGTACAGACGTTGCGCGTGTGACATTTTAGTAGAACTACACAAGACACTCTTAAGAAAAAAGTGATTTGTGCAGTTCACCAAAAGGTCACAATAGCAAAGAGGTTAAATGGATAGCCCTGTTTGCAAAAAAGAGGTAGACAGGAAACAATTACTGGCCAATAACATCTAATGACAGATACGCCTATGAAAAAGCATATTCCTTGTCCTAAGGGAAGATAGCAACACTGTTGTTTATCTAAAATGGTGTGAGGGTGAGATTGCAACATTGAAAGTATGCCTTTCGAGGTATGTTTTAGGCAAAGAACTAGGGAACATCCACATGCATCGATGTGGGAAGATGTGTCGACTGGAGCAAGGCCGGAGGGGAGGAAGCTGTACCCGAGGGTCGTCGGGATGTAACTAGGAGGGCGCCAGCGGGCGGGATCTTCCTACCGCGCTAGAGCTTGGTCAGAGAGAATGGCAGGTACAGCAGATCAGGATGTGCTGCCACGATGTTGTCGAACGGAGCAACGATGTCAATCTTCACTTTCCAACATCGACGGGATGCGATCGGATCAGTGTCCAGCGGTGCGAGAAAGAGGCCACCGCCCCCTTGTGTGAGAGTGTGTGAAGAGATACAAACTCCAGCATGTAGGCTCCATTGTATATAGTGGAGGAGGTTTCTTTTTTCTCGATAACATAATTTTATATTTTGTACCTACCATCGAGGAATATAACTTTATTTAAAAATAATGCGTCAAGTCGAAATTTTTTTGGGCATGGTACACGAGCCTCCTTCAAGTAAATAATCACTACACGCGTCAAATTATCACCTGGGATACCTTTTCGTACAGAAATAAGCTCCACCACGCAAGTACCTGTGCGAGTTTTGCCAGGAGAGAGACGTGACTACGTGCGTCGTGCGTGCACCACTTCTCTGCGTGCACGCACCCCACCTACGTGGGTGTGCGAGAGAGATATACATACGTTGACAGAGATGGTGTGTGCATTCGTGAGTGTTATTTTAGGGGGTGCGTGAGTGATAGATAGGGAATAAGTGTTGATGATATCTCTAAAAAATGTAACATATGCAATTTGTGTGAAACACTGGCCTAGATATATCATAAATAGAGGGGGCGATCCACGAGAAGAGAGTGGAGGGATCATTGGCTTGAGATATCAATACAATCAAATAGAGGGATGAAGTGTATGGGTGCGCAATCGATAAGAGAGCCATAAAATTTGTGTGTGCCTGCGTCAAAGATATAGGGCGGCTGGCCTAATGGAATGTGAGAAGGGAGAGGTGCAGCTTGTCTCCGTGGCATGGATACCTACCTATAGAGTTCGACTATCGGTGTGTGTGGGGGCCAGGGACCTAACTATAGAGAGGTAGATCGACTTGTATATGTGTGGAGAAGGAGAGACACCTACCTATGTATTAAGGGAGATCCGTTGAAATCCATGCATGCATATGTGTAGGACAGTGTCGGGGAAACTGATCGCCCACGAACACCTATGGGACCGGAGCCCCTTTTCGGTACGGCAAGGGGGCGGAGGATGCGCAAAGAGCAGATCGAGGGGAACACGCGAGCAGTTTACCCAGGTTCAGGCCGCACGGATGCGTAAAACCCTACTCCTGCCTTGGTTTGTATTGTGTTCTTGGCTCGGGAGCGAGAAGAGCCACAATGCTGATCGCTAGGACCGAGCGTGAGAGTGATCGATGATCGGAACCCCCTCTACGTTGCGCATGGGCCTCCTTTTATAGGTCAAAGGGGTCACCGACAGGTGGCAACGCAGTTGAGGGTAAGAACGTAAAATGGGTGGTAGTTGGAACAGTGTTTGTATAGTGCTCTATACCTAACCCTGACGGCAGGGGACAAGGGCATTAAATGCCCGTCTCCGTCGCCCCAAACAGTGCAAAAAGCGTCCGTCAGGGCGCCTCCGTCCGCCACGACGGTGGCCTCGTCATCGCAGCTTGCCACCGCGTACCCCAGGCTGCACAGCCTTCCGCCACGTGCGCCTGGAAGGGCCCCAGGGCGACGCGTGGGTGGATGCGCTGGAGCGCAGGTACCTAGTGGAAGTTTGCCGCGGCAAGCGCCTTGCCGCGGCTGCTATCTTTTCGCGCCCGGGAGTATGTCGCTCTCCGGGCCTTGCCGGGACGCGTGGCGCGTCGCGGCAAGTCTCTTGAAATGCCATGCTTGGCCTTCCCGGCAAGTTCCTCTTGCCAGGGTCTTGTGCCAAAGAAGTGGTCTTGAGCCTTGAGTGGCCTTCCCGGCAAGCTCCTCTTGCCGGGGCCTTGTTTCTTTAACTTGAATACTTTGTTCTTGAATGGTTCCAAAGGAACTACAGTGGGCCTTGGCGGTCGCGCGGCAAGCCCTGCCTCGGGACGCTGCAACTGCTCGTGCACAAGTTCGGGATACTAAGGTACCCCTACTTTAGTACACCGACAGGAGCCCCCGGGCCTGGGCCATACACGGTGCCGAGCGCTGTTAGGCCAGGCCCAAAACAGTGCACGGGCACGCGCGGCCCGCGGCGCGCCGTATCCCACTCCGTATCCACCGCGCCCCTCCCTAACGGCACGCGTCGATTGCGGCGTCGTGGGAGAGATCGTGGCATGTTTCTTTAATGGGGAAAATGCGGAACGTCCCCCTCTCCCCCCTTAAAAGCAGGGGGAATAGGGGCAGTTCCTTCCATTCGCCCGTTGCTTCTTCCTCCTCCAGAAACCCACGACGCTCCCATCCTCCCCGAAGGTCGAAAGAGAGCAGCGCTCCGCCCCCCTCCGCCGCCGCCAGCATCACCAGCGCCGTCGACTTCCCCCACCGTCCCCACCATGGCCCCGAAGGGCGAGAAGGCGAAGGCCGCGAAGTCTGCCAAGGCGCTGAAGCTAGTAGCAATGCGGAAGAAGATGGCGGTCTTCCCGCCGAGGCTCAGTACGGAGGAGCTGAAAGACTCCTTCTACCTCTTCTGGTCGAGGGAGACAAAGGCGCATTCGCGCACCAAGGTACTCCCCGCCGTGGCCTGCGAGATGTTCCCGGGCGGCTATGCCTTTTTTGCTCTGTTCTTCTACTGCGGGCTCTGCCCACCCTTCTCGGAGTTCTTCTGTGATATCATGAATACCTACGGGTTTCATCTCCTTGACTTCACCCCAAACGCCGTCTTGACCATGCCATTTTCGCACATCTGTGCGAGAATTTCGTCGGAGTTTACCCCAATGTATCTCTCTTCCGCCATTATTTCATTCCTCGAGTCGAGTCAGGGTCTCCTCTGTCCGGCGGAATCTCTTGGATCTTTAGGCTCCATAAGAAAGAGGCTTACTTGACGGGGGAGCTCCGCGGCAAGTGGGATGAGTGGAGAGCCAACTGGTGTTGGATTATGGAGGACGACCCGCAGCAGTTCACTTCCCGGCGCCAAGTCGCAGTAGTGCGCGGCAATGACTGGAGTGACCTGGCCCCCGAGGACGACAAGCTGAATATAGCCACCACTCGGATCCTCCGCCTCCGGCAACCAGGCTCACTGTAGGTGCCGTCGGGGCAGACTTCCTCCGCCGCCGCATCGCCCCCTTGCAAGACAGGAAGAGGGCTGCTTGGGAGTTCAGGAACACGACAGACAACATGAGGTTGCGCCCGGGCCTTAATTACAACTTCACTGTCATAGAGCTCAATGCAATGCTTCAAGCGTTGTTCAAGTACGACTCCGCCCATCCGGAGTGGTTTGCGCTGCCGCCGGGCGTAGTCCCACTGTGCAATAGCTCTGCGCTCAGCGCCATCCGCGCGGCGATGGCATTGTGTGATTCCCACGGGATCAACCCCACTTGGCGGGAACCTTCCAAAGAAACCGTGCAGACGTTCTTTGACAACCTGGTGGAGTCGCCAGTCAACGCCAACGAGAAGCGGGGACTCACCCGCGACACCACCGACCAGGAGATGGCATATATTGCCACCCGGATGGAAGAGGCAGCTGCGGCCAGGGCCGCGGGTGAGTTCGGGTATACCATGGAGGAAGCGGAGGCAGAGGAGGCGACAAGCCTCGCCGAGGAGGAAGAGCTTCGCAAAGCAGGAAAGCTTGCTGGGCGACTCGCCGAGACAAGCCAGCCCATCGAGCAAGGCACCGAGTCGTGCGGGCCCGCCGAGCAGGGCGTCGGGTCAAGCGACCCTGCCGAGGACTCGGGCGGCTCGCTGGGCCTCGACTCCTCTTCTTCGTCCTCGGGTAGCTCACCGCCACTAGCGAGCCCTCCAGCTGCGCCGAGAAGGCGCCTTCGCAAGGCCGCAGACGCGACGGGGTGGCAGGCGAGCCAGCAGCCGCAGCACCGCCCGACGCGCGCCGCCGTGATGGGCAAGGCCGCCAAGGGACCGCCCCGTGCCTCAGCGGCAACAGGAGGGGGATCTTCCCGGACTGGCGCCCCTGTGCCCGTCGCCCCTCGCGCTTCGGCGGCAACCGGAGCGGGGTCTTCTCAGATCACCGTCCCGGCCCCCGCCAAGCGGCCAAGGGAGCCCACTCCCGCAGCTGGACGCGCGAGCCGGATTTCGACTTCTCGGTGCTCAGCTCCGACGACGAGGAGGAAGAAGAGTAAGTCTTCGTGATTCTTGTCTCTCTCTGGCTTTTTGTTGATTCTTGCCTTCTATCATTTTTTGCCTCATTCTGATCTTGTCTTTCTTCCAGGACCCTGGCCTAGAGGGCGGCGAAGAGGGCCAAAGTCCCAGTAATCGTTATTGAGGACGAGCCCACCGCCGCAGCAGGGTGTGCGTCTGCGACAAGCTTGCCGGACCCGGCAGCTGTTCCCCGGAGCAGCCCCCAGCGTAAGTCTTCTGTCCACTCTCCGCTCGTCGGGCGCGCGTGGGCCTTCTATCCTTGTTAATGTTCTGTTTGTTGTTTTGTGTAGAAACAGAGCAGCAGCACCAGGAGCGTCAAGAGATCGCCCCCGACGAGCCACACGCCTCGACCTCACCGCCAAGGAGAAGCTCCCCGGCGAGGGAGAATACTCCGCCAAGGGCGAGCATGTCGCAGCCCTAGACCAGCCCTTTCTGCCTTGCTTGGTCTTAGTGTGCATCATGTTTAAATTTCTCAGAAACTGGAATGGGGATGCTCAAACCCTGGCACTAAATGAATTTAACTAGGGTCGAATTAAAATCTTTTTTTCAATGAACCCAAAATGCCCTTGGAAAAGTTCATCATTTTTGGATTGATTAAAAACCTCTGCCAAAAATGTTGCACCTATTTCTAGGACCATTCTGGATTTTTGAATAACCCATATTGTATTTAAATTGGGTCATTTAAATATTGTTAATATCTTTAAATGCTCCAACAATTCTGAATATAGTTGAGGGCCTCTGTAATAATTCTTTTAATGCCCACAATTATTTTCAGGGTTTATTAAAATGATTTGGGCTATAAACTAAATCAAAACAAAATAACAAAAATAGAAAACAGAAACAATTTAAAGAAAGAGCAAGACAGAGACTAACCTGACCTTAGCTGCAGCCGGCCCAGCTCTCTGGCCCAGCCCACCACCACACCTCCCCCTCTGTCGACTTCTCCCCCTCGCCCCGAAGCAGCTGCGTGCCCGGCATGCCGCAGCCGCGCCACCACCTCCTCCCCGCCTGTCTGCCGCTCCCCGGCCCCTCTAGCGACGCCCGAAGATGCCCCAGAGCCACCTCGACCTCTCCCCTCACTCGCTGCTCTCTCATCCCTCCTATGTCTCTCTCGCACGCGGCCACCGAGAGGAGCTCATCGCCGCCGCTCGTCACCATCGCGGCCACCATCGCTCCCTCGCTGCAGCGCCATGCCCGAGAGCTCCGCCGCGTCCTCCTGGTCCTCTCCACCGAGCTATGGGACGCCGGGAGGCTTTGCTTCGCTGTCACCGCGCTCGTCCTCAACCTTCGGCCATCGACGGCCTCGCCGTCGATTCGGCACCACCAGGACCTCCCCGGGCTCGATGACCCCCTCTTCGGAAACGCTGTGAGCTCCCGCGTCCAACCCCTACTTCTCCCTCTCTCGTTGCATTCGCTAGCCCCGATCCCAACCATGGCCGTGAGCTCGCCGCCGCCGTCCATGGCGCCATCGTGGCTAGAGCTGCTGTCACACTCCTTCGAGGCCATGAGCGAGCTCAGCGCACCCCCAGCAGCACGCAGCACCCACTAGTTCGTCCCCTCGTGCATCACAGCATCGACTCCGTCGATGCCCGATCGCCGGCCGCCGCCGCGAGCTTGATTCCGACGAACTCCGCCCGTCCCAGCAACTGCCGCTTGCCGCAACGGATGCGCGGGAACGCGGGCTTCACGTAGATATTCTCCGCGGCCATTTTGGACGCCTGTGGGCGTTTTCCGACGCCCTCCGCCGTCTCTGGCCCCGCCGGCAACGAGCCGCCGGCGCTTTTGACTTTTGACCGGTGGGTTGACCCCCCCCCCAAGTCACTGACATATGGGCCCCACGCCCTTAATTAAGCACTAACTCAATGACAGGTGGGGCCAGCTCGTGTTAAATTAGTTCAGTTTAAAAACTAAACTTAATTAGGCCTGAGAGACTAACATGTGGGCCACCCCCCCTGACACTTTAGTTAGGTTTATTTTAGCACTAATTAATAGGGTTAGCTAGTAGTGTCACTGACCAGTGGGCCCCACTGGTCAGGTTTGACTAAACCAGCCCCTGTTGACTTGCTGATGTCAGCATGACCTAGTGCTGACGCAATAAGTGTTTTCTGGAATTTTAAATAAATCAGAAATGATTTATTTATTTCAGAAAATACTCCCAAACTTCTAAAAATCATATAAAATCAACCGTAGCTCAGATGAAAATAATTTATATATGAAAAATGATCATAAAAATCCAAGGAATCTGTTTATGCCATTTTCATGCATGTTTGAAGAAGTTAAACCTGCTGATCAGGTCAAATCAATTAAATGATAATTAAATAACCACATATGGAATTTGAATTTGAACCTTGGGTTCAAACCAACTTCATTTAATTGTGTTGCTAGTTGCATTAGCTCAATCAACAACATATTGCCATATCATGATCATGCATCATATTTTCGCATTGCATTGACTGTGTTCTCTCTTGTTTGCCGGTGCTTGTCCCCTTTCAGTAGACGTGTTCCGACGATGTGATCGATGACACCGATGAAGACCCAATGTTATCTTCAGAAGTGCCAGGCAAGCAAAACCCCATTGAGCATTCCGATACAATCCCACTCTCACGCTCTTGCTCTCTTTTAATGCATTAGGACAACAACGCTTCAACTGTTACCTGCTGCGGTAGTTGAACCCCTTTCCACTGCATGACCCGTCATTACCACAGTAAATAGTTGAAACCCACTAGTATGTGTAGGAGTTGTTTGAGCCATGTTGTGCCTACTCATTCATGCTTTCTGGTTATGCCTGCTATTGCTTAGAGTTGTGTCAGGTCTGATTCATCGGGGATGAATTGGAATGGTGATGAACATGTCCTAATGTGTGTGAGCTAAGTGTGTGAACATGATTTGGTAAAGGTAGCGATGAGAGGCCATGTAGGAGTACATGGTGGGTTGTCTCATTGCAGCCGTCCTCAGGAACTGAGTTCTGTGTTGGTTGATCCATGACCAGTTACTACCATGCATTGGGCCCGAAACCAATGGACCCTCTCGACTTATTAACTGCCCTTGTTCTCTGTCCAGGAGTTGCAACTAGTTTCTGGTGTTTGTAGTTTACTGGAGGTCGTGCGCAGCGCTGACCCTCGGGGTGGGCTGTGACGCGGCAGGTACGTGGCACGGTGTACCGATTGCCCGTTTGGTGATGCGGGAACCCTGTACACATCGTTTGGGGCCGTGAGCGACACCCCGGCCGGATCTCCCCACGGATGGAACCCAAATAGGCGATAAACCTGGACGAGAGACTTGTGTGGTTAGTCAGGTCGTGGCCGACACCCTCGCTGGGCCTCCGCTTGAAGGTTGCTGAGTACATGTCGTGTAAACGGCGGTAAGTGGTGAGAGCGTGTGTGAAGAAGTACACCCCTGCAGGGTTTTAAATATAATCTATTCGAATAGCCGTGTCCGCGGAAATGGACTTCTGGGTTGCCTATTACAGTTCATAGACAAGTGAAAGTGGATACTCTAAAACACGCAAGATAAGCGTGAGTGCTATGGATGGCCTTCTCGAAGGGAGACGGGAGCGGATCCATAGTGGTGTATTGATTGGTGAATATGTGGACTCGTGTGCGCCACCTCAAAAGAGTTACTTGCAGTCGTAGTTTAGGATAGCCACTGGGTCAAAGCTGGCTTGCTGCAGTCAAACTCCACCACCCCTTTGTTGATACCAATGCATATGTAGTTAGTTCTGATGTAAGTCTTGCTGAGTACCTTTGAACTCACGTTTGCTTAATTTATGTTTTGCAGAGAGACGTCAGTCTCACTAGTGGTTCCGCGTGGACTTCGACGTTTAGCTTGTTACCTCAGCTACGATCTTGTACCCTTGTAGGATCTTGTAGATAGTTAGGCTTCTCAGCCTTTTTCATTTGTAGTTGTCTGTACTCAGACATGTTATGCTTCCGTTTCCTGTATGCTCTGTATGTTGGGTCATGTGACCTCTGTTTGTAATAAATGCTATGATGGCTCTTTTGGGCCTTTATCTATATGAGTTGTTGAGTTATGTTGTGATGCCTTGTTGTATAGCACATACTTGCACGTTATGCGTACGCGTAAGGTGTATTGCTATGTGTGGGATCCAACACCTAGTTGTTTTCCTTTGGTAGCCTATCTTACAGGGAAATGCCTCCTAGTGTCTCCAATGAGCCCTGGTAGCTTGCTACTGCTCGGAACACTTAGGCTGGCCGGCATGTGTCCTTCTTCGTTCCTGTGTCTGTCCCTTAGGGGAAATGTCACGCGTTGTTCCTTTAAGTCCTTGTAGCTTGCTACGACTTGGGTTCATACGTTGATGACCGACAAGTTCGTTGCTGGGTCATATATGCCTGTCTCTGTAATTTAGTGCCACCTTTGGTTTATAACTGGCCATGTCGGCCCGGGTTCTCTGTCATATGGATGCTAGCGACACTATCATATACGTGTGCCAAAATGCGCAAACGGTCCCGGGCCAGGTAAGGTGGCACCCGTGGGGATACCGTGCGTGAGGCCGCAAAGTGATATGGTGTGTTACAGGCTAGACCTGTGTGACTTAGGATCGGGTTCCTGACAACTTTGGTATCAGAGCCTGACTGCCTGTAGGATTAGCAAGCCAAATTGGTCGAAGTCGTGTCTAGAAACTCTTTAGTTATATAAGGGAATTGATTGTGGAAGGGAACGTAAGGCTCTTTTTACTCCTTTACCCTATGACCTTCTGATCTGAGTCATCTTCTCTTTTCTACGGGGATTAAGAGCTAGGATTCTCATTCTATTTATCAGGATCACGTTATTGTGGATTCAACCCTCAGTTCAGTTTCTTCTACCTCTGTTTGTTCAACTGTTGGTCTCAGAACCTTGACATTATGATGTTAAGTGGACATGATACCGTTTTGCTTGGATCTCAAAAGTATTTTCGAGCATTTACAGTCGTTATGCTGTCCGAGTCATCCCAGGTTTCTAAATAATTTGATGCAATTGCAAATCCTTTCTTCCTGTTCCCAATGTTCCTTTTAGGCCAGATTAACCACACTAGTCGATGTGTTGAGGCACTCTGTTACCTCGACATATATGTTGGACTTATTATTATGACCCTAAGTATCTTAGAAGATCACCCAGTAATCCAGCAATGTTTTATATTCCAGTGTGATGATTCTGGCCATTATCCTCGAAAGCATCCCGTGATGCCATTTAGTTGGTAGGTATTCTATTCCTGGGTTCTCAAACCCGAGCTTTACCCTACTTACTTCATGTTGGTAGTATTTGCTCGTTCCTTTAGGATATTAGTAACCTTGTGATAGTCCTCGAGGTCCGTGGTATATCCTTCTTCCAAATACCATGAACCACCCTTGGCAGAAGTTCTCCCGAACCAAAAGATCACAACCCGAGTGCTCTTGAGTAGTACTCCATTCATATTGTGATTCTGCCAATCCTACCTTTCTACATGGGTTATCCGGAAGAAATATGTGGAACTCGTTCGACATACTAACCTATGCATCCATAACTCAGACAATCATATGTTTCCTGAGTTGTCCCTTTTAGTTGTATTTTGACCTTCATCTATCAATTGATAGTCAAGAGCATGCGTGCATTCGTTCATCGATGCCTATTACTCTTGTGGTCCGTCAACCCATTCTATTTCAGAATGACTAGGAGAAACAAACTCCAGTACCTTATCCATATCCAGGATTGGGTCAAAGAAGTTGTACTTCGCAGATGAAGAATGCTAATCCAGCTTCTAAACTGGTCTACCCTGGAGTATTACCATCTTTATGTCAAGAATATCCTGGGAATTGCACATCATCCTATGAACTCTTGATATAGTAATACTTCTCACCATCGTCGTTCATTCATCGGTCTCCGCGTTGTTATAACTGGAATACCGACAAGTGAATTGTGATGTGTGAAATCAATACTCCTAGCAACTTCGTTGCTTGGTAGTTAATGGACGATAATCTCATTCTTAGCATGATGGTTACCGAATCATCATCCTAAGATTGATCATGCTACCTAGTCCACTTTCTTGGTGCACTCCTTGATTGATGAGTTAGGATTTTGTTAAGTCCTCGCTCATTTGATCATATCGTCTTGCCTTGAAAAGCAAGATTGTTCTCGAGCTTAGTAACATATCGGTGGTTCGTGATTTTCTGAATATCTTCTCGGAAGTATTACCAGGTTGTCACCTGACCGCTATGTTAAGTTCGTGATCAAGCTGGTTCCTTATAAACCACCACTTCTCCAAGAATCTGTGATGGATACACTGAGCTAGCCGGTTAAGCTAAACGACAACTTGGAGAGTTGGAAGATAAAAGCTTGCCTGACTTAGTTCCTTCGAAGGGATATCTTTTGTGTGTGTGTTGAAGAAAGATGATATCTTGATCAATTGATCCTCGTGATCAATTGTTGGATCTATTGTCTTGCCAAAACTTTGATTTGAGTGTGGGCTATCATCAAATCAAATCACAACCAACGATGTTCTTAATGTTGTCTTACTCGCGGTTGATCCCTCGAGCATACACCATTACATCTATTGGTCTGACCAATACTATCACTTGTTCACATAATTATGGAATTTCATCTCCATGGAAACCTGGATGAATTGTTGTTGAGGCTATCAGCAACACTGCTATCTTCTCCATGATTTTGTAGGACATTAAGCTAGTGTTGGAAACTTTGTAAGCATTGCCTTCGTGTCCCGTTCATGAGGTATATGTTGGATGAGAGAAGAGATTTTCCCAAATTCATGTGTAATTGATGTAAGTTGCCACCGTGAGTTCGAGAAAGTTGTTTTGCTTCCTGTGGAATCATCCCAAGTCAGTCATGCATACGTGCGAAGTATTCTGTGGTTTGGAGACTTGCAACCTTCACTCTATATGTATCCCTAGCACACCAAGCCACTGATTGAATAGTTCAAAGAAAATAAGTTCATGCGCTAATCTCGAAGGGCCCGGACGGACATGCACAAGACTTCGTTATCTCAATGATGATTCCTAAACCTGAAACTCGGTAGTATTTTATCATAAGACTACTATGTGGTCATGCTTATCTGGGACAATGTGTTCACATGTTTGTAGCAGAACCAGCTCATGTTTTGGAGCTTGCTACCGTAGTTCACTTCACGAGAATCTCGCAACACCATCTCGTCAATTTGTGTTGTAAACTTTCATTTTTCCTTGTAGACTCGGTCAGTCTGGAATATCCTGACACCAACCAGAACTAAATCTCAGGCAGCTATGATGGTTGGAGCATTTTCCAAGAACTATAATATTGGTCTCTCGATTACCGGTAAAGTGAATGTCGTGGCCAACACACCCAGCCGGAAGACCTATTGTTGTAGTATCTTGATTAAAGAAGTTGGCCACCTCCCCATAAGGATTTCGTAGGATTTACTCCCTAGTTGTTCCTTATGGATTTTTGTGCTCCTGAAGTCCGACCTTTTACTTGATGTTCTAGGTACCAAACCATTTTAATAAATGGGTTGCGCTAGCACATCAAGGAGAACATTAGAAGCGGAGTGCTAAGTGTCTCTCGGTCGATCATCCAAATTTCGTTCCCTTGGCCTCGCCAAGGTGAAATCCGAGAAGGTGTTAACTTCCTTTGCATCTGCATCATCCATCATTGTTCATCATGGTAGTATGTGATGTTGCCAGGATCCTTGACACGGATATTGGTAAAACCTTGATGAATATGGAAATGCTCAAGTTCTTGAGAGCACGCACAAGCACTAGGTGTTATCCTCGACACTAACCGGAATTGCTCCCAGTGTTCTTGGTTATGCTATAACCCCTCAAGAGTAGATTTACTCTCTACTGTTGGGATTCTTCCCAGTTACCAGAATCATTCCCAGCATTTGCATTTTGTTCCCAGCTTGCACCGCCAATGTGCCAATTCTTCATGAGTTACCGTTCTCAATCACTGCTGTTCAGGATTATTCTCAGTAATGGACTTGCCATGGGTCCCATCCATTTCCGTTGATAACCAAAATCATTCCCTGTGTTATCTTTTACCAGGTAGTCCACATCATCCATTTTTGGTCCGAGAATGTCATTTCTTCGGACTCCGTCAAACGATTGATTGTGATTTGCCTCCGGCTGGTATAGAGAGTTTCAATGACCTCTATATCAAAAGTAATTCTTTTTGCCACTTAAGAGAATAACTCTACGAGTCACCTTCCCTAAGGTGCCCCGTCTGGTGGTATCGATCACCATTTTCTTAGGTGTGGGACTATTGCCACTAGGTGAACCTTCACCGTTTGTTTCACTCCATCCCCCTGGAGGTGTACTCCGTGTCTCATCTCAAGAGATATTTCAACGTCTCACTCCAAGAGTTGATCTTGAGTTGCCCGATCGTTCACAAGATCAACTATTGCGGAGTTTCTTTCGTCGTCACTGTGTTGGACAAAGATCTCAAAAGCAAGGATGTCAGGATCAACATGATGCAAGCAATCAACATTCATATGAAGGGCCCTTGGATCATGAAGATTGTGTTAGTTAGTGTCCCCTCTGATTCCTTACCCTACACTCGAATCTCGGGACGAGATTCTTGTTTAGTGGGGGTGAGTTGTCACAGCCCTAGACCAGCCCTTGCTGCCTTGCTTGGTCTTAGTGTGCATCATGTTTAAATTTCTCAGAAACTGGAATGGGGATGCTCAAACCCTGGCACTAAATGAATTTAACTAGGGTCAAATTAAAATATTTTTTTCAATTAACCCAAAATGCCCTTGGAAAAGTTCATCATTTTTAGATTGATTAAAAACCTCTGCCAAAAATGTTGCACCTATTTCTAGGACAATTCTGGATTTTTGAATAACCCATATTGTATTTAAATTGGGGCATTTAAATATTGTTAATATCTTTAAATGCTCCAACAATTCTGAAAATAGTTGAGGGCCTCTGTAATAATTCTTTTAATGCCCACAATTATTTTCAGGATTTATAAAAATGATTTGGGCTATAAACTAAATCAAAACAAAATAACAAAAATAGAAAACAGAAACAATTTAAAGAAAGAGCAAGACAGAGACTAACCTGACCTTACCTGCAGCCGGCCCAGCTCTCTGGCCCAGCCCACCACCACACCTCCCCCTCTGTCGTCATCTCCCCCTCGCCCCGAAGCAGCTGCGTGCCCGGCATGCCGCCGCCGCGCCACCACCTCCTCCCTGCCTGTCTGCCTCTCCCCGGCCCCTCTAGCGATGCCCGGAGATGCCCCAGAGCCACCTCGACCTCTTCCCTCACTCGCTGCTCTCTCATCCCTCCTCTATCTCTCTCGCACGCGGCCACCGAGAGGAGCTCGTCGCCGCCGCTCGTCACCATCGCGGCCACCATCGCTCCCTCGCTGCAGTGCCATGCCCGAGAGCTCCGCCGCGTCCTCCTGGTCCTCTCCACCGACCTACGGGACGCCGGGAGGCTTTGCTTCGCCGTCACCGCGCTCGTCCTCAACCTTCGGCCATCGATGGCCTCGCCGTCGATTCGGCACCACCAGGACCACCCCGGGCTCGATGACCCCCTCTTCGGCATCGCTGTGAGCTCCCACGTCCAACCCCTACTTCTCCCTCTCTCGTTGCACTCGCTAGCCCCGATCCCAACCATGGTCGTGAGCTTGCCGCCGTCGTCAATGGCACCACCGTGGCCAGAGCTGCTGTCACACTCCTTCGAGGCCATGAGCGAGCTCAGCGCAACCCCAGCAGCACGCAGCACCCACTAGTTCGTCCCCTCGTGCACCACATCATTGACTCCGTCGATGCTCGATCGCCGGCCGCTGCCGCGAGCTTGATTCCGACGAACTCCGGCCGTCCCAGCAACTGCCGCTTGCCGCAACGGATGCGCGGGAACGCGGGCTTCACGTAGATACTCTCCGCGGCCATTTTGGACGCTTGTGGGCGTTTTCCGACGACCTCCGCCGTCTCTGGCCCCGCCGGCGATGAGCCGCCGGCGCTTTTGACTCTTTGACCGGTGGGTTGACCCCCCCCCCCCAAGTCACTGACATATGGGCCCCACGCCCTTAATTAAGCACTAACTCGATGACATGTGGGGCCAGCTCCTGTTAAATTAGTTTAGTTTAAAAACTAAACTTAAATAGGCCTGAGAGACTAACATGTGGGCCACCCCCCTGACACTTTAGTTAGGTTTATTTTAGCACTAATTAATAGGGTTAGCTAGTAGTGTCACTGACTAGTGGGCCCCACTGGTCAGGTTTGACTAAACCAGCCCCTGTTGACTTGCTGATGTCAGCATGACCTAGTGCTGACGCAATAAGTGTTTTCTGGAATTTTAAATAAATCGGAAATGATTTATTTATTTCA